>OX103732.1:85714487-86174487 GCA_944470365.2 Schistosoma intercalatum | reverse complement strand
GTAGTTAATGATGCACAATAGGATATATGAATAACCACATTCCATTATGACCAGTCTATGTGCATTTTTAGTAACAAATTATTGACTGAGTTATATTATTTCGTGTGATTGTGCTTTGCTATGCGGTGAGAGAGCTCAAAGTGCAATGTGATCCACGACCTGCCTGTAGAGAAATCGCGTTGTGATTAAGTAATATGTTTCCGATTCACCTGAAACCTCGAAATGAATTGGATGAAACAGGAAATGAATCCTGTGAATCGAGCATTCTCATGGTAACTTTGTCAACGATTGAATGCAATCACGTAAACTAACTGTTGTACTACTATCAGGAATAGTAGTAGTAGTAGTAGTAGTAGTAGTAGTAGTAGTAGTAGTTGTAGTAGTAGTAGTAGTAAAACATTTTGTTGTAGTTATTGGTGCACAATAGGATATATGAATAACCACATTCCATTATGACCAGTCTATGTGCATTTTTAGTAACAAATTATTGACTGAGTTATATTATTTCGTGTGATTGTGCTATGCTATGCGGTGAGAGAGCTCAAAGTGCAATGTGATCCACGACCTGCCTGTAGAGAAATCGCGTTGTACTTTAGTAATATGTTGCCGATTTAGCAGAAACCTGGAGAACTACGAAGGCCGTCATTTAGAAAATACAGGCAAATGGAAATAGACATGAGACCATTGAACATGAATTGGATGGAACTAGAAAAGAATCGTGTGAATCCAGCATTCTCATGGTAACTTTGTCAACGATTGAATGCAATCACGTAAACTAACTGTTGTACTACTATCAGTAATAGTATTAGTAATAGTAGTAGTAGTAGTAGTAGTAGTAGTAGTAGTAGTAGTAGTAGTAGTAGTAGTAGTAGTAGTAGTAGTAAAACATTTTGTTGTAGTTAATGATGCACAATAGGATATATGAATAACCACATTCCATTATGACCAGTCTATGTGCATTTTTAGTAACAAATTATTGACTGAGTTATATTATTTCGTGTGATTGTGCTATGCTATGCGGTGAGAGAGCTCAAAGTGCAATGTGATCCACGACCTGCCTGTAGAGAAATCGCGTTGTGATTAAGTAATATGTTTCCGATTCACCTGAAACCTCGAAATGAATTGGATGAAACAGGAAATGAATCCTGTGAATCGAGCATTCTCATGGTAACTTTGTCAACGATTGAATGCAATCACGTAAACTAACTGTTGTACTACTATCAGGAATAGTAGTAGTAGTAGTAGTAGTAGTAGTAGTAGTAGTAGTAGTAGTAGTAGTAGTAGTAGTAGTAGTAGTAGTAGTAGTAGTAGTAGTAGTAGTAGTGGTAAAACATTTTGTTGTAATTAATGATGCACAATAGGATATATGAATAACCACATTCCATTATGACCAGTCTATGTGCATTTTTAGTAACAAATTATTGACTGAGTTATATTATTTCGTGTGATTGTGCTATGCTATGCGGTGAGAGAGCTCAAAGTGCAATGTGATCCACGACCTGCCTGTAGAGAAATCGCGTTGTGATTAAGTAATATGTTTCCGATTCACCTGAAACCTCGAAATGAATTGGATGAAACAGGAAATGAATCCTGTGAATCGAGCATTCTCATGGTAACTTTGTCAACGATTGAATGCAATCACGTAAACTAACTGTTGTACTACTATCAGGAATAGTAGTAGTAGTAGTAGTAGTAGTAGTAGTAGTAGTAGTTGTAGTAGTAGTAAAACATTTTGTTGTAGTTATTGGTGCACAATAGGATATATGAATAACCACATTCCATTATGACCAGTCTATGTGCATTTTTAGTAACAAATTATTGACTGAGTTATATTATTTCGTGTGATTGTGCTATGCTATGCGGTGAGAGAGCTCAAAGTGCAATGTGATCCACGACCTGCCTGTAGAGAAATCGCGTTGTGATTAAGTAATATGTTTCCGATTCACCTGAAACCTCGAAATGAATTGGATGAAACAGGAAATGAATCCTGTGAATCGAGCATTCTCATGGTAACTTTGTCAACGATTGAATGCAATCACGTAAACTAACTGTTGTACTACTATCAGGAATAGTAGTAGTAGTAGTAGTAGTAGTAGTAGTAGTAGTAGTAGTAGTAGTGGTAGTAGTAGTAAAACATTTTGTTGCAGTTTATGATGCACAATACGGTATATGAATAACCACATTCCATTATGACCAGTCTATGTGCATTTTTAGTAACAAATTATTGACTGAGTTATATTATTTCGTGTGATTGTGCTATGCTATGCGGTGAGAGAGCTCAAAGTGCAATGTGATCCACGACCTGCCTGTAGAGAAATCGCGTTGTGATTAAGTAATATGTTTCCGATTCACCTGAAACCTCGAAATGAATTGGATGAAACAGGAAATGAATCCTGTGAATCGAGCATTCTCATGGTAACTTTGTCAACGATTGAATGCAATCACGTAAACTAACTGTTGTACTACTATCAGGAAGAGTAGTAGTAGTAGTAGTAGTAGTAGTAGTAGTAGTAGTAGTAGTAGTAGTGGTAAAACATTTTGTTGTAATTAATGATGCACAATAGGATATATGAATAACCACATTCCATTATGACCAGTCTATGTGCATTTTTAGTAACAAATTATTTACTGAGTTATATTATTTCGTGTGATTGTGCTATGCTATGCGGTGAGAGAGCTCAAAGTGCAATGTGATCCACGACCTGCCTGTAGAGAAATCGCGTTGTGATTAAGTAATATGTTTCCGATTCACCTGAAACCTCGAAATGAATTGGATGAAACAGGAAATGAATCCTGTGAATCGAGCATTCTCATGGTAACTTTGTCAACGATTGAATGCAATCACGTAAACTAACTGTCGTACTACTATCAGGAATAGTAGTAGTAGTAGTAGTAGTAGTAGTAGTAGTAGTAGTAGTAGTAGTAGTAGTAGTAGTAGTAGTAGTAGTAGTAGTAGTAGTAGTAAAACATTTTGTTGTAGTTAATGATGCACAATAGTATATGTGAATAACCACATTCCATTATGACCAGTCTATGTGCATTTTTAGTAACAAATTATTGACTGAGTTATATTATTTCGTGTGATTGTGCTATGCTATGCGGTGAGAGAGCTCAAAGTGCAATGTGATCCACGACCTGCCTGTAGAGAAATCGCGTTGTGATTAAGTAATATGTTTCCGATTCACCTGAAACCTCGAAATGAATTGGATGAAACAGGAAATGAATCCTGTGAATCGAGCATTCTCATGGTAACTTTGTCAACGATTGAATGCAATCATGTAAACTAACTGTTGTACTACTATCAGGAATAGTAGTAGTAGTAGTAGTAGTAGTAGTAGTAGTAGTAGTAGTAGTAGTAGTAGTAGTAGTAGTAAAACATTTTGTTGTAGTTATTGGTGCACAATAGGATATATGAATAACCACATTCCATTATGACCAGTCTATGTGCATTTTTAGTAACAAATTATTGACTGAGTTATATTATTTCGTGTGATTGTGCTATGCTATGCGGTGAGAGAGCTCAAAGTGCAATGTGATCCACGACCTGCCTGTAGAGAAATCGCGTTGTGATTAAGTAATATGTTTCCGATTCACCTGAAACCTCGAAATGAATTGGATGAAACAGGAAATGAATCCTGTGAATCGAGCATTCTCATGGTAACTTTGTCAACGATTGAATGCAATCACGTAAACTAACTGTTGTACTACTATCAGGAATAGTAGTAGTAGTAGTAGTAGTAGTAGTATTAGTAGTAGTAGTAAAACATTTTGTTGTAGTTAATGATGCACAATAGGATATATGAATAACCACATTCCATTATGACCAGTCTATGTGCATTTTTAGTAACAAATTATTGACTGAGTTATATTATTTCGTGTGATTGTGCTATGCTATGCGGTGAGAGAGCTCAAAGTGCAATGTGATCCACGACCTGCCTGTAGAGAAATCGCGTTGTACTTTAGTAATATGTTGCCGATTTAGCAGAAACCTGGAGAACTACGAAGGCCGTCATTTAGAAAATACAGGCAAATGGAAATAGACATGAGACCATTGAACATGAATTGGATGGAACTAGAAAAGAATCGTGTGAATCCAGCATTCTCATGGTAACTTTGTCAACGATTGAATGCAATCACGTAAACTAACTGTTGTACTACTATCAGTAATAGTATTAGTAATAGTAGTAGTAGTAGTAGTAGTAGTAGTAGTAGTAGTAGTAGTAGTAGTAGTAGTAGTAGTAAAACATTTTGTTGTAGTTAATGATGCACAATAGGATATATGAATAACCACATTCCATTATGACCAGTCTATGTGCATTTTTAGTAACAAATTATTGACTGAGTTATATTATTTCGTGTGATTGTGCTATGCTATCCGGTGAGAGAGCTCAAAGTGCAATGTGATCCACGACCTGCCTGTAGAGAAATCGCGTTGTGATTAAGTAATATGTTTCCGACTCACCTGAAACCTCGAAATGAATTGGATGAAACAGGAAATGAATCCTGTGAATCGAGCATTCTCATGGTAACTTTGTCAACGATTGAATGCAATCACGTAAACTAACTGTTGTACTACTATCAGGAAGAGTAGTAATAGTAGTAGTAGTAGTAGTAGTAGTAGTAGTAGTAGTGGTAAAACATTTTGTTGTAATTAATGATGCACAATAGGATATATGAATAACCACATTCCATTATGACCAGTCTATGTGCATTTTTAGTAACAAATTATTGACTGAGTTATATTATTTCGTGTGATTGTGCTATGCTATGCGGTGAGAGAGCTCAAAGTGCAATGTGATCCACGACCTGCCTGTAGAGAAATCGCGTTGTGATTAAGTAATATGTTTCCGATTCACCTGAAACCTCGAAATGAATTGGATGAAACAGGAAATGAATCCTGTGAATCGAGCATTCTCATGGTAACTTTGTCAACGATTGAATGCAATCACGTAAACTAACTGTTGTACTACTATCAGGAATAGTAGTAGTAGTAGTAGTAGTAGTAGTAGTAGTAGTAGTAGTAGTAGTAGTAGTAGTAGTAGTAGTAGTAGTAAAACATTTTGTTGTAGTTATTGGTGCACAATAGGATATATGAATAACCACATTCCATTATGACCAGTCTATGTGCATTTTTAGTAACAAATTATTGACTGAGTTATATTATTTCGTGTGATTGTGCTATGCTATGCGGTGAGAGAGCTCAAAGTGCAATGTGATCCACGACCTGCCTGTAGAGAAATCGCGTTGTGATTAAGTAATATGTTTCCGATTCACCTGAAACCTCGAAATGAATTGGATGAAACAGGAAATGAATCCTGTGAATCGAGCATTCTCATGGTAACTTTGTCAACGATTGAATGCAATCACGTAAACTAACTGTTGTACTACTATCAGGAATAGTAGTAGTAGTAGTAGTAGTAGTAGTATTAGTAGTAGTAGTAAAACATTTTGTTGTAGTTAATGATGCACAATAGTATATATGAATAACCACATTCCATTATGACCAGTCTATGTGCATTTTTAGTAACAAATTATTGACTGAGTTATATTATTTCGTGTGATTGTGCTATGCTATGCGGTGAGAGAGCTCAAAGTGCAATGTGATCCACGACCTGCCTGTAGAGAAATCGCGTTGTGATTAAGTAATATGTTTCCGATTCACCTGAAACCTCGAAATGAATTGGATGAAACAGGAAATGAATCCTGTGAATCGAGCATTCTCATGGTAACTTTGTCAACGATTGAATGCAATCACGTAAACTAACTGTTGTACTACTATCAGGAATAGTAGTAGTAGTAGTAGTAGTAGTAGTAGTATTAGTAGTAGTAGTAAAACATTTTGTTGTAGTTAATGATGCACAATAGGATATATGAATAACCACATTCCATTATGACCAGTCTATGTGCATTTTTAGTAACAAATTATTGACTGAGTTATATTATTTCGTGTGATTGTGCTATGCTATGCGGTGAGAGAGCTCAAAGTGCAATGTGATCCACGACCTGCCTGTAGAGAAATCGCGTTGTACTTTAGTAATATGTTGCCGATTTAGCAGAAACCTGGAGAACTACGAAGGCCGTCATTTAGAAAATACAGGCAAATGGAAATAGACATGAGACCATTGAACATGAATTGGATGGAACTAGAAAAGAATCGTGTGAATCCAGCATTCTCATGGTAACTTTGTCAACGATTGAATGCAATCACGTAAACTAACTGTTGTACTACTATCAGTAATAGTATTAGTAATAGTAGTAGTAGTAGTAGTAGTAGTAGTAGTAGTAGTAGTAGTAGTAGTAGTAGTATTAGTAGTAGTAGTAAAACCTTTTGTTGTAGTTAATGATGCACAATAGGATATATGAATAACCACATTCCATTATGACCAGTCTATGTGCATTTTTAGTAACAAATTATTGACTGAGTTATATTATTTCGTGTGATTGTGCTATGCTATGCGGTGAGAGAGCTCAAAGTGCAATGTTATCCACGACCTGCCTGTAGAGAAATCGCGTTGTGATTAAGTAATATGTTTCCGATTCACCTGAAACCTCGAAATGAATTGGATGAAACAGGAAATGAATCCTGTGTATCGAGCATTCTCATGGTAACTTTGTCAACGATTGAATGCAATCACGTAAACTAACTGTTGTACTACTATCAGGAATAGTAGCAGTAGTAGTAGTAGTAGTAGTAGTAGTAGTAGTAAAACATTTTGTCGTAGTTAATGATGCACAATAGGATATATGAATAACCACATTCCATTATGACCAGTCTATGTGCATTTTTAGTAACAAATTATTGACTGAGTTATATTATTTCGTGTGATTGTGCTATGCTATGCGGTGAGAGAGCTCAAAGTGCAATGTGATCCACGACCTGCCTGTAGAGAAATCGCGTTGTAATTTGGTAATATGTTGCCGATTTAGCAGAAACCTGGAGAACTACGAAGGCCGTCATTTAGAAAATACAGGCAAATGGAAATAGACATGAGACCATTGAACATGAATTGGATGGAACTAGAAAAGTATCGTGTGAATCCAGCATTCTCATGGTAACTTTGTCAACGATTGAATGCAATCACGTAAACTAACTGTTGTACTACTATCAGGTATATTAATAGTAGTATTAGTAGTTGTAGTAATAGTCGTAGTAGTAGTAGTATTAGTAGTAAAACATTTTGTTGTAGTTAATGATGCACAATAGGATATATGAATAACCACATTCCATTATGACCAGTCTATGTGCATTTTTAGTAACAAATTATTGACTGAGTTATATTATTTCGTGTGATTGTGCTATGCTATGCGGTGAGAGAGCTCAAAGTGCAATGTGATCCACGACCTGCCTGTAGAGAAATCGCGTTGTAATTTAGTAATATGTTGCCGATTTAGCAGAAACCTGGAGAACTACGAAGGCCGTCATTTAGAAAATGCAGGCAAATGGAAATAGACATGAGACCATTGAACATGAATTGGATGGAACTAGAAAATAATCGTGTGAATCCAGCATTCTCATGGTAACTTTGTCAACGATTGAATGCAATCACGTAAACTTACTGTTTTACTGCTATCACAGTCTTTATGTTTCGCAGGTATTTATTTAAATAATGTGCGAAATGTACAGAATCATGAACCGAATTTTGTGTGCTCCACCTAATGCTGTATTTTATCCCTGATTTTTATGAGCGATTCTGTGAAAATTCCTTAACATACTTCAACAATGTCAGAAGTATAAAAGAGCAGTGATTAACAGCTAAGGACAACTCAAAAGAGTTAATGGAGTTCTTCGATAGTTTGTTCGTGTCCAGATGCGCTTTTCTGTCTATAAACACAGAACGTGAATTGAATTCTTTTTCAGTGATTGAAGCAATAACTAGGCATCTATCTGTACGATTGTAAAGGAAATGGAAAAAATAAATTCTTCCTTAGAAGATGAAGGATTGTGCTAAGATTTATGGATATATTAGAAGTGACTGAATGTTATATAGTAGTGGCATTTGTTTCTAACAATATAATCATTAAAGCTGAACATAGAATGTCTGAGAAGACTTGCAATAGACTATGAGCACTGAATAATATCAAAGAGGCAGATAGAAGAACTCTGAACGAAGGCAGTGTCAGTCAGTCAGCCACAAAGCAGGGCCAGGGACATATATGCATCAGTTCAAGTTGCCGTACCACATTAGCACAGCAAGCTGAACACCGGATTCATAGTAGTTAATTCAGTGGTGGTAATATGTAAAACAAAGATCGCATATAAGAATATAGTACAGGAAGAAAGAATTAGTTCGTGGAAAGAAAGATACGAAGCGATTTTAATCTCATAGTTTAAGGGAAGACAGAGAGTGCATACACATATGCCGTTGTGATCACCAAGAGTCTCAAACCATTGGTTACGATAGTCACACGGACCCCAACCAAATAGTCTGCACCTATCAACATATATCAGACCAGAAGCCAGTGACTTAAATGACTGATGCTGTGCTTTGGTTTGGCGCGATCACTATATATAACCTCTTCCACTTTATGTTAAACATATTATCCTATCCCCATCCAATATGTAATCTTCAAAAGTTCTCGGAAGTAACTGCTTATCGCCACGATATGAAGAGTCAATGCAGACAACGGTGTGACTTCGAACTGAGGTCCTATATATTAAATATTCTCTTAAATAAACTTAGATTGAACTCAGGTTGTAACAATGAAAACCATTTAATGATTTTATGCTCATCAAGATACTAAGTTCAAAACAGGAAAATAAGCACATTCGCACTATTCAATAATAATCAATCTCATTCTTGTAGTGACTCACATTTATCACGAGAACACGACTGGTTTAATAAAAACAATTATTATTATAACCAACTGTACCAGTGTTTGTTTTAACGTGCTTTTGTTTGACTGTGCTAATGACAGTTATTTCGTGCTTCCATTCTTATACTTACACTTTGATTGTAACTTCGCGCGAATTCGGTTACCTTCTGTAACCAAGGTTGTATCCTGGCGCGATCTCGGTATCCTTTCGATGCCACGAGATCGCCAGCTAATAAACCTCGACTTGGTCTATTAACTGCCTTCTGATATTTGGCTTCTCGGTGATTTCATGGGTTTCTTTGGTTACGTTCAACCTACGCCTTCTGATTCATTTGGCACGTGTTTCTTGGTAGCGGTGTTCATAGTTAACTTCAACTCGACACCACGCTACATTCTAATGGCTTCCTCTGACAGATATTTTAGGATACTGATTAATAGTGCAGTTGTATTTGCGACCAACTATTATTTATCAGTCAACATCCTCCCAACCCCATTAAAAGAAGTCATCAATGTGAGACTGATTGTTGTCGAACAGGCCTCCAACGGAACCTTAAGCATAGGCAGCCCTAGAATCAGTGTGAGCTAACTGACTTCAACTGAGATTTTGGGCTGATGCTGAACAGCCAGTCAATCTGCGTGGTTGTTATGCCCTATAACTTCTATTTTGCTCTATAAATGACCATGATTGATGCGGATTGCATCAGGTTATAAGCTGTACTCTGAAATACCTGGTGTCAGTGCTGATGATAATTACAGCCCTTCAAATAACAAGAGTATATCGTCCCTTCAAATGTGTTCAGGGACTGAGTCTTAATTGGGGAACAAAACAGAAAACATTGGAGGAAACTGCTGAAAGAGTAACCATCTGGTGTGACTTTATGACGCATGGCGATGAACGGTTGTATGGATAAACTAGGATTAACTATTTTTTCTTTTTACTCTGTATTTTATACGTAGGATAATCTTATTGTTCGATGCTGTTACAAGTTCAGTTGAAAGAGTATATTCTGGGAATTTATTTACATAGACACGTAGTAAGAAAGGCAACAATTCAACGTGACTCAACATTTGTGAGAGCGGCAGATACAAGCAAATATATATTGACACATACATTGGCAACACACACATACTTAAGGTCATATATAAATGAGAAAAGGATCAGAAAGATCAGAATAATTAATCTAGTCAAGATGATAACCGGTATGTGTGGGTTGTTGAGATGGAGAAAATATAAGTAACGATTTTTATTACCCAAAAACAGCTTTTTGGTACACAGGTGTTGTGAAGAAAGCACTTCAGGTTCCTTCAAAAATGCAATCATACACAAGTCCGAATATATTTTAAATAACATTTGGTGTACTAAACCATTTCTGTGGAACCTAGAGGAATGTTGGGTTGACTTCAGAGAAAAACAGGAGAAAAGTGAGGGAAAGAAAAATAAAATATGAAAACAATTCAACAAGTGCGTTTGTAAAACTGGACAAGCGTGAATGACAATGTATGTATTACAAAATGAATCAAAAAATAAGTAAATAAGAAAATAAATCTTTAATGTAATAAGATTCGGTGGCAAAATGATAGTTTGAGCAGCAATAGTTTGGAATGGTGCTACGAAAGTTGTCATTAAGTGCAAAGAACTGTTATTATGCATCTTAATGTGACTTGTCAAAATATTTCTAAACTAAATTACTTTCCCAATTTACCTGACGTTTAAATAATGTTCACGAGGACCTTCAATTTAAGCATGTTAAGCATTTCACCAGACATCTCGAAATTATTACATATGTTTCGCGGCCAGTCCACGCCGTTTTCTTTTCGATTTATCTTTCAGCTTATCAATACCCGGAGGATTTTTACCTCTTTTAACAGCCTCCAGAGCGTAAAAATTCCACTCGACTTGGTATCGAACCAACTTCACTTTGGTTCTAGTGGGAGAGTAATGTAGTGGTATTGGTTCCTAACTACACAACTCTCTAAACTGATCACATAATTATTAAGAACATTGGTATTTGGCACATAATACTTGGAGGAGGTTGGCAATGGTGAACGCAGGAAAAATTATTCGGCATGGAGTGGTCGTTTTTCCGTAATTCATGCCTTTCCTTATTATGCAGAACCCGATATGTGAATAAATAATGTGATAATAATATATTATAATAATAAGCCCACTCGTGCAACTTCTTTGTGTCATCTTTGGTTACAGCTGAAATACAGCCTTCTTTGGTAACTGACCAGAATGAACAAACCACATTTAGGTCATCGACAAAAAGGGGTGGTTTCCCATATTGGAAGAGTAAACACACGTAAATAATCAGAAGGAGGAAGAGTGATGTGCCAAATTCACTTTGTGTGCAGCCTCACTGGCTGTAATCATGAGCTTAGAGTAGCGAGATCCAAAATAAACGATTCTGTTACATTCTGTCGTAAAACGATTTCAGCCAGGATAAAAACACCGCATGTCAAATAATGAAAATTCTAGAAGAGGGAAGTTGTGTGAGACGCTGTCTAAGAGATTAATAAATTCAAAGCATAAAATTATCATCAATCAACCAGCATCTCTTCGTTGGGTAATGTGGCCGAAAAGCCCCAAGTGCGATGTCAAGCATGAGCGTGTATCATAAACCCATGTTGAAATGGGTTAATCAGGTTTCCTAAGAGTTAAAATGATAATGGCATTTTGCTGTTTTTTATGGTTCTTGAGAGTACGGATGTCAAGTAAGTGACCCTATATTTAACTATTTCACCAAGTAATCCCGTTTGAATCTATATATGATAAGAAATACTTTCCATATAAATCGATAGGTACCATAGCCCATGGATAGGTTGAAGAGTTACAACCGAAATAATGGACATTCTCTGCCACGCTACTCCACAAATGATGCAGAAATACCATCAGATTAGCACTTCCATCTTCACACCTGGTTGATATTGATAGGTGTAAAATCGACTGCAGGTACATGCTTATTTGTCAATATTGTTAGTACGTCGATAGTGGTTCCGTTTTCCGTAACGAAGAACCGCAGGAGATGGTGCTTGAATTGTTTACAAATAATATTGGGGTCATCTACATTGCTGTCATTAATTGATAATAATAATAATAATGATAATAATAATAATAATAATGTATTCTCAAATAACAGTTTGTTACATGAGGCATGCCAGTTTACAGGCAAGATCAAATTGATACAAATGATACAATGTACACTGTATTAAACTACATAGCTGGGTTGATAATTTATGAGACATGAATGTAGATTGTTTTAATCAGTACTACAGTTGGCGCGCTTCACGACAGTTGCGTTGCGAATGTGCGACTGATGCTCAAGGATAGGTCCATTGAAGGTAGGAGCTTCTAGAAATCGCAACCTTATGTCCCTTTGGGATATCCAAGGCTTTAAGGATAGTGCAGGATGAAGTAACCCGTTCCATATCTCAAGGGGGCTGAAAGAGGGAGCAAGTAAAAGAAAACACGAGAGGCAGAGTAGCCAATATTCATGAAGGAATGTTTAAGGTATGATTACTCAGTCTAATTTTCTTTTATTAAGGTATTTGTTAAGAAAGAGCATTTTAATAGGTTAAAGAAAATAAGCTTTAGCAAGGTGTGAGTGCCCAAGCAACACAAAAAGGGGAAATAAAGGGGAAATGTCGCTTTTTCGCCTTTACGTCGGTTATTTAGGGGAAATGTCGCTTTTTCCCCTTTACGTCGTGTATTTGGGGGAAATTTGTCGACAATTCTATGTAACGTACAGTATTTGAATGAACCGCTTGTGGAGCTTCATTTTTCATATACTTCGACGAATTAAGGCACCGCCTAATAAAAAAACAAAACTATTGTCATAAAAACAAGGTACAAAATACGGAACCAGGCATTCGGTTCATACGCATATAGACTGACTTCGTTTGTTGTTTAGCTAAAGTGTTTCGACATGCTTGGGAGCCATCACAAAAAACTTACGTGATGCAGGTGAGTGACGTGCTCTCAGATTTTTATGTTCATTGTAATTAATTACATTGTTAGGCCAATACTAAGAGTTCTGTTGAAGTCAGTGAGAATGTTCGTAGACGTAGGGCCACTGTGAACTTGTCACGTTCCCTTGGCTGTCATAGATCCATTTATAACAGAAGGTGGAATAAAATGAGAGCTGCTTTCATGAAAAAATATGACTTTCTTTCGTTCAGTGAGTTTGCTAATGAAAGCACCTTAAAAGGTAACTGCGTTCAACAATGTTGTTTATTAAATTGATAGAAGTAAAGAGAGAAATCACTTGTAATGACAGTACTTCAGCTATTACACCATCGACTAGCAACATCAATCAAGGACTTTCAGATAATAGTGGTATGTATACTAAGTTCATACGTGAATATATATATTATAGGATCTCCTGAAGTGAACCTGTTCTCTCCAAAGTTCGTGAATCGCAAAGAAATGATGAACGACTTGATGATGTATCTAATGTCAAATACATCTCTGAGCATAAGGGATGCTGATCGGGTTCTGTATGGTCTAAGAGTTTTTATCCCTGACATTCCGAAAAGCATCAGAGGTGTCCTTCAGGGATAGGCTTCAAATTAGTGGTTTAACAAATACTACCACAATAGGCGCTAATGATGTCTCCATGAAACAAGTAATTATGTTTAACAACAGCAGAATAAGTTCATATAAACCGGATAATGTAGTAGTAGTTAACGGCCAGCCCGGTTTAGTTACTGACATAAAGGATGATGGACTACTAAAATTTAGGACTTTCATTGACCCACGCAATTACTTTGAAGATCCTTTCCCATCTAGTGATATTGGAATCTTTATGTGCTCCGTAGTTAGCCATGAATACACATGGGTTTCAGTTAAGAACATTGATTGTAAATGTATAGCCATCAATTGTACCAATTACATAGTTGTAATCCCATTGTTGCATACTTTATTGTAAATGCATTTCGTTTCATTAGTGTTTAATTAGTGATGATAAACCATTTACTTACGTCTTATGTTCTTTTCAGCCCACTAACAAGAAATACGTTATTGTTGACGCCCTTAAAAAAAAACAACTTATGATAGCATCAAAAAAATGGATAGTTGGCAATGACCTTTGCGCTTTTCCGAATGAGATGGTCGATATACACCTTCAGAAGTGCGACCAACCTAATGACAATTGGTCACTTATGAAGTGTAAGGTTATTCATGAATTAGGTAAGCTACAATCATGGAAACTATAATTCACTATAGAATCTCTGCAGTCTGCAAAAGATCTGTTAGCTTCCCTGCAAATACTGCAATCTCACCTTGAAAACACTTCAACGGATGAAAACACTCTGCCGCATAACACTGAGAAGCCCAAGAGGTCTGTACAATAATCTTACTAACATTTCCTAGAGGTGTAATGAAACGTAAAGAAGATTTTCTTTACAATTCAGTAGACATGGATGTGGCTGAGATGCAGGCTGGGAATATCCGCGTACAATATCCCAAATTTCGTGTTTTCGACAAAGTGATATCTCCAATCGCCAAGTACGTTTAATTACTATTTACATATTCACTATGTAGTTCAACACAATTAGAGACATCACCATCGACATCGGAATGTAAGCATGTTGGTGGCGCTGTATTGGACCAGTAAGTGAACTGCATCATCTAGTGACCTTTTTCACCTGTGATAGGTTGTATGCTGTGGTGCTGAAGATGTCGTCAGCTATCAATGACTTGACTAAAACGATTAACAACATGTCGTCCGCCATTACGAACTTGAATGTTAATGTTAACCAATTGCTTTCAAAGTCTAATGAGCGCGAAAGACCGCATGAATTCGATTGCGGACTGTCAAGTCAGCAGTTCCCTTTGTCATCTGAAGAGGAACTACAGATGCTAGACACTGGTTTGTCGCAGAAAGAAACCAGGGACAGATTTGTAAGTCATTGACATGAATTTAATAATTTGTTACTATTACAGATGGCAATGGTCACTAGGTTATCAGGTGACGATCCAAAAACGTCCATGCGTTTTATTCTGTCGCATCTGCTGACACCGGAGGTTGCCAGTAAATTCACGTTACTTGGCACCTCTTCTAAACGAGCACTACATAAATGCACGTTTTACAGCTGCATACGAAGTAACCTATATCTATTACTTAAACTTCAGGTGCCTTAACTCATCGTTTTTTGTCATCCTCTGTAAATGAGAAAGACCTTGGTAAGCTATACGACATAGCGACACAAGGTTACATTCACGACCTCCGAGACAAGATGATTAAACGAAATAGAAGAAAAGAAAATCAAGTAGGTACTAATTTAAAGTGATAACCTCCCTACGGCTCTATAGTTACAGTCAACAATACTGACGAACATAACATATGTCCATGGACATATGTTGTATATACAACTGACAAATGGAGGCGATTCGGAAAAGAGCTGAGAGTATAAGATTATGTGTGATTAAAATATAAAATGTAGTGCTAGAAACAGTATTGTGATATACAACTGGCTATCTTCCTTTTATTATCGAAGCTATTAGAGCCCCTTTCGTTTTTTTTATTTGTTTTTTTTTCAGGTTTTATAGGGTCTTGAGTAGGCTTCGTATATTAGCGAATTGTCTAGTTTGCTTGTAATAGGATTTCTGAGTAGGAAGTGAAACCAATTCAACGTTCGTAACACGATTTAAAGAGGTATTTTGCATGATAAATCAGCTCCAATACCATAAGTCCGTGACATCCCACTAAACCATAAGGAGCCGTAATTAAACAAAATGTTCTGCCCTACAGACATGGGTGGATTGAAGTTATCTCCCCACCTTCATGTTTGCTGGTCAGTAACGCCACCCTCCCTCCTTTTGTGATGTTAGGCTCTCTTACGTTTGTGGTAAGTATGATTAATGCTTTAATCAAAGCACATAGTTGGAATACACTGTCTCTACTAGGTCCATGTTACAAGCAAATCAGATATTTAAAAATTCTGTTTTATGGGTTAGATGTCCATATAGTATGTCACACTGCTATGAAAATAACTAATGGTTTAAAGAAGTAAGGACTAATAGTAAATCAAAAGATATGAGAGGGTAGAAAATTGTAGAAAAGAAAAGATTTTAGGGTGAGAAAAATAAAACATTGAGAAACTCACAAGGCTTTGTGGCTAAATTTTGAGCTTTGAATGATCGACATTAGTAGATCAGCATCCATAAGATTGTGCTATCTGTCTACTTGCAGTAGAAAAAAAAGGCATGACTTTTAGGAAGAATAATGTACATTTAACCTGCAGAGATTTGGGGACTGAAAGCTAGGGTTAGGAGCATGAAGTCATGATTAATAAACAATGAATAATAGGAAAGGATAAGCCAGATATTCTGTGATTTGGTTATATTCAGATTAGTAACAGTCGAACTTGTTATAATTTTGTTCTTTCTAGATACTAGACGGTCCGTAATAAAGTGCCTCATTGGTGGGCGGGAGTTCAAGGAAATGTTGAAGCTCTTTGGAGTCTAGAAATAGAGTTATTAGCTTTTTGAATCTGATAAACGTATCACAGTTACGGATAGGCATTGGCAACCTGTTCCACAATAAACTGTACCGTACTGTAAAGAACTTACAACGCATTTGTTTTTGGTGTTTTACGGTAAGTAGTGTATATGCGTTGTTTCTAAGCCTATAGGCTGGGTCGTGGGTCATAGTCGGGCAGGAGGTTAGAAAGGAGAGCCCATATATCGCTTTGTAGAGAAATATTAAATTGTTCTTTAGCCTACGGTGCCATAAAGGTTCTAAAGATAGATGCTTACATCTGTCTGTGTAATCGAGATTCGAGTTACATCCTAGTAGTTGACGTGTGAAACGTCTTTGAACATCTTCTACTCTTATCTTGTCTGCGATATTCATATTAGAGAAGACAAAAGAGCAGTATTCAAGGGTGGGTCGTACACATATTTTGTAGAGAGTAAGTTTACCCTCTGTTGTGAAAAAGTTTTTCATTCTAAAACCAATTAGCCGTCTAGATTTAGAAATAATAGAGGAGGCATGTTCTTCAAAGTTTAGGCTTCCTGTGTAATTAATTCCTAAACCATGTACTGATTCGAGTGTTTGAACTATACATTCATTTAAGTGAAGTCGCGGTTTATAGGGATGCTTTCCAAAGTGCATGATCCCGCCCTTGTTGAGGTTAAATGGTAATTGCCATTTTTCACTCCATATAGTTAAGTTATTGAGGTCGTTTTGGATCTGGGATACACTTTCGCTTAGTGTTTCAGGCTTATAGCTGTATACTATTTTGAGATCATCAGCATATAAGTACGGTTTCCCAAATTCTATGGTGTTACATATATCGTTTATATACATAAGAAACAAAAGTGGACCTAATACGCTTCCCTGGATGACTCCACTGGTGATTGGTCTAGGGGACGAGAGACAGTCATTGTACTTTACCATCTGTTTACGTTCTGTTAAGAACGAAGCAAACCATGAGTACAGTGGGTTGTGTATTCCGAAGGACTTTAGTTTGACGAGTAGTCTTTTGTGTGGGACCTTATCAAAGGCGTTTTTAAAGTCTGGGAATAGGACTGATACAAGGAGTCCGCTGTCTCGTTTCAGAGTTATATCATTCAGGTAGTCTACTAGGCATGTATCGCATGATCTGGGCCTAAGAAATCCATGCTGGGAGGTCGACAAGAGATTGTTAGTTAATAGATGTTGGACTACAGCCGCCTTAACTACTTTTTCCATCACTCTCGATACCACTGAAGTTATGTTTATAGGCCGGTAATTTTCAACGTTTGCTTCAGGTCCCGTTTTATTTGGGGAATGATATGTGTAGTTTTCCAGGCTGTAGGGTAACACGCTGAAGAGAGTGATATCGCGAATAGTTTGAGAAGCAAAACACACATATCATCACCTCCACGTATTAGCAAGCTAGATGGAATACCATCTGGTCCCTCAGTGTAGGAGTGTTTCAATGTACTGATTGCCTTGGAGATATTTTGTACACTGAATTCTACATTAGTGATTTCACAAGGAGTTACTGGGATTGGTTCTGAATCATTAAATGGTTTTTCGTTAGTTAGTGAAAAACAAAAATGTTCACTAAATAATTCTGTGACAAGTTTGGGATCTTCGTATACTTGTTTGCCTTTAATGAATATACTCCCTCTTGATTTAGACCGTTTAAGTTTATTTTGGAGTAGTATGGTGAGTGCAGAGGAGTTATTATTAAGTTCAACTGCACGTTTTTCCTGTGCTACTGCTTTTTGTTTACTTATTGCTTCTGTTCGGACAAGTATTTCTGTCATCGTTACTAAAGAGGAAAAGTCATTTAAGTTGTGGAATCGAGTACAATGTCTTTGAAGACGTCTTCTTGTACTGACCGGTATATAGAGATTTTTGGACAACATAGGTACGATGTTGTTGATGATACTTTTGATGTTGTGATAAAATATATTGGTTAATGTGTCGGTATTGTTTGAGGTAAAGAAAGTTCTACAATCAGTGCTTCTTAGGTAATTGTGGAAGTTATTCCAATCAACCTTGCGATAGTTTCTACGAAGTGTTACGGTTTTACTTCTATCGGTTGTGGCTTTTACATTAAGGCTGCATATGACAATGTTATGATCACTACCTGGGAACTTTTTTCCAATATACAAAGTATTGGGGATGAGGCCACTGGTAAAGACTAAGTCTAAGATGTTTTGATGTCTGGTAGGGCTATCGACATACTGAGTCCATTGTCCAAGCTCTAGACATTCAATAAATGATTCATAACGTCTCGGCGCTTTGACTGGCAGTCAAGAAATTTCGGGCATATTGAAGTCACCACAAATGAGCTTGCCTGTGAATGAGAGGGATGATGCTAGTGTGAATACCTCCGATAATACTGCTATTTCATCTATTGATGCGTTAGGTTGACGATAAACACAGCCGAGCAGTAAGGTAACGGAATTCGACGGCTTTAATACAATCCACACCGAATCCTTCAGTTTGTTTAGTTCAGGCATATCACATAGCAGTGAGTTCAGGCTAGAGTGAGCGTAAATAAGGCATCCTCCGCCTCGTCCATTCAATCTATCGCTTCTATATAGGGAATAGTTATCTAGAGATATGCTTCGGTCGGAAATATCACTGTTCGTCCATGCTTCAGATATCATAATAACTGATGGTTGGTATATGGATACAAACAGGGCTAAATCCGTCTTTTTGTTGCAGATCGATCGAGCGTTGATAAGACATATATTAAGCAAGTGGCCTACTAAGTTAAAATGGGTGAGGGTATTTCGGATAAAGTCGTCGTAACCCTCGCGAGTGTAAGATAAGTTTGATGTGAGGGATTGGATGTTCTTCATTAGCTCGGTATTTTGATAGTTAAACTTATTGGGAGATGTATCAAATGAGCTGGTGAAGTTGATTGGGGAGTTTACCCAGGAGGAAAGGGTGGGAGTACTCTGTGATGGAAACTGTACGAAGAAAACAAATTTATGGTTTGCATGTGGTTTGAAATAACCTGGGCTATATGCTTCAACAGAGGTGTCACTAGGGGTCTTATTCCAAAAAAATCTTGTACAGGCTTACTGTGAAGTGTATGGTTATTTACAAAATAGTCTTGATTGTTAGACTCGTAGCCCCTGTTATGGCTATTTACGTTAGCGCGAGAGAGGTCTGCTACGCGTAACTGGGAGGAGTTGCGACTGTCGTTATACATGGGAGCCGTTGTTATGTGATGGGTCGGTACTAAAGGGTATGAGAAGTTTTCTTTTTGTGTTAAGAGAATTTGATTCCATACATGATTGGAAATGCCGATTCATTGACAAGTCTAAGTTTTTGCTACATTAAGCTCTATTCCGAATGGTCAAAAATACTTGAGTCGGGGTGGATTATTTCTGCTAATCAAGTTAAGTGAGCTCTGAAGCCGATATACGATATGGTGCATGTGGTGTTGATGCTTTAATTTCCTTAACTTTCTATTTAGTGTCTTAGAAGCATTTTGGCCCATATTGGTATTAGAAATGACATGGTGGATAATTGGGGCAGTTCAATCAAGGTGATACGTCAGATTGTGGTACAGTCATCAAGAATCGCAACCTTCATTTGGTAGACTGCAAAGCGCACCACTGGAAGGAATACAAATGAACTGGTAACAACAGCACATACAGGCGATTCAAACAAATAAGTAACTTCTGTACAAAACACAATAAAAGACAGGCTTCACTACCAGATAAAGCTTATCGATAAATTTGTCTTCAATCTTAAAACCTTATTCTTTCATGCAGCCTCACTTCAACAAGCCAAAACTAGAGTTTCCTAACTGCCAGGTTTTAGTGGCTCAAACAACAACGACGGTGACAGAACAACACTCGGGCATTTCGACGACTCACATCAACGTTATAGATAAAAGCCTCATCCGTAACTCCACATAACTTTCCGAAGTGAACCTAAGCTCTGACTCGGTATATCGTAAACTGCAGCACCTAAAAAGACACTTCTCCTGGTCCGATGACAAAAATGCCTTCCGAGTAAATCTTGCACTGGTAAAGTTCAAGCGCATTTTCGCTCAATTCGATGGAAGAATTTCCCACACAACCTTCAGTAGTTTTATTTGTCCCCATCTATGGAAACATAGTGTTTTCCCCCTCATCTGAAAAGGATAAGAATACACTGGAACGTATCCAAACGACGAGCCACGAAACCGGTCCAATGACTGAAATTTAAGTCTCATGAAGAGCAGCTCTAACCACTGGATCTTTACCCGTTAGAGAACGGGCGTCTTAGGGGTGACTTTTCAATGACGTAGAGAATCCTAAATACTTATGACCATCCTCTTAAACACCTACTTAAGCTTAGTCATGATGATGTCACAGGTATTCAGTGTTTGACAACGCTTCTTCCAGTAACACCTAATGTATTTCGTTCCCACCCAGAGAAATCAAAAGACAGAGTTCAGGAGATCGGAAGAGTATATTCGGCGATGACCAATATATCGGAATTCTCTGATCTAATCTGGCTAGCGATTGCGGTTGATGTTGAGCACGGTGTTACCACACGTGATCTTGTGCGGATGCCTGACCGAGCGCCTTCAGCTAGATGAGTCCACTAGAACATATGGTCAGCACCCAATGTCGAAAACTTAGTGCTATTTATATTGGGGATTTATTTACCGCTACAGATCACTCCCCCACTAGTGGGACAGTGATGACCCTAAGACGTGGCCAGCCAGAAGTTTAAACCCAACGACTTTGTCGTTGGTAAACACTCTTCTGATAGCTTACTAAGCGTAGCAGCGTCTGGTCGTCTTTCCTTATTATATGGGACCGAGGTACAACATAGTAAAAAAAGAAAGAGTTACAACGAAAATTTCGACTCCTCGTAAACTGCAACGTTCTTTTCCAGTCGTCCTGGAAAAGAAAAAAGAAAGCGTAAGTGCATGTCGAAATACACTCGTATGTGCGTAAAAACACAATGTCGGCGAAAAAATGGAAAATATACTCAAGCACACGTAATAGTGTTAAAAAAATGTTTTTTATGTTTTGTTTTTGTTTTTTTAATAAAAATATAAATGTATAGGCATAATAAAATTGTCTTTTTTAAAAAAAAATTATATGTCGTTAAAAAGAAAGATCGGGATAATATAAAATGTCGAGTAGTGCCTTACGTGCAGTAGTCGTTTAAATGTTCTGGAAATCTTACTCTTCTTCCAGAACGCGTCGTTTTAGATATATTTTCAGATACATTCGGAGTATCATCGCTAGTGTTGGTTGTCGGTTGAGGAATTATGAGTGTAGGAGTCGTGTTGTGCGATTGTACCGGAGGAAAATCGACGTGAATAGGATTTCCTTCTAAATACGTTGCTTTTAAGCGATCGATGCTGATGCTATCGTTGGTTCCGTTCTTGTCGACTATATAGTACTTAGATTCACGTTGAAGAACTCTGAAGGGTCATTTGTATGCTGATTCGAATGGTCGTCGATGCGAGTCTCGACGAACGAAAACGTGTGTACTATATTGTAAGTCAGGTTGAACGAAAACATCAGTTGATTGAGGTCGAGTGGAAGCAGGTTTAACTGAACGCATTGCGTTTGTAAGCCTGTTCGTGTAGGAGGTTAGATCCATGTTCATGGAAAAGGACGAAGGATCCACGAATTCTCCTGGAAGTGGAAGTGTCGTTCCATAAACGAGTTGAGACGCAGTGTATCCACTGTCAGCTTTCACTGCATTGCGGATACCTAGTAAGACAAGTGGAAGAGCGTCGGTCCACTGTGAAACGTTTGCAGCTGATAGTGAAGTTTTTAGTTGTCCGTGAAAACGTTCTACCAACCCGTTTGCTTGTGGATGGTAGGCGGTCGTTCGGAATCGAGTGATTCCTAAAAGTGTGGTCCGACGACGGAAAAGATCGGATTCAAACTGACGTCCACGGTCTGTAGTGATGGTTGAAGGGCAGCCGAAGTTTGCTACCCACCGTTCGACGAAGGTGCGGGCCACTGTTTCAGCAGTGATGTCCTTGATAGGTACTGCTTCTGGCCATCGAGTGAAACGGTCTACGCAGGTTAAGAGGTAAGAGTATCCATTTGAATCTGGTAAAGGTCCTACCAAATCCAGATGAACATGGTCAAAACGAGCATCGGGAGTTTTAAATGAGCCTAAGGGACATTTATTGTGTCTGATAACCTTAGATTTTTGACAGCTTACACAGGAGCGTGCTCACTCCCTCACGTCTTTATTCATGCCAGGCCAGCAAAACCGTTCTGCTGTAAGCTTGATGGTTGCACGAACACCTGGATGCGAAAGTTTGTGCAATGTGTTGAAGACATTGCGTCGATAATGTTTCGGCACGATTGGGCGATCCCTACCTGTAGATGTGTCACAAAGTAAGGTTTCTTTACCTGTTCACATCTGTTTGATGCGTAGTTTAAGGGTTGTGGACGATAACTCGTGCTGAAGATCAGTGTTTTCTTTTTGAAGCTGGGCTAGTTTAAGAAGGCCGATTCTTTGAAAACTGTTCAAGGATGTTTTGCGAGATAAGGCGTCTGCAACTACATTGTTTGCTCCAGAGATGTGTTGAATATCTGAAGTAAACTGCGAAATGTAGTCTAGTTGTCGGGACTCACGGGGAGAGTACTTGTCAGAAGGAGAGCTTAACGAGAAAGTGAGCGGTTTATGGTCCGTGAAAAGAGTGAATTCACGGCCTTCGATGTAGTGTTGGAAATGCCGTACAGCACAATACATAGCTAGGAGTTCCCTACCGAATGTGCTGTACCTCGATTCGGTGTCTAGCAACCTTCTAGTGAAAAATGCCAAGGGTTGCCAGGAGTTGTTAACCCATTGTTGTAAGACGCCACCGATTGCCGAGTCCGATGCGTCTACTGCGATACTAATGGGTGCTTCGGTGTCCTGATGTGCGAGCATTGTCGCTTTAGCGATCAGTTCCTTAATTGTGGAGAATGCTTTTCGTGCGGTGTCGTCCAAATTAATGGATTTCGCATTTCCACGAAGTTGGTCGGTCAGAGGTTTCATAAGTAATGCGCATTTCGGTATGAAACGTCTATAGAAACTTACCAGGCCGTTAAACGTGCGTAATTGCTTGACGGTGGTCGGTTCTGGGTAATCCAGAATTGCCGCCACTTTGGTCCTAAGGGGTAGAATGCCTTGAGCATCTATAGTGTGTCCTAGGAAATCTAACGAGTCGGTTCCGAATTGGCATTTCTGAACGTCTACAGTAATGCCATGTTTTTGTAGTCGTTTGAAAACAAGATCCCGATGCTTGAGATGTGATTCTCTGTCCGGACTTGCGATTAGGCAGTCATCAACATACGCATGTACGAAGTTGAGACCTCGGAAAACGTCGTCTATGAATCTTTGGAATGTTTGAGCAGCATTTCTTAGACCGAAAGGCATCCGCAAAAATTCATAGAGTCCAAGGCCAGTAATGATAGCTGTTTTCGGAATGTCGTCAGTGGCCATAAGGATTTGGTTAAACGCTTTAACCAAGTCGATTTTCGAAAAGACAGTTGTACCTTTCAAGGTAGCTGTCAAATCGTGAATGTGAGGCAACGGGTAACGATCGGGAATGGTTTTCGCGTTCAATCGCCGATAGTCACCAGTTGGACGCCAATCGTTGCTGTCCTTTTTAGGGACCATGTGCGATAATTTTCATATTAGCAACTTGACGATTGTATGATTCCTAAGGCTATCATATGTTCGAACTTGTTTTTCGCTAACCTTAGCTTTTCAGGAGCTAGTCGTCGTGCTTTAGAGAATACAGGTGGTCCTGTAGTCGTGATGTGATGTGTAACATTGCTGGTTGAGTTTGTTATATCCCAGGGTACTTATCGAGTAGTGGTTGATAAATTGGGTCTATCATATGTTTAAATGTGACAGGGGACACTCTGCAACCAGTAAAAGAAGTTACGCAAACGGACAAATTAGTGTTTCCGTCTACTAGCCTCCGTTTGCGCGTGTCGATGATCAGATTGTGGTGTTGTAGAAGGTCCATATCAATGATACGCATAGAAACATCTGCAACAACGAAAATCCAGTGGATGGGTTTGCGTAAACCCACGTTAAGGTAAACGTACCTTTTGCCATACGTAGCGATCGGTTTTCCGTTTGCCGCCTGTAAGTTTAGAGCCGATTCTTGAAGCCGGTCGTTGGGATTCGCTGGAAGAACGCTAACTTTTGCGCCAGTATCTATGAGGTAGCGAACTCTCGTTGTCACATCTGTGACGTATAACAGACGGCTATGTTCGCCGGTTACGGTTGCCGTTAACGCGTGCCGGCTTCGAAGTTTCCCGAATCAGTCGGTTTCGTGTTGGGAAAATTGCAGGGTTTTCTGCAATTTCTTTAAAGCTTTCCATACTGGTTATGATACCAGCACCAGTCAGGGTTACCTGTCTCTCGTGGTCTAGAGACAGATCGCTTACGAGAAATGCTTCTACGTGGTGTGCGCGATCTCTTACGGTCGGTACGAAGACTAAAATAACGCGTGAGTGTGTGACATAAGTCGGTTATATCATTCTGAGTCGTGTGAGGCTTTTCTTTGACTGAAAATACCTCGGTAGTAGATTTCGTAATTTGTAAAATGCGGTCGGCAGATGCAGCTAGCTCGTCTAAGGCGTTTTTCTGGAACGAGACCAGAACTGCTTGCACCTGTTGGGGAAGTTTTGACAAGAAGAGTTGTTTGAATAGACCTTCGTCGAAAGTTCTTGGCCTATAATCTCTCTCATCCATTGCAACATGTCTGTCGCAGAACCGTGTTGCAGGTCGATGTTATTGAAGAGTTGATCTAACCTTTGTCGATCGGTTAGGTCTCCTCGTTTAAGAATCGAGCGTTTTAAGATTTCGTAAGGATCGGAAACATCACTAGTAAACATACTAGGTGTTACGTACCTGTTGAATTCGCGCGGTAGTGCTTGACTACTGCGAGGAATTGTGCACGTGTGTCGATCACGCTGTGCTCGGAGAAGTCGGCTTCTGCGTTGAAAAACCAGGCTTCGATATTGTCGGGCCAGAAAGGCATCAGTTGTAACGAAGGTGGGGACAAGGTCTTAAGCTTGAGTACTTTAGGTGTCTGTTCAGTCATAATGAAATATGAAGTACGATAATGAACGATGGCAAAAAAATAAATATATCCAAGAAAAATTACGAAAAAAAATCACAATGTTTAAAAAAATAAAAAAAATAAGGCAACGATATATAAAAATCCCAAAAAGGAGCAGACTCACAGTAGCAATAAGGTGTACCAGATCACGTCGGTTTCACCAATGATGATGTCACAGGTATTCAGTGTTTGACAACGCTTCTTCCAGTAACACCTAATGTATTTCGTTCCCACCCAGAGAAATCAAAAGACAGAGTTCAGGAGATCGGAAGAGTATATTCGGCGATGACCAATATATCGGAATTCTCTGATCTAATCTGGCTAGCGATTGCGGTTGATGTTGAGCACGGTGTTACCACACGTGATCTTGTGCGGATGCCTGACCGAGCGCCTTCAGCTAGATGAGTCCACTAGAACATATGGTCAGCACCCAATGTCGAAAACTTAGTGCTATTTATATTGGGGATTTATTTACCGCTACAGTCGCAACACAAAGCCTAGGAGTAACACCCAGGAACTGGGAATACAACATGCACCAACCGACTGTAGGCTCGCACTTTAGTACTCGAGAGCAGTCAAATTCCGGAAATCGCTAACGTCTGAGGTAGTCTAAGTGAATTCCCAGGAGTCCTTTTGAAGAAAACTTGATATATTCCTCTATGAACTAAGGACAGAATTTTATTATAACTTACCAAGTTTTTTTCTTCGTCTTTTATCGTTAATTTACCTTCGTGCTATACTGAAGGCATCGGTGATTCACCGCTACTAGATGCGGAAACCGTTAAGAGAAAGCTTCTTCTACTCGTCCAGATCCATTTGAAAACGAAAGCGCCTAGTTTCAATTGAAGGTTAATAGTATGCTTCATGTTGTGCGCGCCATACGCGCATTACTGAAGGCCCGTCCAGTTATTTTAAGAAACATATCAACCAATAACGTAAACTAGTATTTTAGTACAACTTTTGTCTAGAATGTCTCGGACCTTTCCAAAATTCGTAATATCGGTATATCTGCACACATTGACAGTGGGAAGACAACACTTTCCGAAAGAATTCTTTTCTACACCAACAGAATAAAAGAGATGCACGAAGTGAGTTCAAACTTTTGGCATACCTGGCTTCAGCCAGTGTTACTGGTTCTTTTATTATCCAGTTCGCAATAATTGTCGTAATTTGCCTTAGGAATTATATATGGGGTTTTCATCACGAACTGACATCAGTTTTAATGCCAGAAGTTGGAGCCGTAACCGTAAAATCTCTTAAACGCCTCTGATTGGCTTGTCCATAAATTAGATTCTCGCCCCCTTGAGTATGTACCTACAACGCACAGGCTTCCCGATCTTTTTTAAAGAATTATAGATCTGGGAAACTTGCAACCATGGGATGAGTAAATAAAATCACTTGAACACTGACTTAGTCTTCAGTAACAAGGATATTAGGTTGGTGAGCCTGTGTCAATCCTAACAGATTACCTTCCAGTGAAGGTCCAGCTCCTTGAAACTATTCACTGATGGGTCTGATATCACTTGCTTGGGTAAGGCGTTCCAGTCATTGACTACTCGATGAGGAAAACGGGACCCACTTTAAGTTTATTGGATCGCAGTTTGAACCTTCTTGCTATGATGACGGAGATTATTAGTGCTAGACGGAGCAAAAAGATAAGACATATTAACACCCAAATCATAATTAAAGATACGAAATGCCAGTATAAGGTCACCTCGCATCCTACGATACGACAAGGGAAAAAGGCTTAGGCGTTTTAAGCGCTAATCGTTGGGGAGTTTAGAAAGACCCTTCACTAATTTTGTTCCCACACGCTCAAGTAAGTTAGTATACTTTATCAGACATGGGCTAGCTGCTTGGATACAGTACTCTAAGTATGGTCTTACATAGGTGAAATATAAAGTCTGAAACATCTCGTCAAAGCATTTAAATGCTCGGCAGAGTGACCATAACTCACGATAACGTTTGGCAGCAGCTGCGTTGCAATGCGTAGTTGTTTGGGAGTCATGATTTATTATTACTCCTAAATCTTAATGTTCTTGAACGCGTGGAAGAGATGTACCATCAATAGTATAATGGTAACTATTACCGTGCCCGTTGTGTATGAGCAAACTCTTTCTAGAATCTGTTAGGAAATGCAGTTTGAATAAAAACGTACCTAGCGTGGATTGCATTTAGTTGCAAACTACGTTGTCTTTTAATGGAGAATATATTCTAAAGCTTTTACAATATAACCATTGGTTTCTGTGTCATATTATTTCTAATCTCAAATAAGACTTATTTATAGACGACCTTTGAGCGACGCTGAAAAGATCTCGAGGCAGCCCACCTACTTACAAAGATCTAAAGAGGGCTATAAATTAGTATGAGAAATTAGGATTTCGGGTTTGTATTTAGAGTTGGGAGTTGAAGTAAAGTTTTTCATCGCGAACTGATATCAGCTATGGTTTCGAAATGCTATTTAACTATAGGAGTGAACGGAGTGTGTGCTGAAGTCCAAGACGCTATTCTTAATTCTATTAGTTCATCCATAAATTTTAGTTGCCTTTAAAATCAATCTAATGAGTTGTACAATCTTTGGGATCCAATACTGGATATTATAATATTGACATCCTTTATTTTACGGCTGTATACGTCTCCTTACAATGCAAGTATACGGAACAAACACATGATCACAGTACAGCTCTCTAATAGTTGGTAATCTATTACTGTTCTGTTCTCCATTAACAGTATGCTGTATTAAGAAGTGCGATTAGGTTTGATTTTATTCATTCCCATCCACAACGTACTATATAGTATCCTTATCATTGCTATTATTAGCTTTATCTTGGTCATATATTATAATATTAGCCTATTTTTGAATTACTGGTATGATGAATAAATATCGGTTAATTATAGTTGCATATAAAGTTTACGTATGTTTTGTAAAAATGACGCTTTTGATATAGGTTAGAGGCAAAGATGGAGTTGGTGCTGTGATGGACTCAATGGAGCTAGAGAGACTCCGTGGAATAACAATTCAATCTGCTTCAACCTTTACAATGTGGAAAGATTGCACTATCAATCTCATTGATACACCCGGTCACGTAGATTTCACAGTCGAAGTTGAAAGAGCTCTTCGAGTACTTGATGGTGCCGTTCTAGTATTATGTGCTGTCGGTGGAGTCCAATGTCAAACAATCACAGTGACTAGGCAAATGGATCGTTATAATATACCTCGAATCGCATTTATTAACAAACTTGATCGCCAAGGTGCAGATCATGTTCGAGTTCTTAATCAAATAAGGTGATTCCTAAGACCAAGCTTCATAAACTTGCTAGTTTTATCTAGTTTTTAATTGATTATCACTGTTTCAGCAACTTGTAAACTAATCACATTCTAACTCCACAACTTATTGTCTTGATCGTAGTTGTAGAATCTACCAATATAGTGAATTATTATTTACTGGTTTTCCTATCTGTACTAGTTCAGAATAATCACTTGCACAGAAAATCGAGTGCAATTTAGGCCATATTTGAATAAACGATAGCTTGTGTCAATACAGTTCACCGTCATTGAGATAAATCTTTTTACGAGAGGAAACTTCATAAACCATTCTTAAATGTTTTAATGAGGATGTTATTGTAATGGTCCGCGACTAGAATTCTGAACCCAGTTCACGTAACTTATTTCGTATATCAAGCTAATTTGAAATTAGTATTTGATTCAGTAAAAGTAGAGCTGATTATTCACTTTATGGGCATGTAACTTGGACTTTAGAAGTTGGATGCATGCACAAGCTGCAGGTTTTTGATGATAGATGTCTTCGAAATGTTGCTTGCGTCCCATGGAGCAACCGAGTGTGTAATGTTGAGGTTAAGCTTAGGGTGTTAGTTAAATGTGACAAATTGGGCGAAAATTATAGTCATTGACCACTAGTTTGAGCCATATAGATATGTCTGGATCCCCTAGTTGGGGTCACTGCGATAGTTGCTATCAGTGATTGAAGATGGTAGATGAAATGACTTAGGATTGGTTACAATGGCTTAGGTTCGTCCACTTTTTATTTTCATCTGAATCTTGAGTTTTAGTATTCCTTCATGTATACCTTTTCATTCAGTTTTCGAACCGTATTATCGATGTTTAGTCTTTCTCATTATCATTACTAATGCATTATTTCGACTTGTTAATTTCCTCTCGTCGTACTAACATAATATGCCAACTCGTGAAATTAAATATTTGTTCCGCGCTCTACGCCGATTATGACTGTCACAGTTGACAAAAGATTAGCTGCATCAATAGTTAGCACAAAAGGAAGTATGAACTCATCGCACCCGAAGGGCTACGTATGCGTTAAATAGATCCTTTTTTGAATAAACTATTGAGAATCTTAATGAACCATGCAAAAGTAACTTGACTCTATTGACACAATTCTCTGTCAACAATAACTACACCATAGTTCGTTCATAATCATGATAATAGTGTTGTCGTTATGCATCCGATCTATTGAGTTTGTTCGATGATCTTTATATAGAAATTTAGCTGTAGAAATTGTTCACTTCTAATTACAGGAAATTTGCAAATAAATAAACAAAACTAAATATTAAAACACTTGGCAGATGACATAAAATGGTTATTGTATGAAATTATTGACTACTAGTTCAAGCCTTATCGGTAGGTGCAGACCTCCTGGTTTGGGTCTCTACAATACTCTCAATTTTTGAGTTACATGATTCAATATCGATTGTACTAACCGAATCTCATTCTTCTGTCTTCTCCAAAGCACTAGTTACGCCATTCCTAGGTTTTCAGTCATTTTCGTTTATTCCGTTAAAACTATTTTTCACGTTCTTATTCGCATTTTAGTCGAAACTAATTTTTATCATTTGCTTCTCGTTTCATTAATTCCCAATCTTAGTGTACTAACTTAGGGTATGTGTATACAATAACCTTTGGATTATTATTATTATTATTAATGGCTTTATTCAATATTATCTTTTGGGATGCCATTTAAAGTAAGTTTTTTTTAATGTTTCACGGCCCTTAAGCATGCTTTATATAGAGGCTTAGAGATAAACCCTCTTGGCTTCCAACTAGTAGATCTAAATTTCAAACCTCAATTGACTTGATTTGATCTGGGCAGCCAGGTGATATCAATACTATTGGTAGTAATAATATGGTAGTGGTCATATTAGCAGGAGAACATCACTTAGAAATATTGACTAGTGGACGAATAATGTTTAGTCTCAATGTCTACCCAAATCCGATCGAAAATTATTCAAATCCACTAGTTTAATTATCTAAATGCCATTTATATTGTATATATATATGCTCCTTTCCTTCTCACTGATTTTTGTTTAGGTCAAAACTTAACTTCAATTCAGCTTTTATTAATATACCCATATGTCAAGAGCCAAAAAGTACAGGAATAATTGACTTGATTAGTGAGACAGTTGTTTATTTTGATGAACCGTTTGGGTAAGTGTTTGAGTAAAGATTTTTTCTCATCAGTTTTTGCATTCCCCTCAGTTATAATTCTCTCTTAGGGTTATAACCCAGCTATTCCTATTGCTTAGTATTCTCGGACACCGATTCACTCAACAAGTCCTCAAATCAGAACACGGTTGTTTAGGAAAAGAGGTTATATTCCATATAACAAAGTTAGATGGAAGTGAGTAAATGCAATAGGGAAAACGCTAGTATATTTTTAGTTTTTTTCACATGAGATTTCTAGTGTTCACTAAGTATTGGCTAACGCTGGTTGGATAATAATTAGCCAATCAGCGTGCGCCAAGGCAATGTGCATTGATCATGCTTTAATCCAGTCTATGTTCCGCTAACACCCTCCGTAGTTTTAATGAATATTTTGTATTCTCTCATTTAGTGCTGTAATTTAGTGGTCAACGTGTCTAACTTTTAACCGTTAGTGATACGGACCCCCTCCCCGTTTGCTTTGGGTTTTAGCTGGGGAGTAGCGTTACCGGTCGTCATAAAAAGTGCGTTGCTCAAATCCGTATGCAATCATTATTTATCAGCCTCAATCGCTTATAAAACTGCGGACTACCAGAACGTGATTCCTAAGGTTAAACGCGTTAACAACTGAAAAACATGAAATAGTGTTGATCTCATTGATATGATGACATATCTTACCATACTGTAACTCATCAAGTATACGTCCATTCACTCCTGTCCAATCCCATTGTTTGTCTAAGGAGTAGTAATGCTACTCAGCTACTTAAAACAAAGTATATAGAATTGGAACCCGAACCATCTAATGTTTTCTTGTTTACTAGAATACATTTACTTTCTAGCTGTTGTGTCTTGTTCTATTAAACAAAATATGAAAATTTTTCACCCATTGAACTATTGTGCTACAATTTTTTATTGTTATTGTTGATGAATGAACTAAGGAGTTTTAGTATCCTTGATTTAAAGTTAAATAGTAGTATCAAAGGTAACTACTTCTCATTTTATTTTGTAAAGTAGTTTGGTTCGTCGATTTTATTTAATTTTATCGTTAAATATTGATAAGGGTAAGAAATATCATGTTTGTGTACACTCATCCTAATTTGTGATAACTATGATTAATTTATTTAATTTTTGTTGCGTGTTATTCTATGACTCTAAAGTTGTGATACGTTGAGGTGTAAGCGTTTGAATGTGAACTAGTTAGTTACATATCTACATAGGCTTGGTCAAAGAGGAAATGTGACTATTTTTCTAACAGTAAATTTCACTTAAGATCTAAGACAAGAAGAGTGAATACATCCATGCCACTGCGACGGATCTTAAGTCATGTCATCTAAGATCTTCGACCATTGGCCACGATTGTTATACGGATCCCGACTGAATAGTCTGAACCTACCAACGCGGCTCAGACTATCAGTCAATAACTTAATTGTTCGAACCCTTTTATCCCTCTTACAACCTATTCCTACTCCAGTTACTTTCTCGCACAAGGGTAGATTTCAGTTGCTCATCGATAATGTATATCCCAAACACCTTGGTGGATGAGAACTCAGCTTCATCCACTGACTTATTATACATCTTTAGTCTTAGGATTTCTCACCCTGTTGTTCCATGGTACTCAGGCTTCCGTTCAAAAATAATTTGATCTTCTAATATTTTAGTGACAAACTCGGTTTATGATAAGAAAAGACCAATTTGTTTAAATTGGTCGGTAAACTTGACTGAATAGTATAATAATATCATGTAACTGGAGTATTATCTGTGATTAGTTATGGTTGCTATACAGTTTAACGTGTCACATTATTAACCTTACATCTTTTGATTTAAAATGTACAATTTATCTTACTGTGATTTTTCCCTAATAGTTTAACTGTAAGACAGGATGCTATCCCATCTTCCATGTTAGCCGAAACTAAAGAACGTCGTGCTGAATTTATTGGTAATTTTGTTTTGTTTTAATGAAATACAGTTTATTTTTATTTAGTCTTATGTTTTCCCTTTCATTATTCACCTTCTTTTTGCTCTGTTAACTTAATGGTTGCGTAACAGCTCAGGACCAATCTGAACGCCGTAAATACATTTACTCTTTGTATTCCCTTAGATATTGAGTTTCAAAATTATTTTACACGTTTTGTTCTATATGACCATATGACTTTGCAACAGTATGTGATTTATTCAAACTTGCTTGGTATATAAGAATGAAATGTGTTATAATTTCTCTTATTACTACCCAGCTATTCCTATTGCTTAATATTCTGGGACAGCAATTCACTCGACAATTACCCAAATCAGAACATAGTTGAACAGGAACGAAATTATATTCCATACAACATGGGTAGATGTAAGTAAGAAGCACAATAAGAAAAAAAACGTTAATATATTTATAGTTTTTACATGAAAAAAGGGGCATAATACAGGTTGACCATGATAAATGTCGACAATATACCATTCCACTGGTTGAAATCATAAGTCAATTGAAGCTAGACCACCATGGAAAACCTGGAAGTACTGGACGGCCGTTTCGTCCTAGTACGGGGCTCCTCGGCAGTGCGCATCCACGATCCCGTCCCCGCGAAATTCAAACCCAGGACCTATCAGTCTCGCGCCAGGCGCTTAACCAACTAGACCACTAGACCGGCAATGTTAATGTCTAACTTCAACCAATATACTATTTATGAAATGTTGTTTACGAGAATTCATAATCGAGAAGACTAAGCGAAAATTATATACCTGAAGCTCAGAGCATAATTATATGTAGCCAGATCTATTAGTTTCGTAGTTCCTTTCCTAGGTTTTGATAAGCTTCATTATTGGTGTGGTTTATCTTTAGCCAGCCCGTAGTTTATAAAAGAAACTGACACTTTAAAAGCCATCTAGAACGTAGATACTTAGTTGATGACCGGATCACGTTGCAATTCTTATGAGAATGTATCAAATATATTTTCTTAACCATAAAATAAACAAGTTTTGTTGCGCTAATATTTTTCTTCTTGAATTAAGCCATTACTTGTGTATATCATTGTACTGAGATCAAGTGTGATAACATAGTGCGTGACACACTTTCTATCGGTTTTTGGTGCAAGTTTTCTATAATTCAGTAGAAAACTTTGCAGTATGCTTTGGATCTTAACTAATTTCATCAAGTTTTTACCAGACTGTATGGGGTAAAATTACTTGGGTTACGAAAGGCGGCCGCAACCGGCTCAGTGGTCTAAAGGTTAAGCGTTCGCGCGCGAGACTAATATGTCCTGGGTTCGAATCTCGCGAGGACGGGATCGTGGATGCGCATTGCTGAGGAGTCCCATACTGGGATGAAACGGCCATCCAGTGATTCCAGGTTTTCCATGATTGTCTAGCTTCAATTGACTCATGAATTCAATTATTAAACGAATCTAATACCTACAAGTCAAAAATCTGGTTACAATTTTATTTGTCTCTGACGTCTTACTTCGTTAGTTCAATCTTTTATTGAATTGAACTTTTTTCCATGGTTATTATTTTCTAACATTCTTTCTCTTACATTCCAGAATGTTTAGCTAATGCTGATGACGAGATTGGAGAAGCATTTTTAAATGAAAAACCATTAACTCAAACTGAATTAAAAGCTGGTTTACATAGAGCTACACTTGCAAGACGATTTGTTCCAGTTTTAGTTGGTTCAGCATTACGTAACCGTGGTGTACAGCTTTTACTCGATGCCATTTTGGATTATTTGCCTAATCCTGGAGAAGTAATCTATTATGCTTTGAATGAAAGTTCTGGGTAGGTTCTTTTCATTGGTTTATCTGTTTTTTAATGAAAATTTGTTAATATTTATTTACCCTAAACACTTATAGTACTGACGTTTGAACAATTTATGGAATTTTCAAAATATTTTGATTGGTTCAAGTTAATGTTGGGATTTTCCAGTTTCTGGGTCTTTCTAGAAGTGTTTGTAGACATTTTCTAATGAAATTATTTGTTTATATTTAGCATAAATGTTAAAGAAAGTTAGCACAAAGAAGGGTTATATTACTAATCGATGTGATTTGCAAAATCAATGAAAATTTAGAATTACGTATTAGACTTACTCTCATGGGAGGTTTTCGGCAATCCAAATGTCCTTAGCCACTGGAACTATCGGTGTCTTTAGGAAAAAGTACTCATTCATAACACTGGAGGGCTAACTACCAAAAGCTCTATATCAGTCAGTCAGTCAATCAGAACCTACAATGGAAAATTTCGTGTTAATGTTGAGATCCACAAGAATAGATCACAAGATTCACCTTAAAATTAACTTTGTTCATTGTTCAATTTGTCCTTTTTGTCTCATCAGTTGGTAAAACTATACTATACTGACGAACCAATAAGGTTTAAGATAGTGTCTCTTGAAGTTTTGCACGAAGTTCGAAATTCGACTATGAATAGCTTGTATCTTATGAATAACTAACTAAATACTTCTAATATTTAGTTACTAAAATGTTTATAATTAATAAATATAGGAGACGATGTACACCATGATTATTACGTTTTCAAGGGTAATTTAACGTTTCTTGATATCTAGAATCAAAGGACTAAAAATATAAGTATTGATTCGTACTGGACTACAAAGTATTTCTCTGCTTGATTCTTAATTATTACGCCTAACCGCTAACGCTGTATTCCATTCGATTCCAATTTCTAGGTCTAACCCTAAATTCTTAATAAGGCCACGACCTTTTTCGGGTTTTTGTGTGGTAAATTGTTTGTTTTTATCAATCTTATTCTGGTTGGTTAAAAGTTATTCAGAAGTCTTTGCGGGTGATCAATGTAGCATACGTCTACCCGTTGCTCCATTTCTCAAGATAATATAAAAATATTTGTACTCAACAACTGTGTCAATCTTCTTTTCGTATACCTAATGCATTTATTTATCAGGGATTGCATTTCATCTCCTAACTAGTGTTTAAATGATTTTTATTTGAGGATGATTTACACTGATTAGTCAAGCTTTGTTGAAGTTTGGTCACACCATCTAATAGTTTGAAATTAGAGACCTCTTTTCTAAATGTTTATTTTTTTAATTAATAGCTAACGGGTGTTAGATATGGTTGGAAGAGAATTAGGGGCGGCCAAAACAAAACGTGGCATCAGTGCTTGAAGACACTAACCTCTAGTCTGAGCCATGTTGGTAGATGCAGACTACTTGGTTGGGGTCCGTGTGACTTTCGTAACCGATGGTTCGAGACTCTTGGTGACATGGCTCAGAATCAATCACAATGGCGTCGGTGTATACACTCCCTGTCTTCCCTTAAACTAAGAGATTAAAATCACTTCATATCTTTCTTTCTACTAACTAATTCTTTCTTCCTGTACTGTATCCTTATATGCAATCTTTCTCTTATATATTACCACATTTGACCTAACCACTCCCATGAATCCGGTGTTCATCTTGCTGTGCTAATGAGATATGGCCACCTGGACCGATGTACATATGTGCCTGGTCCTACGTTGTAGCTGACTAACTGACTGACTGCTTTTAAAGTTTAACCAACTAATATCAATTCTATTATTGAAGTTATGAACTGATCTGAGTTAGATAACTATTAAAATCCTTGGAGCACTAAATAGCTATTTCGTTTTTGTAGTAATGTGAAATGTTTATCAACGATTCTGCCATCTGGAATCGAACCGAGGACCTTCAGTCCCACTCGTGAACACTTGACCTCTATATCACTGAGCGGGAATCCACTGGTGTACATAGTAATATTATTACCTGTTTTCGATTTATTTAACACTTTCTATATGTGCTTTTATGTTTCAGTGAAACTAGAAAGGTCCCACTGAAACCTGAACGAAGCAGTGATAATCCATTCCTGGGACTGGCTTTCAAACTGGAAGTTAGTAATATTCTCATATTCATTACTTTTAACGTGTTTCGTTTACATATTTTCAGAGTTATTACTGATTCCCAGTTGTCTTACAAATTGCATTAGTGACTTTTCCAATAGTTTTAGTTGTTAACTACAAAACCTGTTATGCTAGTATAATCCTAACATGATTAAATTTTCGGCAATATTCGTTATAATGACATGCCTTTTATTGTTGTTAGTGCGGTTTCAATTTAATTGAGGATTATAAAGTGAGACAAACTTGAATAATTCCTAAAATAACTACGGCAAATTCTATCCCGTTGTCAAATACTTGGGGAAAGCAGTTATTATCAGTCAGTGGCATATGGAGAAGAATCATAATATTATGAAAATTTTTCGTAATTAATGTGTCCATCGGGGTCGTTTACAAGTTTTTTCTTTGCCCGTAATTAGAAAAAACAACAACAAATGAATTTGTGTATGTAGCTACAAAATATTCGTCTTCTCGAACCTTATAAGGTAGCAAGAGATATTTTTTAATGGTCTGAACATTATTCCCGGTTCGGGTTTACAGTTACAGAATTAAGTTTGAAGGTTTGGGATTAATTTGCTTGTAGTATACAACCGATACACAGAGAATTTCACCTTCGATATGTTTAACACTATCGTTTTTACTTCTATTGAGGACGTTAGGTCCCCAGAACTCATTTGGAAAAGGTCCAACATTTTGTAATTTCATTCCGAAAACTTAAACTTTGTGTTTTCCCTCCAACAGACGCTTAGTTTACCTACAGCTTACATTTCCCCCTCGCAAATCCTTGACTGTCATTGGTTGACGGACTTTTTTAGTACACTATTTTGCGGCTCTCCCAAGGATGTTTATATCATTGTACAAATAAGCTTGCTTTGAGTACTTAGTGACCTCGTATTTTCTGGGTGCTTGTAGAATACATTCTCTACGCCTCATCAAGACTTCTCGATCTAATTAGCAGGGCCGAGGACAACGGATTAGAATAGCCTATCCTGTCACTGTGTCTTTGACCTTTGTTCCGTTTACCGAGTACGGTGAACTCGTATTAGCATTCAAGCATATCAACTTCATGGTAACAAACATTTTTGTTTAAAATCTCTAACGTTCCAAGCACTTAACAAAGTAGTATTTGTACTATTCATTGTACGTGAATTTCACACATAAACTCAAAGGCGTTTATTCGATTATGATTGGCTCATCCTTATACTACACGTCCACTCATAAATTTTACATTGTTCGGAATTAATTTAATCTGATTGATTGTTTGATCAAACTTACCTTTCTCCTAATCGATTAGTCTTATCTGTTTCCGTCTGTACACAGGCCAAATCGTGTAGCTGTACTATAGGCCTGAAACAGTAACGGTGTTTAATTGACCTTATGATTTCGAAATCACTTTTCAACCAGTAAAAAAGGAATCTGTAAACTTTCTTTACTAGTTATAAACTTCCTGAGCAGTTTACAAATGTTTTGTAAAATTCTCATCGTATAAAGTAAGAGCTGTTTACTATGGGGGGTGTTAGATCAAAAGATGACACAAATCCATGAAGTCACTGATAAGTGAATTGAGCCATGTTGGTAGGTGTAGATTACCTGGTTGGGGTCCGCGAGATGATAGCAACCGATGGTTAGAGACCTTGAATGACGTGGCTCAAAATCGTCTGCAATTGCGCAGGTGCATCCACTCTTTGTGTTCTCCCGGATTCTAATCTTCTGAATTCTTCATGTCCCTTTCTTTTTTCTCTTTCCAAATTTATTTCACTGGATTATACTCTTTGAATAACATCTTCAAACCCTAATTTTTCTGATTACAGCTTATAATTTCACTACATGTAGCACTACGGAATTTGAATCGACCACTTCATCCCTGTGCTAATGCGGTGTAGCAACTCGAACTGATGTACGTACGTACGGAGTTCTACGTTGTTACTGACTGACTGACTTTTGAATTTTGCACAACAAACCGATATTCCCAGTTATTGGATTCTAATTGACTCGATCTTAATAGCATGGTTACATCGATAGCTTGTATTCAATTCATCTATCTTATTGATACTTTCTTGTCAAATTGTAACTCACACAAAGTATGTTAACTGGAAATGAATATATCAGAATTACTTTGATTTTTGTAAATGCGTTAATGAGTTAAGATATTGATTTGAAAAAATTGTTACTATATAGGCTGATATCAACTTGATCTCCTATCATATAAGCACTGAAGTTACATATAGTGTCGATCAACCTAAATGTGAGTTTATCACTTAAAAATAGTTTAGTAAGATTTCTTATTGAATTTGGTTCCTTTTGTTGTTGATCGGGTCATCTTAGTTTTTTTTTGAAATTTAGGCTAGTAAATTTGGTCAGTTAACTTATATGCGTATCTATCAAGGTTGTTTACGTCGTGGTGATTCAGTGAGAAATTCTCGTACAGGTCGTCGTATTCGAGTGTCTCGACTTGGTCGATTAAATGTTACAGAATTAGAAGATTTAGAAGCTGTTTATGCAGGAGATATCGCTGCATTTTTCGGTGTTGATTGTGCATCTGGTGATACAATGGTTGATGTAAATATGAAAGAACCATTAGCTATGGTGAGTTTTTCTACTTAACAAAGTCTGAGTAAGTTTATAACCTGTTGACGGTGTTTATTTCACTAGTGGAACATTAACTTGGCTAACATGACGCTATTTTGTAATCACGTATGCAAACTTACTTTATTAGTGACATGTTTATGTATTCTTCCATAAGGCATTCACTATGTATAGACCAGTATTCATATTAAATGGGACTCGAACAAATGGAGTTGTCAGTAGTTGAAAAGCGAGTTATTTAACCACTAAACTACCTTTTTAGTGACATTTAAATAAGTATGTTTTATTACACATTACTAAGTTTCTTATTAGAGTCGAGAAAAGAAAACCTATCTTCTCTGGTTATATTTCTAAATTAAATTGTGATCTGGATCAAGTTATTTTAAATATTGAATGTTGACTACTTTCCTAATAATGTAACCGATATGCATCTTCGAATTATCGATTTATAGTTGTTATGAGAGTTGAGATTAAAACAACCTAATATTGTTTTTAAGTGCCAGTGAAAATAAAGCACGAATATAAGCAAAGTATATTATTAATATCAAGTTTACTTTACTACACGGTTTCAATAGATGACAATGCACTTATGATAGGCCTTCAAAATACGAACTTAAAACTTTAATAACTACTTGCAGAAAGGCAGTGTGTGTGTGGCGAGGCTTAAGCATTTATCCCTTTGGTCTCAAAGTTACATTCCCAGTTTGATAGAAACCACCAGTAATCCAATTCCCCTTATAGGTTCCTCAAGAAACATTCTTCCACTGTGTGAACAACTTTGAAGTAGCACCTCTTCACATTCACTTTTAACAAGACATTATTGTTAGCTCACTGCATGATTTTATCGCCGAAATGAAAAATCCGTCAAATTTAAGTTGCTAATGGTGAAGTTGATTTTCATCACACGGAATCGAGCCCAAGACTAAATTCTCATAGTGAACACGATTTAATTCAACATGTGAATCAGAATCCACCGACCCATGTTTTCAGCTCCGACCAATTTGTGATCTAGTACACTCCTTAACCAATGTAACTGGCAAATTTTCTGTCATCACTTCCAAGTAAATCATCTCAAAGTCACTTATTAGTCAGCTAAGTAGAGAATGGTGTGTAGTGATGGCTCATCAATGATGTTGGTTTTCAATCACGTTATATTACGGGTAGACTGGGATTCAGAAAATGTGGACAACTAGATATAGCTTATGGATCTATAGATGCATACTGTCAAAAGATCCAAAAGTAGCACAAAACAGTGCTACTAGTCCTTATTTTCTAAATCGTTCTACACCTCATGTCACTGTGCAAAAGTACACTATTATGGCTTCTGTATTCCTTCTGAATATATTGATATTGTATTCTATGCACCGAATTGTCTAATTGCAGAGCTTCCATCTGTATCTATTTACATTGAATAAAGTGGACACCTTCTTCATCTACCCATACATGAACATAGATTAGCAGTAAGGCGAAACGGCATGCATTATTAGCAATATCAGTACACACAGACAACCGAATATTTAAATTGGATTAGGTGAATTTTGAAATTATGAAGCATGGGAGTTCTGAGAACGTGACAGAATTTTTAGAAGTCCGTCATTCAAATCATTCGGCAATTAATATACATCTCAATATAGATCCGATCTATCAACCCATATGGAAGAGACCAACCAATCAAATGTTCAGAGGTTGACTGAATAAAACAGTCAAGTGGAACACTAAGATATGATGATAGTAGAACTTATTCAGACAACCAATCATAAACAAGGCTATCAAAACTAGTTGATGTAACACTCGTAGTGTGGTGCGTGCTACTTATATTGAGGTAAGTAGTATATAACGCAAGTTAAAGAACGTAATGTCTGACAGCAGAAGATGGGGAAGATCAATAAAGGAAGAGCGAGAACACAATGGAATTAGTAAAAAATCGCATGAACAATGAAATGTGAGACAATGGATTGATGTTTGCAACGGCAACAGTCTGGTTTGATATGATGGAATGATATTTTGCAAATTAATGATTTACTATATGGTTTTTCTATTTTACCAATTAACTGTAATTTTATGCTAAATGCAATTCGGTTGTCCTCACCTGTGTTCTCCTTCACTACAGTAGAATAATTGAAAAGCTCACTTCTGCATGAAGTATAGATTGATGATGCTTCCCATAATGACAATAAAAGTTCTACAAGTAAAACGATGTATCTTAGCGAACACAACATAAGAAGCATTCATTTAAGTTCTGAATCATTCTGTCATTTCTTTGGAATATCTGATTTTTTCTTTACTATAGGAATCAATGTTCATCCCAGAACCAGTTGTATCAATGTCAATTAAACCGACAAATAAATCAACTATTGAATCATTTAGTAAGGGTTTAGCACGATTTACACGTGAAGACCCAACGTTTATTCTTTCACAAGATTCTGATACTGGTGAATCAATAGTGTCTGGTATGGGGGAATTACACTTGGAAATTTATGCTCAACGTTTAGCACGAGAGTATAATGCACCATGTACATTAGGTAAACCTCGTGTTGCATTTCGTGAAACATTAAGTGAACCATTCGAGTAAGTTTGTTTTTGTTGTTTCTAAAATCATAATGTGATAATGATTTGATATTCAGGACATTGTTACATACTTTGATTAGAATTAATTACTTTCCCGTTACTAGACATTCCCGTGTACATAAAAGTGCAGTAGTATTGTGAATACATTTTCCTATTATGCAATGACCTTCACATATAATGTACATTCATGGAAGTACATGGTAGAGAAAAAATCGACAAACATAAAGTAATGTGGTTTGACTGTATGTTGACATATTACTTCCTTTCGACCCTGGATAAAAACAACTGTTCTCTTCATCTTTCTTTTTCATAGATAGTAGATGTAGTAGGCAAAGATGGTAAGTCAGTTGTTAAGACTGTAAGTCTTCATCGACTCATTTATCAAATATATGTGTTGCGTATCAACATATAATGCTGGTTGGAATAGGTCGGTAGGAAGATAACAGAGGTTAAACCCAAGGTATGACATCAGTCCATTCAATCATTGGTCAGTGACCTAAAAAGTTTTGGTTGATGCGGTCTTCCTTGTCTGACCTCACAGGGGAGTTGGAAAACCCTGATGCCAAACCAATGCTCCACATAGGCCTCAGGGTACTGAAGAAACAAATGGCACATAAACCAATAGTTGGTCATCTGCTACCATGGGATCACATCTCCTTACGTTGCTCCACTGCCTTGTGGATCAGACCTTTGTGCCAAAAGCTCCGGGTGTGGCCCCTAAGAAAACCACCTGCTTCGGTTTGGGCACCCGGATAGTATCACAGCCCACTCACAAATCAAGTGACTTATGTGGCGCATTTGTATTCGGTGCCTCTTTGTACCAATATTTATGTGTTTAGATAAATAAAAAATAAAGAGATTTATTGAAAAATATGAGTAAAGTAGGAAGAAAACATCTGTAGAAACCATAGTAAACAAGAAATCTATTTTCATTTAATTTGAATTCATTTGAAGGTGACAATCTTGTAGTGACCAATAAACATTTACTTTTCGTCTTGTTAGTTTTGTTTGAACAACACATAATTGTGCTAGACTGTATATTTGAGATGGTGGAGAAGATTTGTAGCTCAGGTGGATGATTTTGATGGAGTTTTGTTCTCTGAGCTGGATAGTTTGGTCATGGAGCTTTCATCGTTTATCTGGACGATATCATCAGCACAAACTTCAGGTAGGTACCACGACCAAACCATCTACCTCAGAGAACAAAACTCCATCAAGACTGTATATTTATTATGATTGATCGACTTATTTGCTCCAGTCAATGTAAGAAAGAATCTTGCTGAAGAAATTTATCTGGAGACCTTAAAACAAGTATTATCTTAACGAAATGCAGTTGCATTGAAATATGTTCACGATGTAGGACACAAAATTACTATACCAAAAGAGCTTAGATTCTTAATATACCGCGTATAACTTAAGCACTCGAACGCTAGAACCCTCCGAGTCGCAAATAAGAAGACTGGAGAAAGTGCTTGTTGGCAAGAATCAAAATGTACAGAAAATCATGGGTATTTTTAGATATTACCGTTTGTTACATCAACATTATAATTCAACCAATCCGCAAAGAGGCATGTTATGCCACTGATCATTAGTATTACGTCAAGTTGATTTTCTAGAATGCTCCATTGTGTTCCGATTGGATGGAACTTTTCGGCTTCTCTAGGTTCTCTGGTGGCTTTGTCGTAGCTCTCGGAAGTCGTCCCAGCACAAACCAGTAGGGCGAAATCGTTGTCAGTCATGAAAAACACGAACATCTTGTCTAGGTGAGTAGGGATGGATATTTTGATTATAAGAAATATAAAAATCAGAATTTAAAACAATAATTAACAAATTATTGGGCAACAGAAACAAATTTTCTGAGATTTAAACATCCGTTAACCTTGATTTAACTATATTTCGCTACTGTTTGGCACTTCCATTACGAATAAAATCTCTGCCTTTTCATCATCGTCCACTATTTGTTCACACTGAGACTGGGTAAAAAAAGCTAGAATATAGTGATCAGATTATTACATATCTTTATGGTATAAAAGCAGTTTATATAAAACCGATATCTGTTAGTCTGCCAGAACTCTATTGTTTGAGTCCTAGAAAGCGATAGTACATTCAGTGTCTTTGAGACATTATCAGACCTATAGTATAGAATAGTACCCAATAGTAATTCTACTCATACCTGTTCAATAGTTGCTTTTTTTTCCATTTTCTTATTCTTTCTTTCACCTTTATTTTAGATTTGATTATCTTCATAAACGACAATCTGGTGGTGCTGGTCAATATGGTCGAGTAATTGGTATACTTGAACCTTTACCTCCTAATTCTTATACAAAATTGATTTTTTCCGATGAAACAGTTGGTACAAATGTACCTAAAAATTATGTTCCAGCTATTGAGACTGGTTTTCGTAATTCTTGTCAAGTTGGTCAGTTAGCTGGACAAAAAATTACTGGTTTACGATTTCGTTTACAAGATGGAGATAATCATTGTGTAGATAGTAGTGATTGGGCTTTTCAACAAGCAGCTGAAGGTGCTATGAAACAAGGTAAATGTTTTTTTCTTCAATTGAATTAGTTCAATTAATTTACAGAATAAATGTTAAATAAAGTAACGCTAACATTGATTGTAGACATGGCTCAAGATCGTTTGTAATGGCGCAGGTGACTCCATTCTTTATGTTCTCCCAAATTCTAATCTTCTGAATTCTTCATGTCCCTTTACTTGTTCTCTTTCCAAATTTATTTCACTGGATTATTCTTTTTGAATAACATCTTCAAACCCTAAAGTTTCCGATTACTGCTTATACTTTTACTACCTCTACTACTATGGGATTTGAATGGACAATTGTATCTGTGTGCTAATGTGGTATGGCAACTGGAAGTATTGTACATTCTTAAGTTGTTGCTGACTGACTGATTGTAGATATACATTCAACTCATTGTGTTTTATTGCTTTCCCTACGAGGCTATAATTTATGGGCGAACCAATGAGGTATAAGATAACAGATCTTAGATTTTGTCAAGACATTTACTCATTCACGTGGCTAAATAGAGTTTTGTCATTATAGGTAATATCAGTTCGTGATGAAAACCATAAATCTATTAAGTAACCTTAACCATCAACTATAAGTCATAATTCTAATTGCCCACACTGGTTTATAACCCTCATTTGGTCGTGGTTATTAAGTGAACACTCTCAAAGTCAATATATCGTCTCTCAAAGAATTGTATTCTATAATCAGTATCATTCTTTGTTTTATCAAAATTGTGAAAAGAACCAATTGTGTGTGACATGTCAATTTTTCTTAGTTACCAATGATTATTACTTGCGCCTATCAACGACTACAATGAAGACGCTAAAGATCAATTCTACAATAGGCTGCAGCCTCAGCAGCAGTAGGTCTCAATATATACAAAGGGAAAAGCAGGATTCTCCGATAGAACACAGAATGCACCAATCCAATCACAATTGAGGGAGAAGATTTGGAAGATGTAAAAGCCTTTACGTATTTGGGCAGCATCATTGATGAACAGGGTGGATCTGATGCGGATGTGAAAGCGCGGATCGGCAAAGCATGAGCAGCATATTTACAACTGAGTGACATCTGGAACTCAAAACAACTCTCTGTCAACCAACACCAAGGTCAGGATTTTCAATACAAATGTTAAGACAGTTCTACTGTATGGGGCAGAAACCTGAAGAACTACGAAAGCCATCATCCAGAAAATACAGGTGTTTATTAACAGTTGTCTACACAAAATACTTCAGATCCGTTGGCCGGACACTATTAGCAACAACCTACTGTGGGAGAGAACAGTCGAGATCTCAGCAGAGGAAGAAATCAGGAAGAAGCGCTGGAAGTTCATAAGACACACATTGAGGAAAGCAGCCAACTGCGTCACAAGACAAGCCCTCACATGGAATCCTTAAGGCCAAAGGAGGCGAGGAAGACCAAAGAACACATTACGCCGAGAAATGGAAATAGGCATGAGAAAAATGAACAAGAATTGGATGGAACTAGAAAAGAAGGCCCAGGACAGAGTGGGTTGGAGAATGCTGGTCGGCGGCCTATGCTCCATCGGGAGTAACAGGCGTAAGTAAGTAAGTAAGTAATGATTATTACTTAATTACGATTGTAAGCGTTTAACGCAAATCCTTGAAACAAAAAAGACTCTTCTCTTCGTCTAAATGAGTAACTATTGAATGTTTTATTTTCTTCTATATCAATATGTATCTATCTAGCTATGGATGAAGGTTCCTGGTTATTATTAGAGCCGATTATGTATGTGGAAGTATCTGCACCAGCAGAATTTCAAGGTGTATTAATTGCCACTGTAACACGACGTAATGGTCTTATTGTCAGTACGGAAGTTAGTGAATCTTATGCTATGGTTAATGCAGAAGTGAGTTCTATATTTCTTTTTTTAAAATTCGATATGAATATTTTCAATCAATCATAATCATTAAATTATTTGTTTCCTCTTGTTGTGTGAAACTTCGGAAACTTCTTGTATTTACCATGTGTAATACTCCTCGTACCAGTATACTTAACACGATCTACTGCTATAAAAAAAAACACAGAATAATGTGAACATCAAATATATTCAGTTAGTCAGCTACAACGTTGGACCAGGCACATATATGCATCGGTCCAAGATGTCATTCTTCATTAGCACAACAAGATGAACACCGAATTCAAAGAACTAGTTGCTTCAATGGTAGTAATTTATATAAAAGAAAAATTGCACATAAGAATATAATACAGGAAGAAAGAATTAGTTGATCGGAAGATATAAAACAATTTTAATATCATGGAATCAAGCATACTACAAAAAGAAGCTCTATTGATTTGTACAAAAGTATAAAACTCGAGGTTTTACTCAACAGTTACATAAAAAAAGCTTCGATTAACTTCTTCAATACTCGTTCACCTTGAATGATTCAACCGAAATCAACATCCGAATTGTTCTCGACCCATTTATGCAAGACAAATCCTTAAGTGTTGTCTATCCCCGCGGATGATATAGTCATGTATGGTGAAGACGCTGATAAAATGCAGAGTCTTTTGATAACACTGTGCAACAATGTCAGGATGTTTGGGATGCGCCTCTCCCCCCTCTAAATGCAAGTTGTTGCTTCAGGACTGGCCTGCGTCAACACCTGAATTAAGGATAGGGTAGGGAGTGAAGTAGTCGAACGCGTCGACAACTTCACTTATCTTGGAAGTCTAGTCAGTCGGTTGATGTCTGACGAAATCTCTGCACGCATTTAAGAAGCTTCTTTGGCTTTTTCCAACTTACGTCACCTATGACGAAGGCGAGATATCCGTCTATCAATAAAAGGACGAGTATACTGCGCTGCAGTTCGTTCTGTTCTACTTTACGGCAGCGAAACATGGCCATTAAGAGTAGAAGACACTCGTAAGCTACTAGTATTTGACCACAGATACCTCAGAAATATTGCTGGCTAGCCAGATTAGACGCATGGTATTAGGGAATGATGGTAAATCAGTTGATGAGGTTGTGAATCTTCATCGACTGAGATTGTTGGGTCACGTGTTGCATATGCCTGAACACCGATTACCACGACGTGCGATGCTAACCGGTGTTCGAGATGGTTGGAAGTTGGAAGTTAGGGGTGGCCAAACCAAAACGTGGCATCAGTGCTTAAAGTCACTAACTTCTAGTCTGAGCCATGTTGGTAGATGCAGACTACTTGGTTGGGGTCCGTGTGACTATCATAACCAATGGTTAGAGACTCTTGGTGACATGGCTCAAAATCGATCACAATGGCGTCGGTGTATACACTCTCTATCTTCCTTTAAACTAAGAGATTAAAATTGCTTCATATCTTTCTTTCTACAAACTAATTCCTTCTTTCTGTATTATATCCTTATATAAAATCTTTCCTTTATATATTACACCATTGAATTAACTGCTTCTATGAATGCGATGTTCATCTTGCCGTACTAATGAGGTATTGAAACTTGGACCTGATGCATGTATATGCCTTGTCCTACATTGTAACTGACTGACTGTCTATCCTCTTATCGCCACCATGTAATCACATAGTCCGATAACGATCATTACTATTCTATTATCTATATTATTACTGACTAATGATAATAATAATAACATATTTGATTTTCGGATGACTCGGATATCACAGATCTGAAAATATCATCATTAAATACATATAACCTGATTTGTTTATGTGTATTTAAAATGAATGTAACATAGAAATCTAATTGTTATGCAATATTTTTAAACAGGTCGTTAACCTTTTCACACCTAACAATTATTCATCCTCTCCACTGTTTCTAATAGGTACCATTAAATGATATGTTTGGCTTTTCCGGTGAATTACGCAGTATTACTGAGGGTAAAGGTGAATTTACAATGGAGTATCTAAAGTATTGTCCAACTCGACAAGCAACTAGCGATGCATTAATTGAAGAATATGAAGCAGCTGAAGAGGCGAAATTGATTGCTAGCGGTAAAGGTGGAGCAATTACTAAAAGAAAGAAGAAGTAATTGATTACCGACTCTTATTGAAGGGACTAAGACAAGCAAGTTATTCAATTGCTATTTATCATTCTTAAATCAAGTCTACTAAATAAGTCGAAATTTTAACATAGGAAGCTGTTGTTGACGAATATCATGCTAACAATAATCCATAAATGTTGTTACGGGCTTATCACACAAGTGCTCATTGTTTAATAAGGCTCTCGGATTATAACGAAGTAATTCCCAAATCCTTGCTGATGATATCCAATGATGCTATTCAACTGACATTTGTTTGTGACGACAATTATCTTTGAGTTAGTATTTGTTGAAAGGAAAAGGATGTTAAGTCTCCAGGAAATCGCTTATTGAATCATTATTTTTTTGAAGTTGAATCTATGTTTTTTCCTTTGAAACCGTCAATCGTGTTTAAGGGTGCTGTTTTCTTATTGGTCCGTATCTTTTACTGTACTAAGTTCTTGATGTATTTCTGAGTTCATTTTACACGTGCTCATGCACGTATCTCGCCTGCTTAGACCCGTATGCTTTATTCCCTACCAAATAAATCTTCATTGGGAGGTTGGATTGGTCAGGGTTGAAAGAAACAGAGTGTTTTTGCACTTATTAATCAAAACTACGCCAAAAGTTTATGCCCTTTAGTTCAAGAGAAATCATATCCCAATCTGTTGGGTATGAACAATATCACAGAATATTTTGTTAATAGCACTCAATATGAAAATAAGCAGATTATTCAGGATACGTACCACACAAATGCAATGAAATAATATTAGTAACTAATGTAGACAAATCGATTATAAGTAAGAAGAGCGAAATAAAACGCTGAGATTATGGTTGGCAAATTTTACTGTGTTCAATTTTTAGAAAAGTTTGAAAATCACTTGACCTACTTATATTAGTAAGTAGTTTGGGGTAATATACAAAAAAAAGATGATCATGACATGTGTATTTAAATTCCGCTAGTCTAGGAAGGCAGAGTTGATTCGAAAAATGTATAAACTTAGGAATGGGCCTTTAAAAATTTCTATGCAAATCACTTGAAACTGTTATCAGGTAAATCTAGTGGTTTTTAATTACCCCAAAATGCTCTAGTACGAACGAGGATGGGGGAAAGTTCGCTTCCCCTCACGGAACGCCCTCACATGGCCTATTCACTACCTTCTGGCGGCGGCAGAATTGTTTACGAAATTGAGAGGATAGAAGGTGGATATCCGGCGCTTTAACCGGGTTGATGGGTACAGAATATCCACCAAGGGGAGTTGGGAAACCCTGAATCCACACCAATGATGCACATGGGCTCTAGGATCCTGAGGGAACAAATGGCATATAAACTTATTGTTGAACGCCGGATACCGTGGAACGTTGCCTCCTGTTAATAATTAACAGATAAACACAACATGATGTACACCCTACATTTAGAATTGAAACTGATTACTGACCCTTATTAAGTAGTATAATACAGTATATAAGAGAATCAGAAAAGAAGAGAATTTACATTGAATGCAAACGGATATGACAGTAATAGTTTGCTTATTATCCTGAATGTTATAAACTAATAAGTGACAAACCTCTGTTTTTTCTCTCACCTTATTTTACATATTTTCCCTTCCTTATGAAAGAATTGATTTAAGAAGTCAATGAAGAGGAAGGATTATTCTCTTTCTGATGGTAAATCATTCATACATATGTCTTTCTCAACTGTAAAAAGAACATCATTCATATATACAATGTATATTTTCCGTGTCACCTTGTTCCTGTTGTTTGTAGTTTGTTTTAATAAATTGATTTGATACTAGAAATTATTTCTATTTTGTTCTCAATATTATTTTGGCGACATTGTGACAAAATCCGACTCACACGTCCGCGTCGTGCCTCCTGAATAGTGGGACAGATTATCTATGAACTAACGTGAGCGGTAACCCGAATGGTAGAGATCGAGATAATCACCCACTCGACCGATACCCTCAAACGATTACGAACTCTACAAAGAAAAGCAGCACAATGACTCTTGGATGGGAAAACAACAAAAAACTTACTAAAGTGGTGCATGTAATGTACGGGGTTGCTCCTTACGGGGAAAACTCCAACTGGTTGCAGAAACAGCTATTCTACCCCCGGTAGTTGTGCAGTGCTTCAATGTGGCCTGTTTCTCTCCAGATGGGTCTACTAGGCTTCACCAACCTGTTTGGCTGGAAGGGGGGCAAGGAGGGGGAAGATTGTGACACTCAGTATCTGTCGGGATCCTGGTCTACTCACGATTACTGATACACTAATACAAATCGATAACCAAGTCAAGTATACACAGTAATAATGGTTCAGTAATTTTTTCGATGAATATCATCCAGATAATTCATTTCAAATTTTTAACCATAATGAATTAGCTTTAGGTTCGTTCCTGTAATAATAGTCAGTGAGCAAAGTAGATATACACATACTTTATTTTTCCAATTTGTTGGGGTTCATATTCACAAATAATTCGAATTAAAAGCTTTTTAGTCACTCTATCCCGTCATATAAAAGACCTTGGTACAGGTTTTTCTACTAACTAATTTCAACCACCTTACATCTCAACATTATATGTGCAATATCGAGTCATCTAGGCTGGTAACCACATTGCAGTATGATCAATAAAATTCTATCACCACTAAGTAGGACTTGACATACAGGACGGGATATATGTATCCCTTTGGAAATCACACATCTTCTGACTGATCGACAAAATGGCATCGAATTAATTTACAAATAATCATATCTTTATTTGTAGGACAGGTATAATATTCAGTGATGACGGTGCAGAAAGGAAAGAATAAAAGTATGCGAAAACTGTTTCATAATCGTGAAAGGTTTAGTTAAAATTATTGTGCGAAATGTCATCACTAATTCTCACTGTGTGTTTTACTGTCCAGAAACAGCTGGAAATTGGGATATTAAGTGTGGTAAATCCGCCTGAGGATTAAAGACCGAACGATTGAGTCATGCAGAAAATCCCGAATCCAAACAAGGATAAAAGCTTTGGTTGAGATCACGAATCCATTGATGTTAGACCACCATTGAAAAACTGGAAACAGTTATCTACTTCAAACAATGGAAGATGGTTGCACAATTTCGCGGATTGGTTGAAGTTAGATATTAACACCGTTGGATTCCGACTCAGTGGTTTAGAGGTTAAGCCTTCGCGCGCGAGATCGAACGTCCTTGGTTCGATGGATACTGCTGAAGAGTCCCATACTAAAATGAAACGGCCATCCAATGCTTCCAGGTTTTCAATGGTGGTCAAAAATTAATCGACTCATGATCCTAATAAAAGATTTTATAATTTCCACAACCTCATACCTCAAGATAGAATTTGTTTACAGGACGATACTACTAATAAATGATAACATAAGTAGTACGTTTTACAATCTTCTTTGTGTGAGGTATCTATGTAGTTATACGCGTCAAAGTATAGTCAAAGAAGAATTGTTTTTGGTAATAGTTACGTAAGAATAATTAACGAGAACACGAGATTATTCAAGTATCTGCGTTAAATTAAATAATGATTGACAATAAATCAAAATTTAAACTTAAGGTACGATAAGAAAACAGAATTTTCAGTGAACTCACAATAAGTGAAGGTAAACTATTAAATATGTTGGCAGAATACAGTTAAAGTAAATTAAATGTCATGAATTCATGTAAATACATAGAAATGTAACATAACAATGTGAAGGAATTGTGTGACGTGTTTCAAAAACGGTTGACTTTTACTCCAAATGAAGCATAGGCCACCGATCAGCATTCTCCGACGCACTCTGTCCTCAGCCTTCTTTTCTAGTTCCATCCAATTCTTGTACATTTTTCTCATGTCTGTCTCCATTTCTCGGCGTAATTTGTTCCTTGGTCTTCCTCTCCTCATTTGGCCTTAAGGATTCCATGTGAGGACTTGTCTTGTGATGCAGTTGGTGCTTTCTTCAATGTGTGTCCTATCCACTTCCAGCACTTCTTCCTGATTTCTTCCTCGGTTGAGATCTGGTTTGTTCTCTCCCACAGTTGGTTGTTACTCATAGTGTTTGGCCAACGGATCTGAAGTATTTTGTCTAGACAAGTGTTAATAAACACCTGTATTTTCTGGATAATAGCTTTGGTAGTTCTGCAGTTTTCCACCCGATACAGTAGAACTATCTTGAAATTTGTATTGAAAATCCTGACCTTGGTGTTGTTTGACAGAGATTTTTTGCGTTCCAGATGTTCCTCAGTTGTAAATATGATGCTCTTGCTTTGCCGATCCTGATAATAACATAAGTTACTGAATATTTGTTGACAGTAAAGTCTACTACACAAGAATGAGCCAAATAAGAAAACATTGTTGACGATAAGACAAGAAGGAAGTAATTATCTCAATAATACTAAGTCAAGTTAGGGGAGGTGAAGAAATTTCATGAAATTTAATCCATACAGGTCACATTCAGTGTTGAATTCTAACCTTAACTATTAATCTAAATAAATTAATATAGTTGCTACAACAGCGGAAAAGATTTATTGAACAGTATGTATAGCCAACCCTTCTGACAACGTTCGATGTTCTGTGCAGCATTTACGCCTGTTACTCTTCGTGGAAGAACATAGGCCGTCTATCAGTATTCTCCATCCAACTCTACCCTGGGCGATCCTTTCCAGTTGCTGTTCATCCTTTTTATATGTGCATTCGATTCTCGGTGAAGTGTGTTCTTTCACCTTCGTCTTTTCCACTTCCCTTCATGATTCCAAGTTAGGGCTTGTATTGTGATGCAGTTTGATCATTTCTCACATGTATGTCCTAATTGATAAGTCTTGTCGATTGAACGCTATATTCGTTTTCCTAAGCTATTCTGGTAGCCTGCAGGCTAGAACTACACAGCGACTTGAACACCAGAGAGAAGACGCAAGTATGAGAGAAAATACTTTACTCCAAGTTTCATTCCTGTACAGAAAAACATGGGTATTTATAGATGTTAACGTTTGTTAAATCAACATCATAATTCAGCCAATCCGTTAGCGATATATTATGCTACTGACCAATAGTAGCACGCCACGTTGGAATTCTGGAATGCTCCATCGTGCTGAGATTGGCTAGGACTCTTCGGCTTCTTTATAGGCCTCTGGAGGCTCCGTTAAAGTTCTCCGAAAGCCGACTCAACACCTCCCCCGAATACGATTTCTTTCTAGGATCAACTTGTAGTTTGACAACTGGGTTGCGACGGCGTCCCATTATTCTTGTCGTCTTCCTTGTCCAAGGCTTCTTTTCAGGGTTCCTGGACATTTGTGGCATTGGTGCATCTAAGATTAAATCTAACAGGAAAATCGGCAGATCACTTCGAGTCTGCCTCGTTCTTTCGTCCTTATGGATTTGATTTGTGTGTCGTATACATGTCCCAAAAGTTCCTTGAACTCTGTACAGAACTCTTCCCAATTTTTGTCCAACTTCTCCCAGCTCCCATCGGTTCTTCCCGATGTAGGATTAAATGTAAACTTTGTCACCAACATTGAAGTTCCGGATACTTGGATTGTGACTGGGCTCATCCACTAATTTGGATGGCAACATGGCATTGAAGACAGTTCGAATACGCCTTGCGAACATGGCTTCCGCAGGGGACTTGCCGTCTGGAACATTCGGGTTCGGGGTGGATCTGTAGGATGTTAAAAATTTTGTGATCACCTGTCCAGTCGTCCCTTCGCCTCCCCCTTTCAGTAATACTCGTTTAAAGGTGTCCACAAAGCGTTCTGCTTTTCCGTTTGCTTGTGGATGATAGGGTGGAGAAAGAAGATGAGTTATTCCGTTTGCTCTACAGAAATGCTTAAGCGATTCTGCAGGGAATTGCGAGCCGTTTTCCATTACTAAGGTCTCTGGTACTCCGAATAAATAGGGTAGACAACTTGTGGATTGTTTCTGATGTACAATTTGGCATGGTATATACTTCCGGCCATTTGGTGAATGCATCTACGATAATTAGAAACGTTTTTCCTTGGATTGGACCGGCAAAATCTGCGTGAATTCTTACCCAGGGTCCTGCAGGCGTAGGCCAATACTGAGGTTCGCATTTCAAAGGATTTTTAGCGGCTTGAATGCATGATGAACAGTTACGGCATCTATTCTCGATATCTTTGTCCATTGACGGCCAATAAGTATAACTACGAGTCAACGATTTCATTTCATTGATTCCAGGATGGCCACTGTGAAACTGCTTGAGAACCCTGTGACTTAATAACTTCGGAATAACAATTCGATCACTGAACATGATACACTAGTCAACAACCATTAGTGAGTCCCGTCGACGAAAATATTGCAAACGTTCTCCGTCAAGGCAATTGTTTGGCCATTTGCTCGAGAGATAGCATTTAACTGTGCTCAGTATCTTATCAATTTCAGTGATCTTCTTGATAGTTTCAAAGGTCACTGGGAGTTCATTAATTGCGTCATCCAACACACGACGAACTTCTTCCTCGGCTTTTATATTTGCTACAAGAGTCTCCTCTGCGGTTTTTGATTGGCAGCCTATTAATCTAGACAATGCGTCAGCTTGTCCGAAGGCGGTAGTAGACTGATACTTGATCTTGAAGTCGTAACCCAGAAGTGTGGTTGCCCATCGGTGGAGTCGGTTAGCTGTATGAACAGGAATACTTTTCTTTGACCTAAAAACTGCAAGTAGTGGCTTATGGTCTGTTATTAGGGTAAAATGTCGACCATATATCATCTTATAGAACTTTTTCACTGCAAAGATAATTGATAGGGCTTCTTTCTCAATCTGACTATAGTTTCTTTCGGTCGTTGTCAAAGATCTGGCAGCGTGTGAGATAGCTTTTTCAGATCCATCAGGAAAAATGTGAGAGATAACTGCGCTCACACCATAGTTAGAAGCATCTGAAGCGACGACTATCGGTAGCGAAGGATCATAATGTGTCAATAAGAGATTGAAAGTCAGGAGTTGCTTGATTTTCTCGAAAGACGCTTGGCAGTCTGCAGACCAATTCCATCTTGTATTCTTCTGTAGTGGGTTGTTTAGTGGAGCACGTAGACGATGGAGATCGGGGAGGAAGGTAACATAATGGCTGACCAACCCCAAGAATGATCGTAGGGTAGTAATGTCCCTGGGTCTAGGCTTTGTTTTCACTGCTCCCATCCCCGTCGCCAATTGTTGTAACGTGAAGGACTGCAGACTAGATGGGCAGCGTGTATTATCGATCGGATCAATGACACGTAAACACGTGTGAACGACCTAGAGTCCCGATTGGCCCTGCTTCGCTGTCTATCCCCGCCAGTTGAGTCCAGAACGCAAGTTACAGCCTCTGAGATATGAATCATTATATTTCAAACATACTCTGTTTATATTCCAACCAAACAAACCACATCGTACCATAAAATAGAAAACAACATTTATACAATATTTAACCAGTGAAACAAATATCGACCAATAGGGAATGGTCATTTAAAGTCCAAGGACACTATTAGACTTAACCCGAAATTATTGGTATATTTTTCCGAATATCCTAACACTAACCACCAACTCCATCGTTTTTACCTAATTTCCTGCTCATCTGGAAGCTGATTCGTTCTCCGCCACAGTAGGTTGTTGCTGATGATATCGGGCGAATGGGTGTTGAGTATCTTACAGAAACAACTATTTGTAAATACTTGTACTCTTTTGATGATGATTTTGATAGTTCTTGAAGTTTCAGCTCCATACAGTAGAACCGTTTTGATGTTCGTATTGAAGATTCTGACTCTGATATTGGTTGACAGTTATTTTGAGTTCCATATGTTCTTTAATTGCAGGAATGCTGTCCTTGCTTTTACGTCTGTATCAGTTCGTCCTCGTTCATCGATGAGGCTACCCAGATACGTGAAAATTTCAACGTTTTCCAGCGTTTCTCCATCAAGTGTGAATGGGTTGATGTTCTCCGTGTTGTATTTGAGGATATTGATTTTGCCCTTGTGTATGCTGAGGCCTACTGATTCAGAAACTTCTGCCACACTGGTTTTCTTGACCTAAATTTGTTTGTGTGTATTAGATAAAAGAGACAGGTCATTTGTAAAGTCCAAATCGTCTAGATGAATCTAACATGTCCATTTTATTCCGTGCTTCCCATGAGATGTGGAGATCTTCATAATCTAGTCAACTGATAGACGAAATAGAAAGGGCGAGAATAAACAGCCTTATCTAACTCTGATATTCACTTGAAATGCACCTGTCAGCTATCCTGTATGCACCACTTTGCTATGTATTCTGTCGTATGAATTCCGTTTGACGTTGATGATTTTCTCAGTTACACCATAGTGTCAAAGAATGTTTCATAATGTTCTCTTATTCACTCTGTCAAACGCCTTCTCATAATCAATGTAGCTGATGTATAGTGACATGTTCCATCAAACTAATTGTTCAACAACTGTCTGCTGCGTCACAATTCGGTCTATACACGACAGATCCTTACGGAATTCAATCTATTGATCTGGAAGCTGAATGTCTACTGAATCTTTCATCCGGTTCAGCAACATTCTGTTTTGAAACTTATTCTGATACACAGTATTGCATTACTTACATTAAAATAATTAGTTAGAATAATTAACTGACTATAATGTTTCATCATCCACTGCTGACTGACTGATTACGGCGAGACTATAATTTACGAACGACCCTTGAACGGATTTTCAGTGACGTTAGGAAATATTAGTCAATCAGAAAACAGTTAGTATAAGGGGAAAATATACTATACAAAACCAAGGAATTAAAGTGAATACACTTCTTTTACATAGTTCAAAAACTTGTCAGGGTTAGAAAGAGGTTCAGAGGTTCTAAAATCGTAATGCATGCAGTAGAGGAAATTATCTATATCGCTTCAGAATAGTAAGCCTCTGGAGCCATGATGAGGTCGCAATGAATCTTTTAGCCGTGACCATATAGCTTCAACATTGTTTGTGTGCGCTCCGGTTGTTGGGTCCACAAAATGCCGCTTGTGAATAACGACACGATGCATATAACTAAGTCTATGTAGGCATCTGTACGCTCTTCAACCATCCGTATATATTGTAGTACTCGGCTGCAGCCGATATTACTGGTGCTTTTATTATCCAGTTCGCAATAATTTTCATAATTTGCCTTACTCTCAATCTGGATCAAGTGAAAAAATCCTATTCTAGCAGATTTCTTCTTCCAACACATATCACATCGAAAGACAACATCATCACAGTAGTCTGCACGTGGTCAACAAGTCATTTGATTACCGCAATCACAAATAAAAGGAATTTCTTAAAAGTCCCATCTATTGTAGCCGCTCAATTATCACGCTTTCTCTAAAATTCTCTGTAAACCGATGTTACATGAGTATCGAGTACTGAAATTGGTGCCGTGACCTTGAAATCCCTTAAACGCTCTGATTGGCTTGTCCATAAATTAGTCTCGCCTCCTATTGTTATTATATACGAATTGTCGTCATCGTGTCACGAGCTTCAAGTGTAAATGAAAGTCGATCAACGAACTAGACACACACTTTTACACATTTAGTTTATTCAATGCCTTGAAGTATCTAGAAATAAAACATTATTAATTATAGCCTGTTATTTATGTGTTTTTCTCCCTTAAATATAAGTAACCTTAAGCCACAATTTAAGTATGAGGGTTAATTTTATGCATGTTTAATATGGGTGATTATGTTGAAATGGTTTAGGTTTAAGTAATGTTTCACGATATATTATTGTGTATATTGTTGCTATGTTCATAATCTTCTGTTGCCTTAATTGTATGTCTTTATTAAACTCACTAACTATTTTCCTGTCTGTAAATGTTATTTATTTCTTCATTTAAGCATATAAACATTGGTACAATTAAGTAATAAATATATATGCGCCACAGAAATCATTCGATATGTGTGAAGGCTAGAATACTTCCCGGGTACCCAAACTGAAGCAAGTGGTTTTCTTAGGGGGCCACTCACCGAACCTTCGACTTGGGGGTCTAATCCATAAGACAGTAGAATGACGTTAGAAGGCGAAATCCAATGGTACCCAGTGTCCAACAATCAGTTCATACACCATTTGTTTCCTTAGGATCCTGAAGCTCATATACACCATTGATTTGGATTCAGGATTTCCCAACTCCCCTAAGTGGATATTCTGTACCCAGCAACCCGGTTAAAGCACCGGGTATTCACTTTTCATCCTCTCCATTTCGTAAACAACTCTTCTACAGCTAAAAGGCAGTGAGTAGGACTTCTCTGGAAGTGACTGTATAAGCATAGCCACGTGAAAGCATTTCGCAAGGAAAAGAGGAGTCTCCTCACACTCGGTCGTACCAGGGGTTTGGGCGTTAAATCACTACTAACTAATCATGTACCAGTGATTTGGTTATATATTGTTAAAAACCTAATTATATAGACATTATGATTATCTATTTATTGTCTGTTGTGATAGTGTAATTAATTTCTATTAACATATATTTTTAAGCTGTGATAATAGGAAATAAATATCGAATGGCTGCTCTTATATTCTGATTGATCAATTTGAGAACAGAAACAATTCACATGGGCCAATTCGTGTCAGCACAATTAATGAATATATAGTTTACAAAAAAGGTTATTATTATTATTATTATTATTATTAATGACGTAAAATGGACCCGTCAACAATGAACTTAGTAATTTAGGGGTTCCTACTAAGTCAGCACCAACACCAAAGTCAGGATTTTCAATACAGTTGTCAAGAGAGTTCTACTGTATCGGACGGAAAACTGCAGAACTACCAAAGCCATCATCCAGAAAATACAGGTGTTTATTAACACTTGTCTAGACAAAATACTCCAGATCCGTTGGCCAAACACTATGAGTAACAACCAACTGTGGGAGAGAACAAACCAGATCTCAACCGAGGAAGAAATCAGGAAGAAGTGCTGGAAGTGGATAGGACACACATTGAGGAAAGCACCCAACTGCATCACAAGACAAGTCCTCACATGGAATCCTTAAGGCCAAATGAGGAGAGGAATACCAAAGAACAAATTACGCCGAGAAATGGAGACAGACATGAGAAAAATGTACAAGAATTGGATGGAACTAGAAAAGAAGGCTGAGGACAGAGTGCGTCGGAGAATGCTGATCGGTGGCCTAAGCTTCATTGGGAGTAACAGGCGTAAGTAAGTCAGTACTAAGTCAGCGTATTTAGTTGGTTTAAATGAGATAGATGTAAGAGAATTCATTTGGACATGTGATTTACTAACTAAAAGCCTGTTATATCGCCGATAAGCCTAATGAATGGTAATGAATGGTATTAGATTTATCATAATTCCGTTATTCACTAACTCAAATGAAGTCGATAATTACATACGACGGTAGCTGACATATGAATGTATTCATTAAGGCCTTATGAGAATTAATTTCTAATTTATCAAACTATCTGAAATGACGTAATAGTTTAATTTAACTAAATTTTCATTATATCATGAGTCATTTGAAGCTAGATCATCACGGAAAAGTTAGAAGCACGGAATGGCCGTTTCGTCCTATTATCTAACTACTCAGCTGTACACAACCACGACATTGCCACGCAAGATTCAAACCCATGACCTATCAGTTACGCGAATGAGCGCTTAATCATTAAACCACTGAGCCAGTCGGCATCCAATGGTGTTAATGTCTAACTTTAACTAATCCACGAAATTAAGTGACACATCCACCATTGTCATCAGTGAGTTACTATCTCACAATAGACTTGGTTGAACTCCACTGATCACTGCTTCTCATTAGAACTAGTACAAGACAAAAAGGACATCCAGTGCTTCCAGATTTTCCATGATGGTCTAGCGACAATTGACTCATGATCTCAACTATTAAAATTACTAGAATATCCACAAGAAACCCATTCGAATATATTTATATAAATATCTTAAATGAATTTCCAGTTTTTAGTGCAATCTATATATTCCTAATTCATTAAACTGTTAATATTGAATAAATGGTATGTTCATTTAGATGTAATTAGTTCTTTTTTCATATTTTATGTGATCCTGTAATTTAGGAAATCATTTTATGAACAAATAAATCATTGAATTAATAATAAAACAAACCTGGAAGTAATAGATGGCTATTACATCCTATGATGGAACTCCTCAGCAGTGAGCATCCATGATCTCGCTTCACAATATTCTTCATCCAATACTTCTAAGTATTCGATGATTGTCTAACTTGAATTGATTCATGATCTTAACTATTGAAATGACTATAATCTCCACAAAAAAAACCCTTCTGAAATGAATGATCTATCTATTATTCAGTTTTCTATCACATATGACCTACTTACTTTACTTACTTACGCCTGTTACTCCCGATGGAGCATAGGCCGCCGATCAGCATTCTCCGACGCACTCTGTCCTCAGCCTTCTTTTCTAGTTCCATCCAATTCCTGTTCATTTTTCTCATGTCTGTCTCCATTTCTCGGCGTAATTTGTTCTTTGGTATTCCTCTCCTCATTTGGCCTTAAGGATTCCATGTGAGGACTTGTCTTGTGATGCAGTTGGGTGCTTTCCTCAATGTGTGTCCTATCCACTTCCAGCACTTCTTCCTGATTTCTTCCTCGGTTGAGATCTGGTTTGTTCTCTCCCACAGTTGGTTGTTACTCATAGTGTTTGGCCAACGGATCTGGAGTATTTTGTCTAGACAAGTGTTAATAAACACCTGTATTTTCTGGATGATGGCTTTCGTAGTTCTCCAGGTTTCCGTCCGATACAGTAGAACTCTCTTGACAACTGTATTGAAAATCCTGACCTTGGTGTTGTTTGACAGAGATTTTTTGCGTTCTAGATGTTATTCAGTTGTAAATGTGCTGCTCTTACTTTGCCAATCCGCGCCTTCATATCTGCATCAGATCCACCCTGTTCATCAATGATACTGCCCAGATATGTTAAGGTTTTTCCATCTTCCAAATCTTCTCATCAATTGTGATTGGATTTGTGCGTGTTGTGTTGTATCGGAGAATCTTACTTTTCCCTTTGTATATATTGAGGCCTACTGTTGCTGAGGCTACTGCCACACTGTTCGTCTTCTCCTGCATTTGTTGTTGCGTTTGGGATAGAAGGGCCAGATCATCTGCGAAGTCCAGATCGTCCAATTGCATCCTAGATGTCCCAGTTATGACCTAGTTATATACAAATGATAGTTTCTTATTTATGGTACATAATGATCATGTAGTTAAATTACATAGGCAATGTAAGGTGTATATATATATATGTGTTTTCTTTCTTCTATTCAAGTTTGTTCATAGTTCACTTATTCTGAATAGACATTAAGAATAAATGGAGTAATGTGGACTAACAGGGGATTATGATATTTCGGTCACTATCAATGATCCTTTTGTATTATTGGTAAAAAAAAATATGAAAATTTGATTGTTTTCAGTGAACTCCTTATTTTAGTGAATTATATAACTGATTCAAGTAGACCTTTACAATACATATAGAAAATGGAAGTAATAATAGATTATGTTATTAAAACAAATAAATGGGCAAGACTTTAATAAATGAATGAATGAATGAACCAATCAGATATAAGAAAAAAAAAGATTTCGAATGTTTTGGCGCGAAATTCACTCATCTATTTGAATAAATACAACTTTAGTATTATAACTGATATCAGTTCGTAATGAAAACCCTAAATCTAATTCGTTATCTTAAACATTAATTTTAAATGATAATTCTAATCCCCCATACAGATTCATCATTCTCAATTTAGATCCTGGTTATAAGGTGAACAATTTGAAGATTAGCCGAATGTCTCTCAAAGGTCATCGTTCACGACAAAAGTAGTTGATCAACTCATTGATTTTTCTTATTGTACAGGACAAATCAAAATGATTTGAACTTTGAATACTGATTGTCAGAATAACGTAAAACATCACTTGAATCATTATAAACATTTACATTGTAAGTTTGTCAAAGAATGAATTAGTTTAGATGATTTGATCTTCATAGCATTGAACGAAATAACCAAGACTAATGTCTTATGTGAGAATCTTCGGTTAACTAAATACATTATGAGTAATTTGTTTTACATGTGTAACAACTATTGGAGACAAAGCTTCAATTTGTCTCTTGAATGTAACATGTTTGATGGATTTTCATTATTTAATGCTACCAGTCTGTGACAATGAAAGTTAAAGTACGCAGAATTGTATGAGCTAAGTTAACTAAACAACTATTTTGATTACCAGTCACAATGCTCTCAGTCAGATGTAATAAAATAAGTTACTGATAGGTGATTCTATCTATCTATCTATCTATCTATCTATCTATCTATCTATCTATCTATCTATCTATCTATCTATCTATCTATCTATCTATCTATCTATCTATCTATCTATCTATCTATCTATCTATCTATCTATCTATCTATCTATCTATCTATCTATCTATCTATCTATCTATCTATCTATCTATCTATCTATCTATCTATCTATCTATCTATCTATCTATCTATCTATCTATCTATCTATCTATCTATCTATCTATCTATCTATCTATCTATCTATCTATCTATCTATCTATCTATCTATCTATCTATCTATCTATCTATCTATCTATCTATCTATCTATCTATCTATCTATCTATCTATCTATCTATCTATCTATCTATCTATCTATCTATCTATCTATCTATCTATCTATCTATCTATCTATCTATCTATCTATCTATCTATCTATCTATCTATCTATCTATCTATCTATCTATCTATCTATCTATCTATCTATCTATCTATCTATCTATCTATCTATCTATCTATCTATCTATCTATCTATCTATCTATCTATCTATCTATCTATCTATCTATCTATCTATCTATCTATCTATCTATCTATCTATCTATCTATCTATCTATCTATCTATCTATCTATCTATCTATCTATCTATCTATCTATCTATCTATCTATCTATCTATCTATCTATCTATCTATCTATCTATCTGTTTGTTTGTTTGTTTGTTTGCTTATCTAGACACATTTACTTCAATGTTGTTTTTATGATAACATACATGTACTTTTGTTATTTAGTTCATTTATTTACTGTAAACAAACACTTGTGTTTTTCTTTTTCGATTTTGACTTTGAACATGATGATTTTGACATTTAACAAGTTTGTTGTTTATTTTAAAATATTCTACAAACAATAATATTTACTCACAATATGACCAATTGTATATTGAATAATGTGGAATATTGATAATCAAGATATATGTCCTGTTATTTCCCAGTTGATTTTATTTTGATCTTTCTTTGCCGAAATTTATTGTATTTGTTTACAAACTTCAAATTCTTATTTTCCCCTAGGTGAACCCTCCGAATTCAACATCTCAGTTGAAGCACCGGACTTTCGGTTTTCGTCCTCTCGATTTCGTAAACATTAGTAATGCTGAGAGATGTCAGTGTATGTGACTTCCTTTGCAATGGCTTTATAACGTGGCCATATGAGAGCATTCAGAGAGTATGAGCTGACTCTACGCACCCTTGGTCATAATAAAGCATTTGTGGGTACATACGTAGTACTTATGTAATAATCATCATATCGATTCAACAATTTTTAGGTAAAAAACATTCCAAGTACTATTTCACTATACATAAATTCTGAACTGTCCTATCTTCCCTCCATTGTATGGCAATATCATTTTATAATCAATATTGTAGAATATACTTTAATATAAGTTATATGTTGACGATATTTTATTCAGTCTAACCAACTTATTAAGACCTTTGCTATACTGTATTAATGTTTCCTCAAAGTAACTTCCAACTAAACTACTTCATTTACTTGGTGTTATTTTACTAGTATCTTCCCATTGTTATTTAGGACTGCAATTGATCAGTCTTATGTTGTCAAGTGAATTTAAACTTCACCCCATTGCACAAGCAGGTGGCTAGCAGGACTCAGTAGTTAAGTGGATAACGTGATAACGTCTGAAGCGGACGGCACTGGGTTCGAGTCCCAGAGTGAACATCAACTGTGGGATGCAGGTACATCCGACTGGTGAGTCTCAAATAAGACGAAACGTGCGTCTTGGATTCTGTTGCTAGCTCCTATCCATCTTTGCTTAAACTACTTCATGTAAGTAATTTAAACCCATTATTTAATTATTATGTTTAAATATCACAGGTTGTAAGCAACTGACGAGAACCAAACGAAACAGAATGAATTCATACTATTCTACCCAAATCTTTAATTTACCCAAGTTCCTAAACCATGTAAAAGTTTCATGATAAATTTCGATACATGAATCTGTAATCTCACAGCCAAAGAGTTACTTAAGGATAATAAATCTTTTAGAGATCTGTTGTAAAGCTTTTAGCAATGGTGTCTGATTAAGAAATACGATTCTTTCAATGGAGTTTATTGAAAGAAGTATATGTCTTCTAATATTCATAGAAAAGAACGATATCAAATAAATAAAATTAATAAGGGTGTTAAGAAACCCCTTGTATTTTTTCTATTTCATCTTTGAAATTGATGAATGGGTCAAGTTGGCTATTCTGATATTCAATTCATGACTTGCTTAATTTTTTGTCAAGATCGAACTACACCAGCTTACTTACTTACTTACTTAGGCCTCTTACTCTACCTGGAGCCCTCCTTTGGTTACTGCCGGTCGCAAACCCGGATAAAGAGGGAGAGTTGGGCATCGGGTTAGCGACCCCAACACGTAGAAAAAACGATAACCAGAACTTTAACAGCATTATAGATCATTTCACCTCAAACTGTATAATCAGTTAACAGGCATTTTAAAAAAAATTAAAGAAGGAACGAATCGAGTGAACAAATTTCTTTTCAATTAGTTCTTCATCATAGCTCTACACTAATGCATATGTATATCTATATGATTTACATTAATGAAATAATACTCATCGAGTAGATACGTAACTAAATAATTATATAATGACATATCAATTATAAACTAACATTGAGTGATTGGAAGAAAGAGGATCATATTAATCAATAATCACGCTAGACCGATAAGTCCTGGGTTCGAATCCTGCAAGGCTGGATCGTGAATGCTCAGCAATTAGAAGTCTCATACTAAGGCGAAACAGCTGTTCAGCACTCTTAGGTTTTCCATGGTGGTGTAGCTTTAATCCATTCATGAATTCAACCATTAACTGATCAAAGTAATTATTCGAAGATCAATCAGTTGCTACGTTGCATAATATAGAAAAGAGAAGAAGGAACTAATAGAATATTTTGTTGAATAATAAGTAGTATAGTAGTTATGTAAGAATCAAGAGACGAATGTTGAGAATAAATAAAATACAAAAAGTTGAAGGAATACGAAAATAGTATATCAAAGTTCTGCTTTAAACTCTCCTATACCGATAGTCAAAGTAGCGAGAGTGGTTGTAGAAAGTTATTTTGGATGCAAAGGTTCCGTTTATGAACACGGATTGAAATGACTTTAGCTATGTGCACAAGATGTTGACGTATACTATGTGGCAAATTTGATGGAATACGGTGGATAACCTTAAAAGTTTTATTGAAATTCAACTGGATGACTTGTGTTCATTAAGTGAGCGAGAATAGAACTGTTAATCACTCTTATCTATCTTTTACTCAAACACAACGGATGGTATCCTGTTATACGATGACGAACTTGCTAAGTTGTACGTCCCATTTATATATAGTGTAGAGCCATGGTGAAAAACTAATCGGTGAGAGTATAATTTATGGACGGACCAATCACCTATAAGATAACGGGTCTCGGATTTCGGTGTGACGTTGACATTTGGATAAATAGAATTTCGGCAGTATAGATGATGTCAATTAGTAGTGAAAACCCTAAATCTTATTCCTGACCTTAACCGTCAACTGTATATCACAATTCGAGGTCTTCACACAGGTTTGGTGTTACTTATTAGGTGAATACTCTAAAGGGCAGTCTAGCGTCGCTCAAAGGTGGTTGTCCATACATTATAGTTTCACGGTAACTTCTTCACTCGATTCTTTCCTTCTTTATTTCCTAAATGTCTAATAGGGAATTTTCATTATAAAATAAATAAACTATCATTTACCACTATTTACATCAAATAAATAGACTGAAATTAAATTTAATTCCAATTGGTCATTTTTTAACAGTCCACTTAGTAACCAAACAAAATGAAGCAAGTTGACATGACAACAACGTTGAATATACTTCTAACCAATCAATGAACTGCTTTAATTTAATAATAAGTTTTAAGCACTGTTTCCATTTCATGTAAAAAATTACAAAAATAAACCAATGATTAGTTACTATCCAATAACCAATCAAATCTATTTGTACAGTAGGCATTGCATAATAATAATAGCAGCAATGGTAGTAGTTAGGCAAAGCAAAACATTTCATGAAAACAACAACAATACCCCCCCCCCGCCTCATAGACACACACACACACATACTCACCAATGGCATTCAAAATGATCAATTGAAGAAATCATGAAATGATTAATAATTATTGAATAAATTCATTAATCATTTCATTTATTATTGAATTCAATTCATTATTTTTTTTTAGAAAAAAAAATTGATTATGACTATTGATCTGATCATAAATAATAATCAATTACAATTATGTAATAATTTACATGAAAGAGATCATGTCTCATTTATACAATCGATTATATCAGTAATCCTATTAAGTCTCATATGTTTATTAGGTATTATTGGAAATAGTTTAGTGATTATTGTTTATTGTATTAAACCAAAAAATTATACTAATCGTTATATGATGAATCAGCATACAATCATCAATAGTAACCATAGTAATAATAACAATAATAATAATAATCCCTTGGATACTAAAATGACAAAAAAATTTGGCACTCATTCAATTTCATATAAATTACCATTATATAAAAATAAATTAAATCAACATAATTTAATATTATTATTGGCATTTATTGATTTATTCACATGTGTTTTTATATTACCATGGGATATATATCGTGTTGCTAATTATGCCTATGATGAAACTATGCCTATTTTATCTATAAATGATAATAATAATAATAATCTGAATGAGAATAGTTCTTCTGGAGACCGTATTGATATAAATTCTAATAAAGGATTCTATATTAATTATCAATTAAATATTATATTAACATTATTACGTAATATTATATTTGCATGTGAAGGTAGTGTATTAACTGCTATTGCATTTGAACGTTATATGATACTTGTTAAACAAGATCTATGTAAATCATCTCTATGTTGTCATCATTTATTGACTAATAATAATAATAATAATAATAATAATAATAATAATAATAATAATAATAATAATAATAATATCACTTCATTAATTCATAAGGTTCCATTGATTTATCATACAAATCATCATACTACTCATTCGAATGAATTGACAACATCATCAACATTGATGAATATCACTAATCAAAAAGATAAGAATCATCGATTCTGTTCATTGAATAGATGTATTACATCAATATTGATTATAGTAATTATTGGAACATGTTTATTTGAATGTATATTGATTATATTGGAATTAATAAAATGGAATTGTCAATTAACTGAACAATTACGTGAATTAATTAATCAAATTTATATTCTATTAACATTTATCTCATTTATTATTATTACATATTTATATGTAAAAATATTTAGAACAGTTAGAGAGAATGATTTAAGGAAACAACGATGGTTAACTACTATTCATCATCATCATCATCATAATACAAATTATACATCAATGAAATTATTAAATAAATCCAATTCATTTTTACAATCATCTATCTCTAATAATAATAATGAAATAGAACCAGTATTAAAGGTAACAAATGAACATGACACCAATTCAATAGTTATATTCAATGATCCAAAAATACATCATTGTGATACAACACAATCTAGAAGATATGGATTACCATTTAGATTAATGAAACAATTAAGTTGTGATCACGTGATTACAAAACAACCACAACCACCACCACCACCACCACAACAACAACAAGAACGAACACCACCACCACCACCAGCACAACAACAACAAGAACAATGTTATCATCAACATCAATTAGAGACAACTATACAATGGAATATATTAAAAAGACGTATTCTATTAAAAACACCATCTATATCAACATTATTTGAACATTCAAAAGCTAAAGAAGAATCTAATAAATCTATGATATCAAAACATAATAATCAATTTATTGGAACAACAACAACAACAACAACGACAACAACAATACCGTCTGCAATATCTCCATTATCTGTAAATCGTTTATTATCTAAACGTGTAACACGTAGTCATCGTACAGGTTTAATGATATTTATTTCTACTGTAATCTTTTATGCTACATTATTTCCTGTTTTATGGGTACATTTTAAATTTTGGTGGAAATATACCATCACCGCCATTCCTACCACCATTATCCCTACCGCTACCATCACGAATAACTCTATGAATAATAGTATTGATCAAATCAATCAATTACATAATAGAACAAAATTTATTCTTAATAATCAAGAGAATGATGGAAGTTTTATGACAACTGTACATCATGAATTTTATTATGTCAATAATGCTGTGAATTTTTTTATTTATTCATTATTTAATCAAAGTTTTCGTGAAAGATTAAAACGTTTACTTGCGAAATATTGAATATTGAATACGCATTAAAACAAAATTAATGAAGGATTATTCTTATTCTTATTATTCTGTTTTATATATTGACACATTGAAAAGAAGCAAACAAACGAACAAACAAATCATTCAATCATTTTTGGTTAGTTCATTTTTCTTCTTCTTCTTCTTCTTCTCTAACATAACTACTCATAAATATGATTATATAAGTAGTTAATTTAGATTGAATAAAAAAAATATGATTGATTGATATTGGATGAATAATATACTGAGATGTTTGTCTGGTTAAAGTTGTCTTTTTAATTTTAATACAGATTTACTTTTCTATGAGATGAAGTCCAGTGGAGAAGAATTGGTACAACAATTGGATAGAATTATGAAGGAAGGTATAGGATAAAGTGGATTGGACAATATTGATTCATTGCTTATACTCTATTAGGAGTAAAAGGCATAAAGAAATGAATGAATGAATGAATGAATGAATGAATGAATGAATGAATGAATGAATGAATGAATAGTGAGATTTTGACTGATATCAAACTAGACCAATGATCGGGGATCAATTTTTTTGGGATAATTAATGCTTGATATGTAATTTTTTAGTTGTGATCATCTGGATTTCTTACCATTTTTAGTAAAATATTAAATATAAGTAAACATTTTATCTGGTCAAAATGTACATGTTAATTAAGAAGTTCATCGCTTGTTAAATCATTAGTGGGATCATTGTAAGTGATTCGACACTATTTTCAATAGGTTGACTTTGACTAAAGTATCATTGTAAACCACAAAGTACTACATAACTCTTTCATCTTAGCAACGCAGTAACTCATTAATATTCATCCATAAACACACTTCAATGTAATACCGAAACATTCAAATCTCATAGTAAGCGCCTAAATGTTAGATCACTAGGATGTAATACAATAGCAAATAATTACAGTCTAAATTAATTCTTACAGTAGCATGAATGTTATTCAAAATAACTGATGACAACTATTCTTCTCTTGACATTTCTAAACCATTCATGGCAACTGATTGGAAATTTAAGGACTCTTCTCAAAACCATTTATTATTGATCATGATTATATTATTCATGAATGGATTTCTTTGTGTTAATTTGTGAGATAGTAATTCATTGATGACAATGGTGGATGTATTGCTTAATTAGTTGAGGTTAGACATCAACACTGTTGGATGCCGACTCAATGGTCTAGTGGCTAAGTGCTCGTGCGCGAGACTGATAGGTCCTGAGTTCGAATCCCTCGAGGCAGTGTCGTGGATGCGCACTGCTGAGGAGCTTCACAATGGGACGAAACGGCCTTATAGTGCTTCCAGGTTTTCTATGAGGATCTAGGGCTAATTGACTCATGATCTCAACTATTGAAATTACTAGAAATATTTGTTGATGAATTTTAGTTAGAAACCATTATCAGTCGAGTTCAGTCATGTTAACCAAAACTTAATTATCAAAGATGACAACAAATATCAGTTAAAAACATTCTATACAAATTTTTATTCACTCATTTATTCATAATAAATTCAACTAGAGATATGAAGTAATGAAGTCTCTACTGTTCTTTAGTATCCAGTAGTTTTTCCAATCGTTATCAATTTTTTTTCTTAAAACGCTAACTGTCTTGTTCCACTAAACCGAAGGGTACTTACTTACTTTCGCCTGTTACACCCGATGTATCATAGGCCGACGACCAGCACTCTCCATCCAACCCTATCCTTGGCAAACCTTTCCAGTCCTATCCAATTGTTGTTTATTCTCCTCATGTCTGTCTTCTTTGGTTTTCGTCATTTCCTTTGGCCTTATGGATTCTAAGTGAGAGATTGCCTTGTGACACAGTTCAGCGCTTTCCTCAATATGTGTCCTATCCACTTCCATCGTTTCTTTCTGATCTATTTCTCCGCTGGGATCCGGTTTGATCTCAAACCGAAAAGTATCTTCAATTAAACATTCATTTAGCTAAAAATTTCTATTTAATCAATTACGATTCACAATGCTATAGATCTGAACAATACTTAAAGAAATATCAGATATTTTTTTAAAAATATCAACACCGTTTGATGATGATTACGTAACTATAAAAGAAGAAAGATTCCAACTGAATAGTATGAATTCATTTCATTTCGTTTGGTTCTCATCAGCTGCTTACAACTTGGGATATTTAAACATCATAATTACATAATGGGCTTAAATTACTGACATGAAGTGATATTGAAGACACATTAGCATAGTATAGTAAGGGGTGTAAATAAACTTAATAGACTGAATAGTGTATCTTATTTGAAAGACATTCCCACAACATTGATTGTGACAACAATTCAAACGGTTAGAAACAAGTGATTATACGAATAGAATGAGTAGAGCTCAATTGATAAAATAAGATTACTAATGTGGAAGATAGTTGAAATAAAAATCTCATTGGTATAATAAATACAACATAATGATGATTCTTTTCACATTCTATAATTATCCCATATCCAAATGAATAATTCGAAAAAATGGCCAGTTCAAGGGCAAAGTACATCGTTTAAAGCATGTGAATTTAGGATTGTGATAAACATTTGATTAATGTTCATTCGTTTCAATGCATATTGCCAGTCACCATAATGTCGCTGATTGTACCTTTTTGTATCCTGTATAGTGAAAGGTTGTAAACTTTCCATAAACGCGCCTGAATAGATTGTGAACGCAATAGACATAATGATGTGCTAAAACAAACAACAAAACAGATAACTTGATGAAATATCTAGATCGAAGGAACAGGTAACCCAGATATTCAAGCAGGCCGCCGCGTTCTATAATTATCCCATATCCAACTTAATAATCCGAAAAAAATGGCCAGTTTAAGGGCAAAGTACATCGTTTAAAGCATGTGAATTTAGGATTGCGATAAGCAAACTACAATAAAATTCTTAATGTTAATGTTAACTTGAATTTGCGTGTATGTTAAGTGAAATTATTTTCAAGATCCATGATCCGAATAAATATGGATCAAATAGGGTTAGAGAGAGAGAAATAATTGTACAATTACAATTCGATCAAATAAGTAAGACGTAATACGGAGGGATGAATGTGAAGTGAATGAATCATGTATAAGGGAGATTAATGATGATGTTTAAACAATAAGCTTTGCCCTTAACCTGGCTAATATTTGGATTATCAGAATGAGTTTTATGGAGATTTTTAGGAAATTTCACAAGTTGAAATCGTGAGTCAATTGAAGCTAGACCACCATTGAAAACCTGGAAGCACTGGACGGCCGTTTTGTCCTAGTATGGGACTCCTCAGTAGTGTGCATCCACGAACCCGCCCTCCGCGGGATTCGAACCCAGGATCTACTAGCTTCGCTCGCGAGCACTTAACCATTAGACCACTGAGCCGGCATCCAACGGTGTAATATTCGGGTTAACAATTTGGATATGTGGTAATTGTAGAACCTGAAGAGAATTTATCGAAAAGAATATTCTTCATTCCAATATTAGTCACTGAATATGATGAGGATCTTTAAACGATAATTATGATTATCACAGATTGTAAGTAGTTGATGAGAATTAGACGAAATAAACATGAATTTATGCTAATCTACTAGAATCTTTATTCTTACTCTTTACAAAATAATAAAAGGGAATTCTATGTATATATGAAATAAATGAATTAGTTGCCTAGACAACATTGATTTGTGTGAATGGATTTTAACAATTTTTCTCTTTATGATCCTTTTTTTTTGAAAAAAATTAATAGTCAATACTTTGAGTCATGACAACTAAATACTATTAGTTTATAGGGGTTTTCAATTGAAAGCAATTAGTCTCTATGATAATGTAATAAAAAGATGGAGACTATCAGAACTATGTGGTGATGTATATTAGCGCAATACATTTCGAACAATCTAATCACACTTATTATACTTGTTAAGAACATTTATCTATATAAAGAAGAAATAAATGGTCTTTGATTGAGATCATGAACTGAATGATGTTAGACCAATATTGATAATGTGGAAGTACTGGACAGCCGTTTGGTCCTATTGTGGTATGAATAACCCCTTCTATGACAATTTTAAAAGTTATACTTCTATATATCACTGACTACTATTTGGTTAAAACTAGACATTAACACCATTAGACGCCGACTCAGTAGTCTATATGTTAAGTGTTCGTACACAAGACCGGTTCTCGGTTCGAGTTCTGCTATCGGTATCATGGGTATGCACTGCTAAGGAATCCCATAATAGTTTAGCGGTTACATTTATTTCTTCATGTTTCATATTATGATTGTCTAAATGCCAATGTAGTCGCCTATTTTCTTTAAAGAGTAAACGAAGAGGAAACGTGCAAACAATTAAGATGGTTAACTTAGTATTTTCTAGTATTTAATATCATTATAAGTTGTAAGTTTTTTTAAAATAAAACGATTCAGTGTATATAGTTGAGAAATAAGGACTTCATAATTTTCTGCAGCTTACTGTAAATATGAAGTGATATTTGGATGAAGATAAACATTATGGACTGGCTATAATTATACAAGGTAAAACTGTTTTGTCTCAGTGTAAGACCTTTGAACATGACTCATTTACAATACGGTCAAAGATCAAACTAGAACCTTCTGTCTCGTGGTAAGTACAGTCATCATAGACCTTTCATCCAAATAACGTTTTTACAGCATTTCAACATTATACTTTATATCCAGTTAGAAACAAGGTACTAAGTCAGAAAGTTGTTCACAATTGATGCCATATTCCTAAGACACTACTTGAAAATTAAAAGTAGTTCAGTCCATGCTAAGAATGATATCTATTAACTACACTTCATATTTAAATAACTTGTTACGAATGTTTTTCTTTAGAATGGGAGATTGTAGTGATTTTTAATGTTCTTTCCGTCCTACTTTATGGCTGTGAAACATGGCCGGTAAAAGTAGAGGATATTCATATGTTACTAGTATTTGACCATAGGTGTCTTCGGAATGGTGTATTTACTTTGTCAATCCTCGCCTTTACGTCTGCATCTGAACTTCCCTGTTTATCGATGATGCTTCCCAGGCACGTGAAAGACTCCACATTTTCCAGTGTTTCGTCATCAAGTGTGATTGTTTTGGTGTTTTCCCCTTGTATATGTTGAGGCCTACTACTGCAGAGGCTGCAGATACACTGACTGTCTTCATCTGCATTTGTTCGTGTGTATGTGATAGAAGGGCTAGATCGTCTACAAAGTACAGATCGTCTAATTGGTTTTGAGTTGTCCATTGTATTCCGTGTTTTGCGTCAGATGTTGAGGTCCTCATAATCCAGTCGACCACCAGAAGAAAGAGGAAGGGAGAGAGTAGGCAGCCTTGTCTGTCTGCGGTCCTTACTTGGAATGCATCTGTCATCTGTCCTTCATGCGCGACCTTGTACTGTAGTCCGTTGTGTGAATTCCGTATGACGTTGACGATTTTCTCACGCAAAAATACATTACACTCAGATAAATCAATGTTATAACGAATAGAATAACACACTGAAAAACAAAAAAACGAGTCAAAATTCGATTCCGCTTTTTTATTCCGTCATATCAGTTTTTGTTATTGTCTAGACATCACATGGATAACATTTCAGTCTGTCATTTAAGTCATATTCAAGATAAAATCTCTGAAATATGACCAAGCATATATTCAATGAATAATTCTTCGAATTCATTTTGTACTCAAAAAATACTTCTAAATGTACTTAAGCTGTTATTCTCTACTGTCTGTCTCTAGTTACTTTTCCTTAACTGTAAATGATCATAATTTCTGCAGCAATTTGGAAGACTCTCCCGGTCTTCCACATTGTACGAGCATTCCATGTACGTAAATTAATGGTTGCTCTGGTTGTCAGAAGGGGCATAAGCCTTGTGACTTCCGAAAGAACTCGGCTTTCATCATGAGGCGTCATAACTCTTCTAAATGAAGACCTTCTAACTTCCAGGGCAACGTTTAAATGGTTTGAATTATTTTTTCTGGTTAGGGTTTTTCTTTAGCGAGTTAGTTTTCTACGGGATAGGGTAGATAACCCCATGTCCAAACCTCCTGCTTTATCCGAACTTGGGACTGGGAGTAACCCCAGATAGGCTCCAGGCGGAGTTAGATGATCATAATTACACTGTAATCACTCTAAAAACGTCCACCAATACAGGATTTATACTTTGATAGGATATTGCAGTCCCTCTTATTAAAAATGACTACTATCTCACATAATTATCATTCTTATAATAAATATTCTGTCAAAGCAATTTGTAAACATATCTTTCCCAACAGTTATACAATATATCTATATACATGTAACATTGCTTTTTGTGGAGGAGCATAGGCCGTCCATCAGTATTCTCCATCCAACCCTGTCCAGTTCTTTCCTGTTGTTATTCATCTTTTTCATAACTGCTTCAGTGAGGTGTACCTGTAATGTTGATAGAACTGATTGGTTACTGCATGGTGATCAATATCATATATGTCAGGTCATTCTTAGTACAGATTGATCAAGTTGCAATGTGGCCACTAGTCTAGGTGACTCAACATTGCGTGCACTATGTTGAGATAAGATGGTGATTGAAGTTAAATGACAGGAAACTCTGGACCTACGTTTCCTATTACTTGGCATTCGTCAGGAAGGTGTACCTGTAATCTTGAAGAAACGGATACTCCCTGACATATTCGACTCCATGTCACCCAGCTTTACAATAAGAGACGTTACCATTGAACTATTCGGGCCGCAACTGACCACCTGTAAAACTGATATATATTTACAATTGATTAGTTACTAGGTAGCGATCATTTTCATGTATATCAGGTCATTCTTCATGCAGGTTGAATCTTATCTTTATATTTATGATTTTCATTAAAACCTATATATTTCTGTAATAAATATTCTTGTTGAAAGCTTCCATCAAACGATGCTACATTCTACATTTTTCTATACACTTAATATCTAATCATTAAAAACAATCTAGAGTATATGAAACCTTTAAAGATATACATCACTGTATAAACTGAAGTTCAATTGACATTTCCAACTATGAAATGTGAAAGATGAATCATTGAATACTTCGTGTTTGTTTAGTTGGTTGTTTGGTTAGTTTATATTAGAGATAATGCACAATATTAATCAGAAGTTCCTATAGATTGTTTTTATTCAACAAGTTATATAATAGTGAATAACTACTACTACTACTACTACTACTACTACTACTACTACTACTACTACTACTACTACTACTACTACTACTACTACTACTACTACTACTACTACTACTACTACTACTACTACTACTACTACTACTACTACTACTACTACTACTACTACTACTACTACTACTACTACTACTACTACTACTACTACTACTACTACTACTACTACTACTACTACTACTACTACTACTACTACTACTACTACTACTACTACTACTACTACTACTACTACTACTACTACTACTACTACTACTACTACTACTACTACTACTACTTACTACTACTACTACTACTACTACTACTACTACTACTACTACTACTACTACTACTACTACTACTACTACTACTACTACTACTACTACTACTACTACTACTACTACTACTACTACTACTACTACTACTACTACTACTACTACTACTACTACTACTACTACTACTACTACTACTACTACTACTACTACTACTACTACTACTACTACTACTACTACTACTACTACTACTACTACTACTACTACTACTACTACTACTACTACTACTACTACTACTACTACTACTACTACTACTACTACTACTACTACTACTACTACTACTACTACTACTACTACTACTACTACTACTACTACTACTACTACTACTACTACTACTACTACTACTACTACTACTACTACTACTACTACTACTACTACTACTACTACTACTACTACTACTACTACTACTACTACTACTACTACTACTACTACTACTACTACTACTACTACTACTACTACTACTACTACTACTACTACTACTACTACTACTACTACTACTACTACTACTACTACTACTACTACTACTACTACTACTACTACTACTACTACTACTACTACTACTACTACTACTACTACTACTACTACTACTACTACTACTACTACTACTACTACTACTACTACTACTACTACTACTACTACTACTACTACTACTACTACTACTACTACTACTACTACTACTACTACTACTACTACTACTACTACTACTACTACTACTACTACTACTACTACTACTACTACTACTACTACTACTACTACTACTACTACTACTACTACTACTACTACTACTACTACTACTACTACTACTACTACTACTACTACTACTACTACTACTACTACTACTACTACTACTACTACTACTACTACTACTACTACTACTACTACTACTACTACTACTACTACTACTACTACTACTACTACTACTACTACTACTACTACTACTACTACTACTACTACTACTACTACTACTACTACTACTACTACTACTACTACTACTACTACTACTACTACTACTACTACTACTACTACTACTACTACTACTACTACGACTACTACTACTACTACTACTACTACTACTACTACTACTACGACTACTACTACTACTACTACTACTACTACTACTACTACTACTACTACTACTACTACTACTACTACTACTACTACTACTACTACTACTACTACTACTACTACTACTACTACTACTACTATTCCTGATAGTAGTACAACAGTTAGTTTACGTGATTGCATTCAATCGTTGACAAAGTTACCATGAGAATGCTCGATTCACACGATTCATTTCCTGTTTCATCCAATTCATTTCGAGGTTTCAGGTGAATCGGAAACATATTACTTAATCACAACGCGATTTCTCTACAGGCAGGTCGTGGATCACATTGCACTTTGAGCTCTCTCACCGCATAGCATAGCACAATCACACGAAATAATATAACTCAGTCAATAATTTGTTACTAAAAATGCACATAGACTGGTCATAATGGAATGTGGTTATTCATATATCCTATTGTGCATCATTAACTACAACAAAATGTTTTACTACTACTACTACTACTACTACTACTACTACTACTACTACTACTACTACTACTACTACTACTACTACTACTACTACTACTACTACTACTACTACTACTACTACTACTACTACTTTTCTTTCAACATTCTATCATAGATATATATCTGGTTGAATCAAGTATCTAAGACAATAATGTAACCTTTATTTTGACATTTGATTAATTATTTTCATTTATTAACTGGCATTTCATTCTTAATTGGATACTTTACTTATAAACAACAGTTTCAATTCTCTTTAAAAATCTATACAATGTTCATTTATAAGCTAAAATGATAGTGGTTAGCAATGGAATTCCAGACTTATCTGTCGTCCTATCTTGACATTCATTCAACTAGATATATCTGTATCCTTAGAGTTGATGTTCATTTCAGGATTGTTGTAATGGCATTGGACCCTAACCACACAATCCTCAAAATGGAACACAAAACAACTGGGAAAATAGATATTTAACATTTAACACGAAGAAAAACCCAATGATGGAGAAGGTGGGAAAAAATTGAATTCATTGGATGGCATAGCTCAGTTTTGCAGGAGTGGTGTAACTTTTATACATAATAAATACATTGTACTATCTCTTTCCTAAATGTGTTCTATATCGTATATTGGTGATTTTTAAAATACGATGAGTCAGGGTAGACAATGATGTGACTTCCACGTATGATCTTATAGATTAAGCAGTTACATCAAGACAAATCTACAATTTTAAGATTAGGTCTATTATTAGAGCAGTACTAATAACGAAGTAGACCATAAATCTACACTCTAATTCTACCGTTCATTTCAAGCACCATAGAGTTATCCATTTAGCTACTGAGTTCATGTAGTCACTAGCTTATGCAATGGGATAAAGTTTAATTTATTTTTGTATTGATTACCTGAATCATCTCAATAAGAGTCAATATGAGACTAATCAACTGTAATTCTTAACATCAATCTGAAGATTTACCACAGCTAATACAAAAATGAGTGTTAACTTATCTTCTTGAAATCTGTTCAATTCATAGTTGATTATTGATAAACAAACTGCCCATTTGATCATTACAATAATTCCAAAGGTACTAAGTATTCAATTCGGTGAGTTCATTACATTTATTAAATTTTCTGGTTCTAGTATGAATAATCTAACATTTGTAAACTGATTTCATCCGAAAAATTATTGACGGTTGCTTAGGGAGTGTTAATTGTGGCCTGTATGCCTTGTTAATGTACAACGTAATCATTCCGCCAATTAAAGAACAGTGAATTATCGATCAGACCAATGACGTATAAAACACATACGAGCAGTCTAGAGTCATTGTCCGTCATTGCTTTCTGTTTAACCCTGCCCGTTGGTGTCCAGAACATCACTCTCAGCCTCTGCGATATGAATCACTTATTTCAAACATACTAGTTTTATATACAAACCAAACAGACCACATCGTACCATAAAATAGGAAACAACGCCTGTACAAGATTTAGCCAAATGTGTTGGTGAATGTTGGAGATAGTAATTGATAGACAGGGCATAACTCAAGAATAGTAAATCGTATAATAATAGTTCAGAGGTAAAAATAAACCTTATGACAAGAGCGACACGAATATGAATAGTTTAATTGCTTAATAATTATACCATTAAAATATACGCATAGTATTGGTCCATAAATGGATCTCCAAAGTTACCATTCATAATTCTCATCGGGATGTAACACTAATCTATTAGAATATTTATTTGATATCCTACAATTAGCTCATATAAACGAAATCAATATAAAAGTATGTTCTGCATTTAGTTCTGGTCCTGAATAAGTCTATATCTTATCCCTGGAGTTCTAATAAGAATCTATCACCAATAGATTTCATCTATATCCGGAGAAGTGACAGTTAGCCATTGATGACATTAAAAGATGGTTGTGATTTATATCACGAATTGATCAAGATCAAAATGTAAACTATTAGATCCGAAACTCTTCTTTTCGATTGCTGGTAAGTTCGTGAATGTGCACTACCGACTAGTCGTATAATAGAACTAAATAACTATCCAGTGCATCTTCGTTTTCAATTGTTATCTAACTAAGGTAAGTCTATAATGTAAATTACAAGAATTTATGTTTACAGTATGTCCCTGTTTTCCTAGATTCAGTTGTATGTTTCCACGTACGGTAGAGTGGACAAGTGCAACAATAAAAGTGCATTGAAATGTCACAAACATCAGTATTTCTTGTCTTTTTTAACTAGCGATATGATCTATAGTTATAAAAAGACACCAATTATTGATGTACCCTTTTAACTAACTTGAAATTACAATGGAAAAATGATTGAATGATTCATTCTGATTTGTCCATCAGCAAAATATTATGTCTAATTAATGTTAATCAGACTGCTTAAGAGTATGGATACAAATTTATCATAATAAAATCTCTATCTCATAAACAAACAGTCTAAAATGGGACTCCTCAGCAATGTATACCCACGATCCTACATGCAAGACTCAAGACCAGGACCTAAAGTCTGGCGCGCAAATGCTTAACCTTAAGACTAGGATGTCGATGACCAAATTCAATCGATCCATGACGTTATGCAATCCTTAATCCATCGTCTGAGTTGAATAATTGTCTCCATCCGTCACTTCTTTTCTCTTGTCAACCGAAATTCTAATTCAGAAATGTATGGATATATGGTAATGAAAATAAAATATGGTTGGTCATTGAGAATGGATGACTATTAAGTATGTGCATTTCCTTTTCTCTTATTGATTTCTACTCTTAATTGATTCGTTGTAATTGTACTAAATAAACTATTATTTTGGTATTCATATGATTGTCTATTGTGAGTTATTGTGAATCATGGATCCGGTATAATTTGACTTGTCTCATTCACGTAATAACATCCTATGGTTATATACGTGAGGAAAGGAAGTAAACTTTAGGGTAGTGATTAAACACATAGAAGAAAGACAATCTACTACTCGTGGCTAGTATTAGATGAAAAGATGATTTTCAAAAATCTATACCTGTAAAAAGATGACTAAATAAGGAATGTAAATATGAATAAATTCCATAGTAATTATCAGTATAGGGTTGTGGAGATTAATGATTGATTGATTTAGATCATGAACCGATTGATGTTAGACCACCGTCAAAAACCTGGAATCACTGGATGGACGTTTCGTCCCATTGTGGGACTCCTTAGCAGTGCGTATCCACGATCTCGCTCGCGGGATTCGCACCCAAAGCCTTTAGTCTCGTACGCAAACACTTAACCTCTAGACCACTGAGTCGGTACCCCATAGTAATTGTCAACTTTTCAGAAATAAACTATTCATCTAATGATCAGTTTGGGGTTGTGAAGATTAATACGTTTTTGTTTGATATCATAACATCTCAATTTTTTGGATTCGTTGAGGTTAGACATTAACACTGTTGGATGCCGACTCAGTGGTCTAGAGGTTAAGCGTCCGCACGCAAGACTGAAGACCTTGGGTTCGGATCCCGCGAGGGGGGTCGTGGATACGTACTGTTGAGGAGTCCCAAAATAAGACAAAACGACTATCCATTGCTTCCAAGTTTTCAACGGTGGTCTAACATCAATAAAAAATTCATTTAATCTATAACATTTCTATTAGGGGATAGGTATTTTATCCAATTTATTCGATGTTAGTGTTTTTGCAGTGTACAACACGGAATAACCTTGGTTAGAAAGCCATTGGAAACTAGTAGTCATTGTATAGATGTTTCATACTGTCGTGTGTGCTACCGAATTTCTTCTTCATGTGGAAGCTGGTTTGTTCTCTCCCACAATAGGCTGTTTGTTGCTGATATTGATGTTGGCTTGTAGTCAGTTGTTTTGAGTTCCTAATGTTCTTCAATTGTAGGCATACGACCCTTGCTTTGTCAATCCTCGCCTTTACGTCTGCATCTGAACTTCCCTGTTTATCGATGATGCTTCCCAGGCACGTGAAAGACTCCACATTTTCCAGTGTTTCGTCATTAAGTGTGATTGTTTTGGTGTTTTCCCCTTGTATATGTTGAGGCCTACTACTGCAGAGGCTGCAGATACACTGACTGTCTTCATCTGCATTTGTTCGTGTGTATGTGATAGAAGGGCTAGATCGTCTACAAAGTACAGATCGTCTAATTGGTTTTGAGTTGTCCATTGTATTCCGTGTTTTCCCTCGGATGTCGAGGTCTTCATAATCTAGTCAACCACTAGAAGAAAGAGGGAGGGAGAGAGTAAGCAGCCTTGTCTGACTGCAGTCCTTACTTGGAATGCATCTGTCATCTGTCCTCCATGCACGACTTTGCATTGTAGTCCGTCATATGAGTTCCGGATAATATTGACAATCTTCTCAGGAACTCCGTAGTGTCGAAGAAGTTTCCATAACGTTCTCCTATCTACACTGTCAAATGCCTTTTCATAATCAATGAATTTGATGTACAGTGTTGAGTTCCACTCAATTGATTGTTCAACGATGATCCATAGTGTCGCAATTTGGTCTGTGAAATTAAAATTCACAAATATTGTCTTAGTTTAGTTAATGTCATTTCTTTTAAATTGTGAGTTAATGACTTCACCTTAGAAAATTAGATGAAAAACTATCGAGTTTAAGTAAAATGATAATCATTTCATGGTTGAATTCATAATTCCATTACACTTTTTTAATGAGATTCCTTTTTATTGGATGTAGTTACTATCCGTACACCTAACCAACTCCTTTTATCCAGCATTGAGGCTAAGATTAACCTTTTAAAAGAGCTTCATGAGAAGTTTCCCTCATGTGCATAATTCATTTATTCTGTTTCGAACTTTAGAATAAAATGTTTCATTAACATTCTTTCACAATATTAAAATTAGATTTTCAACCAACTGGAAGGAATCATTATAGAATCATTCATTTGTGAAGAGAAAGATTTTAAATGTTGTCTTCTAATTAGTATTTATGACGTTATTCTTCTCTTCCTTTTCTTCGTTTTTTTTCTTCTGCTCTGCATGATTTCGTCTCTAAATTATAAGTATTCATCAACAATCTGAAAGTACTATGTTAATTATGTCATATCTTTTTGCTCTCCTTCCTCCATATGTTTGTCTTTGCTTTATTAAACTTAATTTCATTAATTAAACTGTATACAAAATTTTCATTTAATTATAACTTTAAACTAATTTACAATGGATAAGAAGCATTCAAAATAGAAATAAATCACATTCATTTTGTTATCTAAAAACAAACGAAAATCTTACTATTTTTATGTTTGTTTAAATCACATTATGTAGTATAGTTCTAATGAGATTATTTTCTTAAAAGGAAAACAACCAAACAAAACAATAAAAGCAGTAACGACAACGATAATAACAGAGACAGCGACGACGACAACAACAACGACAGTAACAATAACGGCATTAACAGCGACAACGACAGCTACGACAAGAGCAACAAAAACTACAGCGAGAAAGATAGCAACAGCAACGACAACGACAGCCATGACGACAATAACAGCGGCAACGATAATAACAGAGATAGCGAAGGCAACAACGATGACAGCAAGGACAACAACGACAGCGGCAACGACGGTAGCAACAACAACTACAGCAATAACAACAACAACAGCATATTTTTCACAATATGTAAAAACTGAAACTTGAGTAGATATTAACTAATGTCTGTCTGAGAGTTTTTCTTTTAATAATTTTTTCTATCTTTATCTATAGTTTTATCTGTTTTTCTGTATGTTTGTTTTTTATTTATTTATAAAAAAAGAGGTATATTGTACAATCATGATTGAGTAATTTGATAATTGAAATCTGATAAAGTACAATATTGAAGAATAGCAAATGTTTATATAAATATCAAATTTAATTAAAGAAAACTATATGTACTTCCCTACTTCCCTACTTCCCTACTTCCTTCCTTCCTCCCTTCCTTCCTCCCTTCCTTCCTTCCTTCCTTACTTCACTTTACTTTAATTAGAATGATATCGAATAAGAGGATCAATTGAAAAGATATGAAATTCGTGAAACATTCATATTTGCTTTCAACGAATTCTGTCAGAATCACTGATTTTATATTGATAAAAATAAAATGAAATGCTTTTCATTTGTTTATATGGTTGTTTTTTTTTTCATTGTGAAGAAAGAAAAGATGATAAAGCACGCGCGCCGATGCAACCGAGAGAAAGATTTACCGGATTAACAGTATGAGATTGTGGAGATTGTCACGTTTTTGATTAAGATCATGAATTGATCAATGTTAGACAACTATTGTAAACCTAGAAGCAGTGGATGGCTGTTTCGTTCCAGAATGGGACTCTTCAACAGTGCATATCCACGATCTCATACACGTGACTCGAGTTTAGAACCTTCAATCAGTTGGAACTTTGGATTGAATTGTATAACTAGGAATAATACCGAAGAAATCAAATTTTGTACATAAATACACACAAGAGTATAATAAGATAACGAAACAATTGCTGAAACAGTAATCCTTTTGACGACTAATAGCTTTAATCTTACTAGTAATCACGCCAATAATATAGATACATTATGTGAACAACATATTTGTCATCATTGAAAAGAATGAATTAAGAAATGACTGGAATTTAATCAACAGTATAAAATTCATATTGCAAAAGGAGTCGGACAAAAATCTCTCATTCTTGGATATGTCTCTTAATAGAACTGATAGGGAGAAACTAGAGATTTAGGTGTATTGGACGATGACCAAAATGAGTGTATACATTAAGTTTTATTTAAAATTTCAATGGATTTTCAATGATAGTCGGTACCATGGTATGTTTTTACACATATATGTATATGAACAATAGATATGGATACTACATCATGATTACGGACCAACCGGTTAGTCTTTATCATCTTTGTCCTTGGTATCCATGTGTGTTTGACCGAGTTACCAAAAGATTCGAAATAATAGTAAAATCAATGATAGTATGAGGAACTAAACACTGACCGAATATGGTTGAGAATTAAGAAAGGTAAAGAGAATCGTTATATAGGGCTATTAAAACTTATGATTTAGATGGAAATAAGAAAATGTATATGTTTTATTGTCACTGATTCAAACAGACAATAGATTATTTGAGTCTATTTTAATGACTGAATTCATGAGTTGATGTAAGCTAGACCACCATGGAAAACCTGGAATCACTGGACTGCCGTTTCGTCCTGTTGTGGGGTTCCTCGGCAGTACACATTCACGATCAGCCTCGCGGGACTCGAACACAGGGCCTTCAGTCTCGCACGCGAACGCTTAACCTACTGGACCACTGAGCCGGCATCCAGTGGCGTTAATCTCTAACCTCAACTAATCCACGAAGTTGCGCGACCATCTTCCATTGTACTGAGGTAGACACCTGTTTCTACCCGACACAAATTAGCCCCACTGGTCACCGCTTCTCATCAGAACTCCGAGAATTTTCTCACGGAGCTAGTCACTAGTGAGCACATGGTAATTATCAGTATAGGGGTTGTGGAGATTGTTAAGTTTTGATTGAGATCATGATCCGATTGATGTTAGGTTCTCATCTGCCACTTACAACCTATAGTATTTTGAAATTAACGTTATTACAGATATTGACATATTTATACATACGAAGGTGATGACAAATAAATATATGTATCATAATATAACGAAGATTCCGATAGGGTTAATAGGGTCAGAAAAAATATTTTGTTGTGGATACGTAAAGTTTCGAAAGGAAAGTTCTAGTATATTGAATTAACGATTAGAACTCATAGAGTTAACAAACATTAGATGATTAAGTAATAAAGTAACTGAAAATAGATTATTATCTTGGATTGGTTGAAGTTAGATATTAACGCCATTGGATGCCGACTCAGTGGTCTACATATTAAGCGTTTAAGCATGAGACCGAGGGTCCTGGGTCTGAATCCTACGAATAGGATCGTAGATACACACTGCTGATTAGTCCCATACTATGACAAGACGGCCATCCAGTGCTTCCAGATTTTCTATAATGGTCTAGCTTTAAATGACTCATCGACTCAATTATTGAAAACAGATTAATGTTAATAAGGAAAAATAAGAATGGAAATCACTCATTTAGGGGTTAAAGAGAAACGATGATGCTGTAATCAAACTTCACAAAGAATCGAAATAATGAATGATGCAATAAAAAGGATGTGATGTTATCAAGATAACAAAAGATATAATGCTGTTTCTTTTTGGACATACAAATCTAGTTTTAGATGTTTGGTCACTATCACTTCGGAGAATTTCAACAATCGATATTCTATTGTTTATTAATCAACTTGAAAAACTTCCGTATATTCACTTGATGTCCTGTTTCAATGAGAGGTCTCGAGACGACACTGATGAATACGATTGATCTTAGACATTTTAAAATACATTCTTTGAATCAGACGTAGGCTCTCCTTTCTATTCTACCATTGTAACTGATTTTACAGATACATGTGAATTTGTATACACAATTGGTGCTAACATAATAGGGATATTATAGTTTGTAAGCAGCTGATAAGAATCTAACGAAACAAAATGAATCCATATTATTCTGCACCAATCTTTGTATTTCATGCTATTCACAGTTAACATAATGGCATATACTAAGATAACAGATATTGCTTAAAGATGAAGGTTAATGCAAATTTGTTACAATTTGTTGGTTTATGCCCCTATCAATGTACAACGTAACGATACTGCCAATTGGTGAACAGTGAATTATCGACAAGACCGAAGACACGTAAACTCGTATGAGCATACTGAGTTTATATACCAACCAGACAGATCACATCGTATAATAAAATTAACCTAAATGCATAAATCAATGTTTTGAAAATATAAGGCTGAACATATTCATATGTTTTCATGCATGAAGGACATACGGCTTAGTGCATGTTGCATATGTTTCACATATAAGATGTAAAAAAAATGCGTACTATCGGATAACTGTGTAGTTTCTCTTCACCTTCCATGAGATGAATATGAAGCATATATATATACCAAAAATGATGTCTAAAGAATGCCACGTATTACATTTACAGAAAGACTGTAATAAGCTTGTCAAGCGTTTAACTACATTTTCATTAGTTTCAGTCTGTACGATTTAGTATCGCCTAAACTGCAGGCCATACAAGTGTCAGCACTTATCATTCTTAAAAATGTAATTGTTACAGTGTAATCGGTTTTTCGTACCCACAGAATTTTTTTGGAACACATAAGAACGATGTTAATTTGGAAAAATACAAAAGAGGAACAAATGCAACTGTAATATAAGATCATGGATACATAATGATGGCTGAACTGCTATTGAAGTGTGACTTACTGAATTTACAAAATTGCAAAGACAAAAAGCGAATATCCGGCGATTTAACAGGGTTCGTGTATATGGAGGATCCATCTAGAGGAGTTGGAAAACCCTGATTCCAAACCAGTGGTGTATATAGGTTCCAGTATCATGAAAGAACAATTGACATACGAACCTATTGATGGTCATCAGCCACTATAAGACTGTATCTCCTTTCGTTGCTCCCCTGCATTGTGAATCAAACCTCTAGGTCGAAGGCCCGATGAGTGATCCCCTAAGAAAACTACCTGTTTCGATTTGGGCACACGGGCAGTATCTCAGCCTTCACGCAAATCAAGTGACTTGTATGATGCACATGTATTCGATGCTAATTCAAACAAATATTTATGTGTTCCAATAAATAAATTAATTGTTATTGAAAACATAGAAAACGTTAATCGTATGTGAATGACAGTAATTTGTTGATACAGTTTGTAATGAATTACAAAATAAAAAATTTATATCAAACTATATTTGGCCCTGGGAAGCATCATCGATAAACAGGGAAGTTCAAATGCAGACGTAAAGGCGAGGATTGACAAAGCAAGGGTCGTATTCCTACAATTGAAGAACATATGGAACTCAAAACAACTGACTACAAGCCAACATCATTATCAGAATCCTTAATACGAACATCGAGACAGGTGGAATACACGGATCTAAACTTCGAGAACTACTACAACCGTCATCAAGAAAGTTAAAGTATATATAAGTAGTTTTCTACGCAATATACTCAACATTCATTTGCCCGATACCATCAGCAACAAACAGCCTATTGTGGGAGAGAAGAAACCAGCTTCCACATGAAGAGGAAGGCGAAAGAACACATTAGGTTGAGAAGTAGGATGAGATATGAGAAGGAGGAATAAGAACTGGAAGGAGCTGGAAAGGATTGTTCAGGACATGGTTTGATGGAGAATGCTGGTGAGCGGCCTATGCTCCTTTGTGAGGTGGAACAGGCGTCAGAAAGTAAGTAAGTAAGTAAGTAAGTAAGTAAGTAAGTAAGTAAGTAAGTAAGTAAGTAAGTAAGTAAGTAAGTAAGTAAGTAAGTAAATGATATTTGGCCCTAGAGACGGCCTTCTATCGATCTCTTCATTCTAACTCCTTAATCATTTCTCTTTCAGCATTTTTTCTATTTCCATATTCTCTTTTTTTCCTCAATATTCACTTCACAATAAAGTTAGATTCTTACTTAGTCAATAAAATATGAACGTAATAAAATATTGAAATTCACTATCTTTATCTATTTGATATTCATATAACAACGGAGAAAAGATAAAGAAAAGAAGTGACATTTATCTAATTGATTTTACATTTAACGGTTACACATGGATGATTGTTCTCATTTAATGACAAATCAAAAACAAGATGGGATTAACCATAATAATAATAATAATGTAATTAAATCTTTATAAAAACAACAACAACAAGAAACTGTATATGTATATAAAAGATAATTAAGCAATAGTTAGAATGATAGAATATTCCTATGAATTACCGACTTTCACTAATTCACGGATTGTATACATCTATAATCAATAACTAATTCCGCCTGGAGTCCCTCCATGAGCTACTGCCGGTCCAAAGCCCGGATAAAGGAGGAGGGTTGGGCATGGGGTTAACAACCCTATTCCGTAGAAAACTACTTCGTTAAAAAAACGCTAACCAGAAAAAAGTATCATCAATAACTATTTATAACACTAATTATCCTATATATATATGTATAAACAGAATCAATGTAATAGAAACCTCTAAACAATAGGTCTCAATTTACATAAAGTAAAAAGTAACAACCTGAAATACAACACAAAGAACATTAACTCAATCACACTTGATGAAGAAACTCTGGAACATGTGAAAACTTCTACATATCTACGTGGTTATTAGCATCATTGATGAATGTGGAAGATCTGACAGAGACGTTGAAGGTGACGATTGACAAAGTAAAGACTATATTTTTATAGTTGATTATTGTTATATCGCTAGGTTTTACCTCGTCTAATGTTATAACGGTTGATTTTCCAACGTTTATACGTATGGGACGTTAATTTACCTTGGACGAATATCTAAACTAGATTCTCACCCCCACCTAGTGTTTAGTCTACGGGACTTCAACACACCTCAGATCAAGAACACGTGATTAGCCTGACTACAAAGTAAATATATTTCCACACCAAAACCCAACACAATCGAACTATCAATAATAAGTGAAGGAGTAATAATAATAAGGATAGGAGAATATATAACTCATCTGACATCTGTCAGACTATCTACGTGTTTGCGTGAGCAGACAACCAATCATTATCACCTACGACCCACATATCAATTATTTATTTATTTAAACACATAAACATTGGTAGAAGGAGGCACCAAATAGATATGCGTTACATAAATCATCCGATTTGTGTGAGGGCTGGGATACTACCCGTGCACCCAAACCGAAGAAAGTGGTTTTCTCAAAGGGAAACAAGCTAGCCCTGAAGAACTTTTTCAAAAGCCTTACTTAAATCAATTTAGGCTACATTTGTAGGTGACTTTTAGTCATTAACAGAGCACCAAATTTCATGGGCTACTAATAATTTAGTAAGGCATGAATAACCTGTTCTAAAGCCATGCTGCTTTTCAAAAAGAATCCAGTTTTTATCTATATACTTAAACAACTCCTTCCAAATAGTGTTTTCTAACATTTTAACGATCACACCAGTTCTTAGGTATAAGTCTTGTACCTGTTTTTAAGACAGCACTTACTGTGGTGTTCTTCTAGTCTTTTGGTAATCGACCTTAGGTTACAGATAGATTAAGACATATGCTTATGGGATTCACTATGTATTATTTTTCTGAATGCACTTAATTTAACTAACATTTTATTATAAGCAAAGATGGATAGTGGTTAGCAGTGAAATCCAGGACACGCGATTTGAGACTAATCAACTGGATATACCTGCATCTCACACTTAATGTTCAATCTGGAACTCGAACTCAGTACCGTTCGCTTCAAACACCATCATGTTATCTACTTAGCTAATGAGTCCTGATAACCTCATGCTTATCTAATGAGATGAAGTCGAAATTCACTTGATATTGTTTATTTGAATCTTCCCATTATTGTTTAGAACTGTAATGGAAAGATTCAAATAAACGATATCAAGTGAAAATTTTAACCGATGTCAAGCAAGGTTGCTTACTCTCACACTTTCTCTTTCTCCTGGTGATCGACTGGATCATAAAGATGTCAACATGTGAAGGGAAACGCGGGATACAATGGACATCTAGGATGCAGTTGGACGACCTATACTTCGCAGATGATCTGGCTCTTCTATCCCAAACGCAACAGCAAATGCAGGAGAAGACGACCAGTACACCAACAGCCTCAACAGCAGTAGGTCTCAATATGCACAAAGGGAAAAACAAGATTCTCAGATACAACACAACACGCACCAATCAAATCACACTGGACACAGAAGATTCGGAAGATGTAAAAACCTTTACATATTTAGGCAGCATCATTGATGAGCACGGTCGATCTGATGCAGATGTGAAGGCGCGGATTGGCGAAGCAAGAGCAGCATACTTACAACTGAAGAACATCTGGAACTCAAAACAACTCTCTGTCAAACAACACCAAGGTCAGAATTTTCAATACAAATGTCAAGACAGTTATATTGTATGAAGCCGAAACTTGGAGACCTATTACAACCATCATCAAATAGATACAAGTATTTATAAACAATTTCACGCTCAAGATGCTCAACGTCCGTTGTTGAATGGATAGCATCAGGAACAATCTACTGTGGGAGAAAACATACCAGATTCCAGATAAAGAAGAAATTAAGAAGATATGCTGGAGGGGGATAGAACACACGCTGAAGAAATGATCAAACTGCACCACAAATCAGGGTGTTACTTGGAATACTGTAGAGTAGAGGAAATGAAAAAGACAAAAGAACACATTGCACCATGAATTGGAGGCATACATCAAGAGAATGAATAGTGCTTGGAAACAACTTTGTGGGAGATCTCAGGACGGAGTTGGTTAGAGAATCTTAGTCGACAGTTTATCTTCTTCCATGAAGAGTAACAGGCATATGTCAGTAAGTAACTGATATAATAGTTGAACCTAAAGAGAACTTATTGAAAAGAATGTTCTTCGTTCATATATTAGATCCAAACAATCAATATCAAGTGAATTTAAACTTCACCCCATTGAACAAGCAAGTCGCTATCAGGACTCAGTAGCTAAGTGTATAATGCGATGGCGTTTGAAGCGAACGGTACTGGGTTCAAGTCCCAAGTGACCATCAACTCCGAGGTGCAAGTACATCCAACTAATGAGTCTCAAATAGAACAAAATGCGCATCCTGGGTTCCAGTGATAACCACTACCCATCTTTGCACATAATGATTGTGGATTAAGGCTATATCGAAGCAATCCACATAGGGTGCACATATGCCAGTAACAGACTGATCAACTGTAGTCCTAAATAACAATGGGAAGATAAAAGTAAAACAACACCAAATGTATTAATATAGATAGCTTGATAGTGAGTATTTACTTTTTAATCATTTGAGTACTGAAAACCATCTCCATCATTTCATCAACTCATTTTATGCTTTACTAGTAACTACAAATACAGTTACGTGTAAATGTGAAGATGTTCTACGAATGACCTTAAGGAAGCTCTAAGAAGCTCAGAAAGAGCTGAAAATATTCAATCTAATCATCTTTCAGAAGAACTTTCCAGAATCTCAATGTTTAGGTCCCTTATTTAACAAAAGCTAAAAACCGCTGTCCTATCGAATTTGTTCATGATTGGTTATTGTTGACATGTGTTCTCTCGTAATCTGGGTATTTATTTCGATTCTGTTCCAGTTTAACATAATTCTTAAGGAACTAGGTCGAAAGTAAAGATGGATGGTGGCTAGCAATGTAATCCATGACACGCATTTCGTCCTATTTGGGACTCGTCAGCTAGATGTACCTGAATTCCAGAGTTGATGTGCCCTCTGAGACTCGTACTTAGTACTGTTCGTTTCATATGCCAACATGAGACTGATCAATTTCAGTCCTAAATAACAATGGAAATATACGCGTATAACAACACCAAGTGAGCTTAGGTCGAAAGTAGTTATGTATGTCCACACTCCTCTTATTATGGATTATTATTATTACTATACGATTTACCATTCTTAAATTATACTTGGTTTATTGATTATAGTCTCCCACATTCACAGCCACTTTTTAGCTTGATCTTGTACAAATGTTATTTCTTAATCTATGGTGTAATGCGGTTTGTTTGGCTGGTATATAAACTAAGTATGTTTGAAATAATAGAAGCTGTCGTTGGCGTTCTGAACTTGACTGGAAGGGTTAGAAGAACAAGGGACCAATAGGGACGCTGGGCCGCACATACCAGTCGATAAGTCATTGGTTTAGCACAGTACTAAGATTAAATAAGTCGCATTTCGATTGACGAATAAATCACGTAATAATAAGCCTGCTTTAAAGACACAACACAAACAGTACTCATCTTTGAATACATGAGACTTGTTATATACTTTTTCTGAAGAACATTGTCTACGTTCAATCTTCAATAGACTAAAGTACCATATTGAATAACATCCTGTTTTTGGTAAACGATTTAGTCGAAAAAAGTTTAATTCATTTCAGATAAATGATGTTCAGGTCAGTTTTATCCACTGATGCAGTGAATTCAGGTTACGGCTATTCTGTTTTCTTGCAGAATTTCATCATACCATTTTGTGTATAGTATAATTGAAAACTCGAATTTTTGTGTATAAAACATTGGAACTTGGTCGATAGGATTCAATCTGCACTAAGAAGGACCTGGCATACATGACATTGATCACCACTCAGTTATCAGTCCATTGTTAATACATCTCAGTCCTACAGAAGGTCAGTTGCGGCCCGGATAACTCAGTGGTAACATCGCTGACTGTGAAGCTAGGGTGGCACGGGATCGGATCCGTCAGGGAGCATCAGTTCCATCAAGATTACAGGTACACCTTCCTGACGAGTGCCAAGTAATAGGAAACGTAGGTCCAAAGTTTCTTGCCAACTATATTCAACTAGCATCTTATCTCAATATAGTGCACGCAATGTTGAGTCACCTAGACTAGTGGCCACATAGCAACTTGATAGATCTGTACTAAGAATGATCTGACATATATGATATTGATCACCACATAGTAACCAATAAATTGTAAATACCAAACTTGTTTTTTTTCTTCCTACTCATATTTCACTATGAATTTTACTCAAATATTACTATTTCCATCAAATATTATAATCATAATCATGAATGTCAGTTTAACCACCGCCACCATCACCACCACCAACAGCACCACCACCACCACTACTACTACTACTACTACCATACACCAACTGAAGCCATAAACAATTTGCCCTAGAATGTTTATAGTACATCGATCCTATACTTTACAAAACATTCTTTAATTTTTTTATTACAAACTTCAAACAAATTCAATTGAATAAAGAACTAAACAGACATGGAAACAGGAAAACATAAGAAAAGAAAAATGAAAAAAAAATGTTAATTAGCATTTAAAATAGCAATAACAACAACGAAAAAAACAAAATTAAAAGAAAACAATGGCGAGACTATAATTTATAGATGAACCAAATAAGTAAAAGATAAGAGGTCTTGGATTTTGGCGCGAAATTTATTCATCCATTTGATTAAATAGAGTTTTAGCATTATCGATTGTTGTTAATTCGTGATGATAAACCCTAGATCTAATTTCAAATCTTAATTCATCAACTTTAAATCATCATTCTAATGAACTGAACACTCTCAAGGTCAATTTAGCGTCACACAAACATTATCCATAAATTCTAGTCTCACTACAGAAAGATAATCATAAATAATCTGAAAATATTATACGAATGTTTCGTCCTTATATTGAACTCTTCAGTGATGTACACTAATAACTTTCTTTGTTTATCATTAAAGTTGAAATATTAAAAAAAAACTTCATTTTCTTCATGAATCCTTAATCTCTACATGAATCAGTTGATAATTAGTTGTTATACAAGTCTAACATTTTAGTTATATTTTGTAACTAACTGTATTGTTTTCTTCTTCTATTATTTTCCACATGAACATCTATCTATTGATCAGCTGATTTTGTTGTTTTTTTCTTATGTTTCAAATGAGGAATAATTACTAGGTAATTTGATTGTTGTTTTCGTCTATTTCTCCCTATTTATTCTTTCCATGTAGATTCAAATTCTGTTGGGAATCGTTTTATATTATGTTACTATACTTTTATTGATGTTTTGTTTTACCTCTTTTGGTTACAATCTCATAGATGGAAATAACACAGTAGGATATGGATTGGTGTTATCAATAAGAAATTTGTTCAAATCTATGATGAATATAAAAGGGAGTAGAAACAATTTGATTCTTATCAAAATATGATTGACTTATTATATGTATTCACTCCCTCTCGAAATGCTCTCACATGGCCATTGTGTATACAGTCAATAATAGAGAAGTCCTACTCACTGTTTTCTTGCGGTGAGGGTGTTTTTTATATACGAAATTCAGAGGATGAAAAGCGAATGTCTAGTGTTTCAATCAGGTTGGTGTGTGCTACTTGTGTTGACATAAGTAGTATATGATGTTAGTCGTGAACAGAAGGTCTGACAGCAGAGACAAGAGGATCGATCAGTAAAGAATGGGAAGAGGATGCAATTTGTATGAAAATGAAAGAACTATGAAGTCTGAGTCATTTTGAGACAAACGATGGACATTTTGCAAATTAAGAATTTACTTTATGATTGTTAGATTGTATTGACAAGTCCTGTAATTTTGTGTTAATTACGTTGGATTGTCCGCGCCCGTGTTCTGTTCCCTACAGGTGGATACACCGAGAGCAGTTGGTAGAATCTGATTCCAAACCAATGGTGTAAATGATCTCGAGGATCCTAGGGAGAAATCTGGTGTATGAACCAATAGTTGGTCACTAGCTACCATGAGACTGTATCGCTTAATGTTGTTGATTAAACCTTTATATCAAAGGCTCCGGGTATGGCCCCCTAAGAAAACTACCTGCCTCAGTTTGGACACGCGGACAGTATTACAGTCCACACATAACTCACGTGACTTGTATGGCACATATAAACAAGCATTACAAATATAAAGAGAAAGAATGTAATTGTAAAATCGCAGCGAAAGAATTTGAAGTAAATCCAACGTTTTGTTTGGCAATTTGGTCCAAGCTTCTTCATGGAAATATAATCAAACATTACAATAAATGTACACAACCATTTCCATACATTTTTAAGTTATTATTGTTATTATCCTTGTCTCCTCTTACCCTTTATTACTAGTCTAGTTGACCTTTTATTTCTTTATATATATAAATGTTCTAAACAAGTGTATTATGAGTGATCAGATTGTTCGAAATGTATTGTGCTAATACATCATTACATAGTTCTTATAATCTTCGTCTTCTCATTGCATAATCGACATTCATTTTAATAAACAGTCTTCTTCCGTCCTCACGAAATTAGTATACATATTACTTACGCTTGTTACCCCCAATGGAGCATAGGCTGCCAATCAGTATTCTCCAATTCACTCTATCATGTGTCTTTCTTTCTAGCTCTATCCAATTGTTGTACATTCTTCTCATGTCTGTCTCCATTTCTTTGGTTTTCCACTTCTCATTTGGCCTTCAGGATTCCATGTGAAGGCTTGCCGTGTGATGCATTTGGGTGCTTTTCTCAATGTATGTCCTATCCACTTCCAGAATTTCTTCCGCCTGGAGCTCCTGTCGGTCCTAAGCCAGGATGAAAGAGGAGGGTTGAGCATTGGGTTAACAACCCCGATCCTGTAGAAAACTAACTCGTTAAACATGTCTTCATTAACAGAAGATTCTAGATAACTCTAGTTAATTGGAAATAGTTGTATGCACTATTGAATAATAGTTTAAATAAATAACATATAGGGATAAATATTCAACACCATTTAGACATTATACCATATATATATATATGTATATAAATTACTAAATTGTAAAGACAAAATAATGCAAATTATGTTAGTGAATTGAGAACTACGTATTAGTTATCAATAGAAAGAATTTTTGTATTTTTATGTGCATAACTGATATTTGCAAATCTTCCTATCCATTCCTCTCTCTCTCTCACACTCTCACTCTGCTTTATGTGTATATATGACATTGAGATTGTTTGATTGTACTTGTTTCTCTATGTGTGTGTGTTTGTGAGTATACTTTTTTATTTAAGTTGATAAACTAGCAATTTCAAAAATGGCCTCTTTTCTCTGGGTTTTACTATGATTGATTAAACAAATCTTAGTACATATATATTTGAACTGTTTTATTTCATACTGAAGACTACTGAATACCAGTAGTCTTGTGGTGCATGCTACTTATGTCTATAGATATAAGTAGTATATAACATCAATCAGAAGTGGAATGCCTAGTAGTATAAGGTTGGGAAGATGGAATCGAAAAAAACGGAAACAGAGTGTAATTGTTTGTTATATCCCGAAAGGAATAATACAGACCAAATCGCAACTCTACGGATCATTGTAGAACAATCAATTGAATGGAATTCATCACTCTACACCAACTCCATTAACTACGTAAAAGCATTTGATATCGTGGACAGAACAACACTATGGAAGCTTATTCGACACTACGGCGTGGCTGAGAAGATAGTCAATATCATACAGAGTTCATATGATGGATTACATTGCAAAATCGCGCATGGAAGGCAGTTGACAAAGTCGTTCGGAATAAAGACTGGTGTCAGGCAAGGTTGCTTACTCTCATTCTTTCTCTTTCTCCTGGTGATCGACTGGATCATGAAGACCTCAACATGTGAAGGGAAACGCGGGATACAATGGGCATCTAGGAAGCAGTTGGACGATCTAGACTTCGCAGATGATCTGGCCCTTCTATCGCAATCGCAACAACAAATGCAGGAGAAAACGACCAGTGTAGCAGCAGTAGGTCTCATTATACACAAAGGAAAAAGCAAGATTCTCAGATACAACACAACACGCACAAATCCAATCACAATTGACGGAAAATTTTTGGAAGATGTAAAAACATTTACAGATATATGGGCAGCATCATTGATGAACAGGGTGGATCTGATGCAGATGTGAAGGCGTGGATCGGCAAAGCAAGAGCAGCATATTTACAACTGAAGAACATCTGCAACTCAAAGCAACTGTCAACCAACACCAAGGTCAGGATTTCCAATACAAATGTCAACACAGTTCTACTGTGTCGGACGGAAACCTGGAGAACTACCAAAGCCATCATCCAGAAAATACAGGTGTTTATTAATAGTTGTCTACGCAAAATACTTCGGATCCGTTGGCCGGACACTATTAGCAACAACGTACTGTGGGAGAGAACAGACCAGATCCTAGCGGGGGAAGAAATTAGGAAGAAGTGCTGGAAGTGGATAAGACACACATTGAGAAAAACACTAAACTGCGTCACAAGACGAGCCTTCACGTGGAATCCTTAAGGCCAAAGGAGGAGAGGAAGACCAAAGAACACATTACACCGAGAAATGGAGATAGACATGAGAAAAATGTACAAGAATTGGATGGAAATAGAAAAGAAGGCTCAGGACAGAGTGCGTCGGAGAATGCTGATCGGTGGCCTATGCTTTATTGGGAGTAACAGGCCTAAGTAAGTAAGATAGGAATAATGAATGGTAACTTTTGGTATCCATTTATAGACCAATGGTATACGTGTATTTTATCGTATAATTGTTAAATAACTAAACTATTGATATCCGTGTTACTCTTATTGTAAGCTTGATTTTGACCTATGAACTATTATTATACGATTTACCATTCTTGAGTTATACCTAGTCTATTCATTACAGTCTCTCACAGTGACACTCACAGCTAAATCTTGTACAAATGTTGTTTCCTATTTTGTAGTATTATGTGGTCTGTTTAGCTGGTGTATATAAACCCAGTATGTTTGAGATAAATGATTCAGATCGCAGAGGCTGAGAGTGGTGTTCGGGACTTAACTGGTTGGACTAGGCAGGAAGCTGGACCGATAAGGACTCTAAACTGCTCGTATGAGTTTTATGCGTGATTGGTCCGATCGATAATTCACTGATATCTAATTGGCGGTATCATCATGTTATACATTAACAGGGCACACAAGCCACAAGTTATAACAGTGAAGGAACGATGAAGTTTATATTTGTTCATTTAGATAACAGTTTACTTACTGTTTTATAATGTATACCTGGATAACACTTTAAAACAAGCCAATCCTAATAAATCCTACTGAAATGGTGAATGTCTATGATTGTTTGCTTTTATTAATAAAAATAGTATTGATTACTGTTTTGACTTGAATTGATATGATTTTTTTTAAATTGATAGACTAGTCTAAACAGTATGACATTCAATGAAGAAACTATTCAGTCAGTCAGTCAGTCAGTTACAACTTAGGACCAGGCACATTGGTCCAAGTTGTCATACCTCATTAGCACAACAAGATGAACATGAAATTCATAGAAGTAGGTACTTCAATGGTAGTAATATATATAAAAGAAAGATTGCATATAAGGATATAGTATAGGCAGAAAGACTTAGTACGTAGAAGGAAAGTGTATACACTAACACTATTGTGATCGATTATTAGCTGTCACCTGTTACTAATCAAAGTAGGCTCTTATGTAAAGAAAATTTGACGAAAACATTGATTATATCACTAAAATAATAACCATTTTTAACTAAGAAATTAGATAATCATGAAAATATAATAGAAGAAATTCAAATTTGCACCAAATCTTGGTTAGATAGTGAGAAAATTCTTTATATAGTTAACTAACTTTTTTTAATCCATCCAGCTTAGCAGTAATCGTTTATTGATTATTGGATTTCTTGAATTCTAGGAACTTGAGACTAGAAGATTGAAATCATGGTCGACATTGAATGACAGTCGTATCAAATCGCTTATATACTGAAGTCGAATAAGGGGATCATTGTTTTCAAACTAGTTTTTAGCAGCTATTACTATGTAGTACATACCGAAGAAGGATTGTCGGTTGTATACCAAATCCCGAATAATTTAGAAGTATGTGTAAGATTCTTTCATCTGTACATAAAACACAGTAATATCCACTAATAGAAACCAGACCCTACTCTGAACAATACAGACATATTTAGATAATTTCTCTTTCCTGGTTTACACTAAGAACGTTCCATTTGCAGTCCAATTAGTATTATAAATTCTTATTCCTAAAATGCTATTATGTTTCTGCGAATCAAAAGATTTTAACTAAACAAAAATAGCTAAACTCATGAGTTATGTATTTCGCTTCTTTGTCGTGGATTAAATTACGTGTCGACCCATGACACAAACAATTATATTACAATTGAGCTAATCAAGCCACAAGTGGTTTCTTATGAGACCAAAATATTTAAAGTGACAGATCAAAAAAGTAGTAAGAAAAGTTTTATTTATTTAAACACATAAACATAGGCACAAGAAGGCATCAAATAGATATGCAACACATAAATCAATCGATTTGTATGAGGTCTAGGATACTGTCCGGGTGCCTAAACCGAAAAAGGTGGTTTTCTTAGGGGGCCATACCTGAAGCCTTTGACCTAAAGGTCTAATCCACAAGTCAGTGGAGCAACGTTAGGAGGAGATGCAGTCACATGGTAGCCGATGACCAACGATTGAATCACACACCAAGTTTTCTTAGGATCCTGGAGCCTAAGTGTACCATTGGTTTAGAATCAGGGTTTTCCAACTCCCCTAGGTGAACTCTCCATGTCCACCAACCCGGTTAAAGCGCTAAACATTCGCTTTTCGTCTACTGAATTTCCTAAACAATACCCCTGGTGCGAGAAGGCAGAAAGTAGGACTTCCCTGGCATTGGTTGTATGCACGTGACCATGTAAGAGTATTTCGAGAGGGAGAGTTGACTTTCTCCACTCTGGGCCGTACCAGGGGTTTCGGGGGCTTAGTGAAGGAGAATTGCATTGTACAGTTATTTCATCAAAGTTTGGAACTCATTAAGAGAGTTAACACTAAGTTGACTGTGAGTTCAACTCAAACGAAAAATTAACTTGTCAGATATGAAGAAGAAGAAGAAGAAGAAGAAGAAGATAGGGTTCAATGAATGATTATCAAACAGATATCAAGATTATGACATTATCTACATACTTTACAAAAAAAAGTCAATGTGACAACTGTTTGTCTAAATGAAATATGAAGTTTGATCAATACCTTAATCCAGTCATATTACATAAACATTTCTCTTAAGGATAATACTACTTGCAAATGGTTAATACAAACTATTGAAAATTCATAAAGTGCACATATCAACAGAATTATTTGTGACATTTGAAAAAACAAAGAAACATTAATTCATTTGCTTTTTTTTTAAAAAACTTCCCATGGTTTATGAAAATCGTTATGGTGTTTTCAAGTACTACAATAAATTTCAAGTGATAAACTTTTTCTTTACTATAAATTAGTGTCCTTTATGAATCCAATTCAAAAATGGAATAAAAACTCAATCATCAGTCAGCTTCAACGTAGGACCAAGCACATATATGCATCGGTCCATGTTGCCACACCTCATTAGCACAAAAAGATGGACACCGGATTCATATAAGTAATATATAGAAGAATGATTACATATAAACGATTTTAATCTCTTAGTTTAAGGGAAGATAGAGAGCGTATACACCTACGACATTGTGATCGATTCTGAGCCATGTCACCAAGAGTCTCCAATCATTGGTTACGATAGTCACGTGAACCCTAACTAAGTAGTCTGCATCTACCAACATGGCTCAGACTAGAAGTTAATGACTTCAAACACCGATGCTACGTTTTAATTTGACCACCACCACCACTAACAACAACAACAACAACAACAACAACAACAACAAGATTGTAACCAATAATAATATTAATTCAAGTTATTGAATATAATAATGGGAAGATTTTCACCACAGATTAAATACATTTCTTTTTTATGAGAAACATTATAATCACTCTCATCAATTGGACTGGTCATAAGCAGAAAAATTTATGTTGGGAAGATATAATTTACGATTACCGGATATGAACAATTAAACTCGATTTATGTAGAAATTATACATTACTGTTATCATTAACTTAAAATTTGTAAGGAAAAAAACATTTAAAATTTTTATTTCAATGAAAAGCAACAAATGGTTTGTGTTATATCCCGATGAGAATCATGAATGGTAACTGGTGCAATCGATTTCTGAATAAATACTATAGGTATATTTTCATTATATAATTCTTAATTAAATAACCTATTCATATTTGTATTCCTCTTATTATAAGCTTTATTTTGACCTATGAACTATTATTAACTCCGTCTGTGGCTCTTATCGGGTTACTCAAAGTCCCAAGCTTGGGTAAAAGAGGAAAGTTGGGTATGGGGTTAGCGTCCCCCATCCCGTAGAAAACTAACTCGCTAAAAAACGCTTACCAGAAAAAATAATTCAAACCATTTTAACTCGGCCCTGAAAGTTAGGTCTACATTCAGAAGAATTATGACGCTTCATGCTGAAAGCCGAGTTCTTTCAAAAGTCACGAGGCCGATGCCTCTTCTGACAACTAGAGCAACCATTTTTATAGGTACATGGAACGTCCAGACAATGTGGGAGACCGGGAAGACCAGTCAAATATTAACGGAAATGGGAAGATACGACTTGGCAGTACTCTGAATCAACGAAACCCATTGAACCCAAGATGGATAACAGAGGTTATATACGAGAGAGATGCTGCTATACTCCGGCCACGAAGAGGGAAATGCTTCGCACACTCAGGAAGCTACTCTAATGCTGTCCAAAGTAGCACGAAATGCACTTGTAGGATGGGAATCTCACGGATCCAGAATCATCAAAGCACCATTCAGAACAAAAACGGAATTAAAATGGATGTTATCCAATGTTATGCACCCAGCAATGATTACGATGACGACAGTAAAGATCAGTTCTACGATATGTTTCAATCAATCATACAGAAGTTCCCAAGGAAGGATCTCACCATTCTAATAGGAGATCTAAATGCCAAAGTTGGAAAAGACAACACCGGAGATGAAGATATTATGGGACGACATGGACTGGGACAGAGAAACGACAATGGAGAAAGATTTGCAAATCTATGTGCATTCAACAAATTGGTCATAGGAGGCACAATATTTCCACACAAACGTATACACAGAGCTACATAGATCTCACCGGACCATACCACAAAGAATCAGATAGATCATATCTGCATACAAAAAAAACTATCTTCATAGTTAATTTTATATTTATGTTCTTTTGTTCATCTGATGAATTATCTAAATGTAAAATGTTCTCTTATATTACTGAACCTATGCTTAAATGGTTTCATATCCAGTTGATATTAAGTAATCTGTACTCTCTCCCTTCCTTTTTCTTCTGGTGGTCGACTGGATTATGAAGACCTCGGCATCTGAGGGAAAACACCGCACACAATGGACAGCTCAGAACCAATTAGACGATTTGGACTTCGCAGATGACCTAGCCCTCCTATCCCATATACATGAACAAATCCAGATAAAGACAGCCAGTGTAGCAGCAGTCTCTACATCAGTAGGCCTCAACATACATAAGGGGAAAACCAAGGTCCTCAAATACAACACGGAGAACAGCGATCCAATCACTCTTGGTGACGAAACTCCTCCACGTACCCAGGAAGCATCATCAATGAACAAAGGGGAATCAGATGCAGAAGGCCAAGATTAGCAAAGCAATTACAGCATTCCTACAATTGAACAATATATGGAACTCAAAACAACCGTCAACCAATTTCAAACTTACAATCTTTAATAAGAATATCAACACAATCAATTCTACTGTACGGAGCTGAAACTTGGAGAACTACAACAACCATCACCAAGAAAGTACAAGTATTTATAAGTAGTTTTCTACGCAAGATACTCAAAATCCATTTACTCGATACCATCACCACCATAGAAAACCTGGAAACACTGGATGGTCGTTTCCATGGTAGTCTAGCTTCAACTGACTTATGATTTCAATCTGTGAAATTTATAAAATCTCCACAAATCCCTTCTGATAAAAATCTAATGCACAAGGTAGTGGAGCAACGTTAGGAGATGCAATCCCATGGTAGCCGGTAACCAACGATTGGTTCATACACCATTTGTTCCCTTGGGATACTGGAGCCCATGAACACCCCTAGATAGATCCTCCATATCTACAAACCCGGTTAAAGCGCTGGACATTGGCTTTTCATCCTCTCCACAACAACGCCACCGCGAGAAGTCAGTAAACATATGCACGCTTCCATACGAGAACATCTCGAGAGGGAGAATTGTCTTTCTCCAATCTTGGCCGTACCAGCGCATTGACAATCGACACAATACAGTAAGTCCGATCAGAGCATAATCTAAGCACGATTGGTTTACATTAGTTTCTAGAAGTCGTATTGACACAGAATAATAAACAATAATCAAAATAATTGATTGTCTAACATAATTTTTTTAAATCACAAATGTATTTATATTTATGGATCTAAGAACAAATAAAATGTTTAATATAATGTTACAATTTAATAGTTTACAAGTGAAATGATATTCATTAAAATACACTAATACCTCAATCCCTGAAAGGATACGAATTCATGCCATAAAACAAAAGCGATGAGACTATTTTTCTTTTTTGAATGATGAACACAATTAGAAACAAAAGAGAGAAAAAATTCATTAAAATAAAAATTTTATTATCATGAAAAATGATGTAACGTTTTACAATAAACTGGAAAAAAAAACAGAACAAAATATGAAACAAACGAACAAACAAAAAGAACAACAAAATCAATAAACAAATAATATAGGTTAATACTATAAAGTTTTAAATTCAATGTAAGGAGAACGCAGCGAAAGAAATAGGTACCTAATAAACATGTTGAGAATATATATGTATATATATATATATACTATTAACTAAACAAGATGAGTAGAAAGCAGAATAATAAGGAGAAGAGGAGGAAATAATCAAAACTGAACAAACAAAAAAGTAGAAACTGTTAAATTGAAATGCATAAATCATGTCTTATTTGGTGATACCGTCCATCATTTAGACTAACCAGCACACATATATTAGTAACAATAGAGAAAAGAAGAATAAAAATTAAAAAATTCATTCAAATATAATAGGTAAACTGGTTAATTTTACAAAGAAATTAGTAAACAGAACTCAAACAAACGTCCTCTTTGTATTGTTAAAAGTCACTACTATATCAGCTATATCAGTAGTATAAAAATGAATAGTGAAATATTGTGATGGAATAATTCTGTGTTTACATTTTTCGACTGTGTATTATATATATATATATATATATATATATATACATAATGAACAATAATGAACTGAAACCTACCTAGTAAGTTAATACTCACAATCTGTTTATTATTAACGGATGGAAAATCATAGTTTATCAATAACTGTCAGTATTATTATCACTATCAATTTTCCAAACGTTAATATTAACTACCTTTCTTTCTCCTCCTCCTATATAATAATTGGGGTATTATTCCACAATAATATATAATTTGAGAAGAATAAATTATTACTAACTAGTAACAAGAACAAAAAAACACAACACATTATAACATGGTAACTAGGAAAAATGAAAAATTTAAGGTGAATAATAATTGATCACATAACAATTGAAGCTTTTTAAAAAGAAATAAAATAACCACAGAATTGATGATGATGATGATGATGATAATAACATTGTTAATAAAGATGAAGAATAAATAATTTACACTTATCAATGTAGATATCAGTTCCTATCCTATCATCCAGTTATCTGGAAGCAACAACATCCAAACACATGCACACACACAGACATAAACGAGGTAGTCAACCGACATCATTAAATATATTATATACAAGGTGATATATTAAGTCCAGCCAGTCAGACAACAATGACAATAAAACAAGCAATGAAAGTAAAATGTGAGTAAATGACAGAGTAATTTTTTTGTTGAAGAAAAAGAAGAAAGAATTCAACGAGATAAAAAGAAGAACAGAAATAGTATTTATAATAGTTGCAAAAACCATATTATGATTAACGATACTAATTGAAATGCATATAATGTTGAGACGACAACTGTGGGGGGGGGTACAGACACATATACACATTCATAATTGTCAAATATATGAATTTAAAAGAATAAGACTACAATTGTTAACACAGTTGATGATATACAGAAATATGAACAAAGTTGTTGAGTATTGATACGTAGAGATGGACTACAAATTGTATGCTTTCTTTTAAATGAACTGTTACCTTTTTAATTTGTCGATTCATTGTATGGTACAACAACATATACACAAAACAAAGAAAGGAATAGTTTTTGTGGGATACTTCACTCATACTACTAGTAGTAGTACGAGTATTAGTGATATAGTAGGGTTTTATAGAAAATTTTCGTGAGAAAAAAAAGAAAACTAACACCAAGAAGGATGTCATACGTTTAATGATTAACTCTGTCTCTCTCATCGTGTGAATATATGAATTGAAATGTAAAGATAGTTGTTTAATGGCATAAATCATTTATCACTACCGACGGTAATTCATAGCATTTGAATAAGACAACAAAACATACATAAATGAAAAGAAATGAGATACAGAATATAGAAAAGGGCATGAGGTTCGGAGATATATATGCACACAGACAGAAGAAAACGGAAGACTTATGGACTTTGGGGAAAAAAATTACATCATACAATATGCGAATTTGTTGATTGTAACAATGGACCTGGTTGTTGTAACGATGATGTGGAACATGTAGGCAGCATTGATTGATTCATTGTTAAATTGCTAATACCAGAAGATAGTTGATCCACTGATACAGTAGGATGATAACGTGTTGAATTCTTGAGTGAATCTTGATTAACAATTTTATATCGACCTGATTTAGGCAGTTCTAGAGAACCTGAAAAAGAAGTATATAAAATATTGATTGTATTTTGTATATTAATTTATTGAGGATGACAACGTCAGTGGGAGATTAGTTTCAATCAATGAATATAAAGTCAATGTAATTAATTGAAATTATTACCAAGTAAATAATCAAAATAGAAGCCTAGCAAATACAGGCAGTGTTCCAAGTTACTATAATACAATTAATGTGACAAAAGAGAAAATTAACATGATGAATCAGAAACCAATGGAAGCAATGAAACATTAGTTACAATAAGGAAGACCGAGCACTAAGAATAGGATTCCATAAGACAGAATAGAAAAGTAAGTATAAAAGGAAACTAAGAATTCGAAATTTAGAAAAAAATGTTCAAATGTGCACCACTCATAACTTTCGCGAATATTAAAAAGAATAATTTCATTCAGAATTAAACTCGAACACCTTCAAATTGAAAGATATTCAAATGAATAACCTATATCAAAATATATCTTGAATAGACAACTATTCAATTGATAATTTATTATTTCTTTTGAATTACAGATTCAATAGTACTACTTATAAAAATTTTGAAAGTAATGCATATAAGGTACATATAAGTATCAGTCAAATTCATTGAATGATGTTTATTAACAATAATGACTCTGAACAGTAATTACGTCCAACGATCGCGCTCGCGAGATTTGAACCCAGAGTTCGGATTTCGCGCGACAGGATTGTGAATGCGCACTGTAGAGGAGTCCCACAATACGACGAAACGGTTGTCCAGTGCTTCGACGTCTTCAATCGTGGTCTAACATTAATCGGTTCAAGATCTCAATAAATAACTTAATAATCTCCACAACCCTATACTGATAAATATGTTCAATCTAAAATACTTCAAACAATTAGAAATAATGAAGGTATTAAAATTTTCTCACAATAAATAGGTTAATGATGTCATTAGGAATATTTAATAGATAGATGAAAAGATTGTTTATTTCAATTTCGGATCTAATGAAGTTATTTCAAAAGTATGTCTCCTACATCATACTACTACAACTACTACTAATAATATATTGATAATATATTATGATAAAAAAATGACAGAGATATATCCATTTAAAGTACACAACAAACCTGTGTCAAATAACACACCACTAGGATAAAGTGTTGCTCCAGGTAATTTAATTTGACCTGTTGTCGTTGTAGAACATCCTCCATTAGGGTCACCAGAACCAAAAGATACATTATTCATAAGATATGCTTGAGATAAACGTCTAGCTTCTAATATCATCGATGTTAGTTCACTTAACCAACGAATACGAGAATCTGGAGACTTTGGCGCTATAATATAACATAAATGTGATTGAGGCGGTGATGCAGCAGAAATCGAAGATTCAAATGGGGAACCTAAATAACGTGTTCGTTCAGAAAGACAAAACCATAACAACTGATCACCAGTAGGACGTGAACCACCGACTCCAACGTCCTCCTAAAATACAAAAGAAAGATTATAATAATGGTAGTAAATGAAAAGTTGGAGAACTTCAATTGTTTATCCAACTAATCTCCACCATAACGCATCTTTAACAATAAACAGTCAATGTGAACTAGTGGATTACGAATGGTTGACTTATAAATAAGCCGGAAATTTTACCGAAAATAACTTTAATGTAGAAATGTTTTAAGTTTAAGAACAATCGCATTCCTATTGCAACAGACAGAGAAGAAGTGAGATTTATTAATGAAGCTTGTAAAGTGCAGATAATGTAAAAACATATTGAAACTTCATTAGAACAATGTCGATACAAAATATACGTCACCTGTTATATCCGGACGAAGAATAAGTGAATAGTAACCGCTAGGTCTATTTATGGACTGTCATTATATATGTAATCTTATTGTATAACTACTAAGTAACTATATATATATATATATATATATATATATATATATATATATATATATAGAACTTGAACCAAGGGGTTAGGTGAAACTTAAATTGGTTGTGGGGATCTAGTTACATGACATATTCAGGCGAAAATAATCAGTAGACAGTAAACATTGATTATGAACGCCAGAAATGGTCGTTTCGTCGTCATCACTCTAAATTAGCAGGAGAAAATGGTATGATATTTGGCTAACCATAGCATCCAGGAAAGCAGCCCAGTGTAATTTGACAATAGGTGAAAAAGTGTATACCTGGTGTTGGTGAATTGTAGTTCAACCAGACAGTGCCTTTAATATACAATTAATCATATGCTTGAAAAGTTCACTTTCCATCACAAAGTATGAAGAACCTTCAAACAACAAGTATCCCAACGCAGCATGACAAATACGTATACACTTACTTTTGTGCCGTACATTACAAAACAAATATTAACTGTATGATGATAATAATTACATGAAAACAATTAAACTTTATAAAAGATAATCAGAGAACTAAATATATATTTCTTTGCTTACTTACCAAAACTGATATCTGACTAATAGGTAATGCATGTCGAAATCGACACTGTAATTTAGGTTTATATTGATCATTATTATCATTCAGTGATTTATCTCCATTCAAGCTACTACTATTTTCAGGTAGCGTAGTGGTGGTGGTTAATTCCATAGCTGCATCGGCGATAATCAAAGCATGATCATATAAGAATAGATGCCTAGTGACAAAGTGTAATTCTACGCCCTCTTCAAGTATATCCAATAAAAGTTCTTCATCTTGACCGAGAAAATGTGAACTACTAGTAGTACTACTAGTACTATTAGTTGATAAATCTGGTGAACCAGCAGTGGAATGAATCATTGGTATAGAGGACTTTGATGGACCGGCAACAAGTTTAGTAGCTACATTAAGTCCACCATGTAAACGTAAATTCCCTATACCAGATAAACTTGCACCACCAGGTAAACCAATTAATTGTGGAACATCACCTAGTTGTGTTTGACCATCACCAGCTACTTCAGCAACTGTAGTCGCCAAACGATGCACAGTTTTAATGAGCTGAAATATGAAGAAATGGAAATATCATTAACAGTACACAAATTCATCAAACAATAATTTTTCCAGAGGATAAGTCACGTTATATTATTATTATTGCCATCACCAAAGTTTATTTGATACTACTTATGTTTTATTGCAGTTTTTTTTTCTGATAACACTGAATATTCATGTTTTTCTTAAAATACATCAACATTGTTTTCATTGATATTTGGTTATGGTAGTTGTTATATTGATTCATTCCTCTTTTTCATTAGGAATAAATGGGAAGCATTCTTCTAGAACTAGAAACATGCAGGTTTTAGAACTGCGTTAAATATAATCATTTGAATAATCTATATGTAGTCGTATCAGCAAGAAAGAATGGGATAACATATAGTAATTCTCTTTCTTATCTTTTAACAATTAATCTATTTAATGTTATTAAGATTTAACTACTGATTAAATCAATATTGATTCAATAATAAATGAATGGTGACAATTAACATCAAGATTGTGATCATTATCCATCTAAAGAAAATTTATTAAAGTTTTGTACCACTGTCGATGTACAATGTTGGCTGGAGTAGGATTAGATCTAAACAAAATGTGACCCTAGTTCAAGAAGGTATTCATTGTTGATTTGAGCTGTGTTCTTAGATAGAATAACTGCGTTGGGATCCATGTGATTATCCGAATTAGCGGAGTTACATGATATGATGTAAAAACAGTCTCGATGACATAGAACTATCCATGTTCTATTTTCCCCTAGATTGTGAGCCTCTATGCTAAATCTGTTCCACTATCGCTTATACTACTACGACGTGGATGTGGCACGGCAACTTAGACAGACACAAAAGTGCTATATTCTATGTTATTTAGAGTTGAACCTTCATCAAGTAAACACATAACAGTTAATACGTGAATGATAAGAAAACACTGTACATCAAATTCAAACTTTATAAATTAAAAATAATTTTAAATTGCTATAGAAAATAATGTACTCAACAGTCTAAACGTCTCGAAAATCCATAGGTATATGAGGTGCATTGTAAACTACAAAACACTGGAAAGCCGAAAACATTTCTACTGTGAAACGATCACTTGAGGATGAGATATAGAGTAATGACAACACTATGTAGACAACTTCATTCGATTCTAACAAACATACATACATATGTACATGCAAACATCCTTTTCAGTCAATTTACAATAGTAACGTTGCACAGTATATATATATATATATATATATATATATAAAGACAGAGAGAGTATAAAGTGTTGTGAGTGAAAGAAACTCAGAACGATTCAGTGTCTCTTTAAAACAAATATTCAAAGCAACAACAATAATCACCATTAATGTTCTTACTTTTTCGTGTTCATTTTCAGAATTGTTATTAAGACTGTTGTTACTGATTTGCGCCAGATCCGATCGACAATGATTACTAGTTATAGCAACATCATCCAACAGGAAATTATCGCCGGCACAATCAGTTTCACTATTCTCAACCTCCTTCATAGTTTTTGTATCTAATAATTCAGGTACATTAGGTCGAAGTGGAGGTTGTATTTCATTCATCGGCGGTGGTAACTCTACATCGACACTTTCTTCAGATACATTGTCCAGTAGTAAACCACCTAGTTCAAGTGGTTTTGGTTGTTGTTCATGACTAGTCTGATCATTAGCGGTTGATGTGGGAACAGGATAAGGTGTGTTAAGTACCTGAAAATGATATTGTAAAGAAAGTATAGATAGTGAGATGTGATTCTGATTAGCATGAGAGAAATGGAGAGAAGAAAGCATGTTTATTAAATAAAAAACTATGAGAACTGTGAATCTCCTATTCATAATACTACTCGTAAGTAGCTATGATGTTATTGCACAATTTCTTTCTTTTATGTATATAATTAAATTGATACGATTAATTATTTATTTAATTACACTGAGTTAGTGTTGTTCGCCAAATTGTGTTTTTGCTAACTCAATTGATTTGACACCTCCTGATTTCATCATATGTAAAAGTGTATATTTGTCAATTGAGCTTGATTTAAGCTAAGATTGGAATCTAATTATACAAAAAGGGTTTTAATATTAATAATGAGGACGATTATACGCCTTGAATAATGATCGATTAATTTTATCAAGTACATGATGGTAGCCAAATTCTATCAATCAAGATGTCAAGTATTTTGTCCAACATATCCGAAATAGTGTAGATATTAATGAATACACTTATTGTTAATATCGAAAAGGTTTAAATAAATTTCCATTCTTCTGATAAGATTAAATTAAAGAAAGAAAGTGCGATACATTTTGATTATTGAACGGTTAATGATGAACAGGATATTTCCAATTCATTTAATATCATTTTAGTATACATACCTGAGATTGACTAATATCCACTTTCGATCCACGTTTACCAGGAGTTACACCAGTATTGTTAGCCGAGGCACCTGTACTACGACGACCAGTACCGACTCCGGAAGGTAACCATTTTCGAACAGATGTACCTCCACGTCGCACACTTGATGACTGTCTTGAACTTGATGTAGAAGATTTACGACTACAAGGTGCTCCAATAAGACGTGATGGAATAAAACCTTCTCTAGTTGGCGAATTAGTTGATGTAGTTGTATTACGTACAATGATACGAATGAAAGCCCAATCTCCAGTGCCGTTTGGATCATATTTTACAATACTACAATTACTACTATCGTTATCGTTAATTTCAGTAGAAGGTAGAATTGGTTCATCACATCGGTGCAATAATTGGACAATTTGGTGTGCTGACACAGAAATTTCATTATCCTTTTCAGCCTAGAAATAAGAATTATACAATACATCGTTGATTACATCTTAAAAAACATAAACTAAGGAAATTTCATGCATATGAAACGACTAATCTCAAAGATAACAGTATGACAGTTGTATAACAGAAGCGTCTCAACAAATGAAGTTTGAAGACGAATTTAAAGTGCATATCTGCAGTCATCAGTAAATGTTATCACTAATGTGTTGATGGCTACGTGAAACACATATAAAAATGACAGGCTTCCTAGCCTCATCTAACCAGTTAGAATTAAAGTGCATCAAAAATTGTCAAGCTATTGATCAAATTATAAGTGTCGGTCAGTCAATCAGTCACCGGTTCGTAGGTACATCAGCTCAAGTTGCTCAAGTTGTCAGGCCAAGTACCAGGATAGAAGGGGTAATAACAGTATCAGTAAAAAAATAGAATTATGATCACACAAATTAAGTTTTCAACGAAAACGTTAGTGATCGACACTAGTTTGAACGTTACGTATAACGAATAAATTTGGCCTAGCTAAAGGTCTTTACCAAACTACTTTCATTCACAAAGTTCGATAGTTGATAAGATGAAACCTAATCCAATCCATGTAGAAACACTAAAAAATGTTTCAACTATAGTCTACACACCTTTAAATCATTAAAAAATATGTCTTTCTTACACACATAGAGACTAGAGAATATTTCGATTCTTTACTTAGCCTTAAAGTTGTTCCGACATCGAAACACATGAATTTCAAAATATAAGATATTAATTCATCACTTCCTACCGTTCTAACAAAACTTAGAGCAGTTTATCGAAAGAATGGAGGAATGAATGAATTAATCAACAGGAAACTGAAACTTATTAAAGGTAGTTAGAACCAAAGATGAAACCCGTAAATAAATTATATAAGAAACGGAATTGAGATCACAGGTTAAAATGACACAATGTCACGTTAGTGTTATTATTCAGACTTACGAAGAAGTTAATTATCAATAAAATTAGTAATTCAAACAACAAGCAAAAACCGACGAACAACAGAATACTACTGTATCTAATCTATCCTACTTCATTCAAACCAAAAGGTGGCATTAGTGCTTGATGACACTAACTTCTAGTCTGAGCCATGTTGGTAGATGCAGACTACTTGGTTGGGGTCGGCGTGACTATCGTAACCAATGGTTAAAGACTCTTGGTGACATGACTCAAAATCGATCACAATGGCTTCGGTGTATACACTCTCTGTCTTCTCTTAAACTATGAGATAAAATTCTCGCTTTATATCTTTCTTTCTACAAATTAATTCTTTCTTCCTGTACTATGTCCTTATATGTAATCATTCTTTTATATATTACTTATATGAATTCGGTGTTCATGTTGTTGTGCTAATGAGGTATGGCACATATGTGCCTGGTCCTACCCTGTAGCTGACTGATTATCCTACTTTCCTTTTTTTTTTCTGAACAACTGATCTGTTCACACTTGATCCAAATAAGAAAATATTAAATTTCAATACTAGTGGACATTTCTACATATGATTTTATAATACGGGGAAAAAAATTCACCTGATAATTTTCAAGGATATAGAAAGTATCCAAAGTTTCAGTAGAATCATCGAATAAATTTGTTGAATTCGCATTTGGATTTTGATGTTGATATAAACTTTGTACACTGAATACACGTTCACGCATCACTTCACGTAAAGCGCGAACCCAATTCTTAAAAGAAGAAAATATTTAAGACAAAAAAAGTAGTTAAAAATGTCTATGATGTAAAGAATTTTATATTCACCAAAAACATTTAACAAAAACGCATAAATTAAGATAAGCTGATCGATTACAGCTCGCATGTCTTCACTTTCGATATGGTTCAGAGCAATTGTTGATAATTACATAGACTTGATCATTTTTAAACCTCTTTAAAAGTATTCCCTTGAAAACTAGATCACTGAACCGAAGATAATTTATACAAAGGAGTATATGCTACACACGTTCCAATTACTTTCATCTGTCAATGTTCTATTACCTTAACGAAGCATTGTATGCTTAATACATTAGGACATATGCAGTGAATGCTTTGAGTCTACCTAAGAATAAATAATTGTAATCCTTAAAAAAAGCCTCCTTTTTCTCCTAGATGGTTAGTACTTAAGTGGAATATTGCAGAACTAATATACTTGTATGTAATTAAAGCCTATATTACAACAAGTTATATGATTTAATATATATCAAAAAGTCATTTTGTATGTGTACTGAAATTTTATCTAGCAAGTATTGACCGCTCTCATTATTTGATTTACGAAAATGCATGAAATAGTCAGCATAGCCAATAGTTCATTTTGTATTATTTTCAAAGTAGGACAACATAAACCTGCACACAATAAATGTTATGCGTCTTCAAATACCAGATTGCATGGATTGTAACAGTTGTCGTCACGTAATTAAAATATTTAGAAAAATTAAATAATTATTCAAAAAGAAGAATTTATTACACCTACTAGTGATATATTGAATGGGTTCGTTTCTAAAACAAACATACTTACTTGTTTCAATTCAAGTGTACCAGCTTTTAATACCATACGATATTCATGAATCGGTGGAATACGACCAGTCCATAGAGCAAATTTACATTGATCCCCTTCAATGTGTTCAGTAATATTACAATCAGCTAATAATAGCCGTGATTTATAAATATACCTTTTGGAAAAAGCATACATACATATATACAAATGAACAAAACTGGTGAATTTGAATATTAAAAAGATAAACTTTATAGATCATCTGAGTTATACGGAAATTCTTCAATTCTTAGTTTACATTACGAGTTGATACTAGCTAGATAATTGTTGAAAATGAACAAGCATTATACAACTGTTTCGTTCCAGTGTAGGATTAATTGGTGAGTACTCACAACCCTACTAGTGAATCTAAACCAAGAATCTTTAGGACTTGGAAAAACATTTAGCTTTTATAACACTAAATGGGTTAACGATTGTCCTTATTTTTAACATAACTGAACTTCAGGAATCACAGCTTACAGCTAGAAAATCAAAAATCTCCTCAAAAAGTAATTGTAAAGCAGAAAAATTATCATTTGTATAGATAATCAACAACAAAATCTAGTGGACCAAAAAAGGTTTGAATCAAACATGTTGATCCAATCGACATATTCACACAAAATGGTTTGACTGCTTATCAATTAGATCGATATGAAACGTGACAATGTATCATAAAAAATATGTATATCGATAAAATGTAAATCATCAGCTGCCAACTGTGGTCAAAACGTTATTATTTATTATTATTATTATTAGCTTTATTCAATATTATAATTTTGGTACGATATAGAATTCTCAGCGCAAAGTATTTCAACAAGTTTCCGTTTCTTTCTTCTTGGTCGGTCCTGGCGATAAATATTGAGGGATCGCCAGTTAGATGTTAGCACTTCAGTGAATGAACAACTGAATAATGTACATTCTTTTCGTTGTATATTGCCAGCAACCATATTGTCTCTTATTGAGTTTTCTGTAACTTTGACAACGAAAGGTTGTACACTTTTCAGAAACGCAGCAGAATAGGTTATGCAATTAATAAACATAATGATATATTAAAACAAACAACAATAGATAACTTGTTGAAATATCTAGATGGCAGGAACAGGTAGCCCAGATGCTCAAGCAGGCCGCCCACTAACCGGAGTTCGTCAAGAGATCTGAAGTTCCAGGATTAAATTATTTGTGAGATCGTGGATGTGCACTGCTGAAGAGTTCCATAGTATGAACAAACAGCTCTCCTGGTCGTCGATAGTTGTCTAACTAAAATCAATCCGTGACGTAAACCATAAAATTTAATAATCTCTACAAACTCACACGAAAATCAAGAAGAAGTAAATCTTGGAGATCATATAGATAACAAACTGAACAAGCATTGTTTTAAGGAAAATCCCGAAAGAAAATATTTGTGTACAGCATATCACATCACTTACTTGGATTTATGTTCACCTGGTTGATTAGTCGCTTCTTTGGCTAATATTAAACAATGATCAAAAAGAAACACTCGTCGTTCACGACTTTTCTTAATCAATTGTTTCGGTTCCCAAATAGTGAATTGATCTTGTAAAATTACATCACCTAAAGATGAAAGAGGAACATCTTCTGGAAGATTCTGAAAAAGAGGAAAACACCAAGCAGAAGAAATGTATAAAAATATTGTTTTAAGAGTAATGTGTACTATTCATCTTTCTTCTCAAATCATTTTATTTACATCTAATATATTTTCACAATTACTGACACTACCAAAAATTTGTTATTCATCATGATAATTTAATCTTGGAACACTGACGTACTATGAAAACTTAGACCGAAGCGATCACTTCAATTAAAATATCTACACAATTAATTGTCCGCAATCAATAGATGAGTGTTGGCATGTTACATAATTGAATCCCAATATGAAATCAAACATTCATTGAACGAAAAAAAGAAGATCGATAAAGAAATATGTTTTGTGCTTCTTTTTTTATACTGATATCTTTTATTAACCGAAAAAAATAATTGTTTTATTTTGATAAAATTGTATCAGATTTACCTGGAGCATACTTAAATGCAATGCATCATTAGCACGTTTCGGTACATTAAGCATAGCTTCTAGTCCTTCACTAATTTCACCAATTCCAGCTGGATCACAACAATCGCGTAATTCACGCAACAACAATTGATATTTAGTAACACGTTGAACCGGTTTAATAAGATATGATTGTAAAGGTTCAACAAGATTGAAATATAACTATTGGAAAGAAAAGATGAACAAAGCAGGAAAATAAGTAAAGAAAATTAAGATGTTGGCACTTCTTTGTATTAGAATAATTTAGAATTCTGCAAATGATTATGAAACAGAAACATTTATAAGTCAACATTATACAAACTGGTAACTAAATTAAATTGTTTACTTTGACATAATAATAACAATATATGTTGCGATGTATTTCCGCAGGAGGGAGTGGTAGTTGGTTTTTAATGTGGAGGTATAGGTTACAACCGTGGCTTCAACTACATTGCTTTAGACAGTTAGCTAGTTGGTAGTATCGCCAAACCTTACAAAAATAAAACAGTTGATAGCAGAATACAGAGATTTATAATTGATGAATAAGTTACATTACGATTTAAAAAATTATTGACAGAAAGAGAATTCAGAAATACTTTCATGATTGTTGCTGAAACTACAATGAATAAATTCGTATGCCCAAAAACAAAACACGAGTACTCCTTGATGATATGCATTAACCAATCATTTATGGCAGTCACTATGATGTGGTTTATTTCTGAAAACTTGAGGCTAGTCACAGAAACATTTCGTGATCAGCTTGAAATGTATTAGCACTGTGCTTTTCAGACCTTGCAGTTCGTGCTGGAAATTTAAAGGGCAAGGTGAAGTGTGTTATTTTTAAAGATGACTTCTCCTAACTTCCTTTTTTGATATGAGGACAACAAGTGCTTCAGTTAACAAACCTCGATTGAAGTCTAACCACTGGGTCAAAACATTAACTAAACGTGTAAACACAAAACGATAATGAACTAACAACTTAAAAAATTTTACTTTTCGAATTTCATAGCATAACATTGATGGTTGAATTGACACAAAATTGTAGTTTAATTCGAAACTATCACTGAAAAAGTTAAATGCATTTTTACATAGATCAAATAGTTTTATTCTTTAGAAAAACATCGAGTCTACACCTCATTAATTAAGCGGAATATACCCATTGACACATAAAATAAGATCGTAGATGAGCACTGCTGAGGAGTCACACAATAGGACGAAAGATTCGTCCAGTGCTTCCAGGTTTTCCTTGGTAGTCTAGCTTCAATCGACTCATGATCTCAACTATTGAAATTAATTAATTGTGTAACTATTCAATTTTAGAGACCTTGATAAGATAATACACAGAATTCCGTTGAATATATAAATCGGTTAGAGATCAAACTAGTGTAAATCAAATGAAATGTACTTGCCTAAGGACTTTACGGTTTTATGTATCAGGAATACAGTTTGTGTATCCAATTTAAATAACCTACAAATACAATTGTGATTTACTCAAGTATCACCACTGGAACATAAAATTCGTAAAGTGATTAACTTCTATTTGGAGAGGTAAGTCTCATGGAAAAAGTAAATACAACTAACTAATAAAAAAACTCGTGAACTACCACTCACTTGTAAAGATTGAAAATAACTTTGTCCATGCTCAATAATTAACCTAGTAGATTCAGCATTATTTACACAATACTCTACATATAATTCAGCTAATCGATCACTATGCACAACAAAACAATGTCCAACATCCTCCGGTAAGAAATCTCCACTTTCAGTATATTTAGCTAGTTCCGGTTCAAATGTTTGTTTATGAAATTCATATATAAGAGGTATATTACCAAATACAGTATCTACTTGACCAATAAGCCCAGATGGGACCTAAAATAAGCATGAAAAAAGAATGATGAAAGTAGAGAATGAAAGATTTAAGAATATTAGTGAATATTCTCTTAGAGAAAAACGTAACCCTGTGGTTTAAATCACTGATAGATGTCACTGCTGTTTACACAGCTGTTTGTATAGCAGCAGCCTCAGCAGCAATAAGTCTCAATATACACAAAGGAAAACGCAAGATTCTCAGATACAACACAGCATGCACCAATCCAATCACAACTGACGGAGAAGATTTGGAAGATGTAAAAACCTTTACTTATCTGGGCAGCATCATTGATGAACATGGTGGGTCTGATGCAGATGTAAAGGCGCGGATCGGCAAAGCAAGAGCAGCATATTTACAACTGAGGAACATCTGGAACTCAAAGCAACTCTCTGTCAACCAACACCAAGGTCAGGATTTTCAATACAAATGTCAACACAGTTCTACTGTATGGGGGCAGAAACCTGGAGAACAACGAAAGCAATCACCCAGTACATACAAGTGTTTATTAACAGTTGTCTACGCAAAATACTTCAGATCCATTGGCCAGACACTATTAGCAACAACGTACTGTGGGAGAGAACAAACCAGATCCCAGTGGAGGAAGAAATCAGGAAGAAGCGCTGGAAGTGGATAGGACACACATTGAGGAAAGCACCCAACTGCGTCACAAGACAAGCCCTTACATGAAATCCTTAAGGCCAAAGGAGGAGAGGAAGACCAAAGAATAAATTACGCCGAGAAATGGAGACAGACATGAGAAAAATGAACAAGAATTGGATGGAACTAGAAAAGGCCCGGGACAGAGTGGGTTGGAGAATGCTGGTTTGCGGCCTATGCTCCATTGGGAGTAACAGGCGTAAGTAAGTAAGTAATTGATATTTTATACAAATCAGTCGTACATCAAAGTACAGATTTAAAATGTATAACTAAACGTCGCCTATATTACAAAATAACAGTAGACTATTGAATAATCTTCCATATGGGAATTCACAATGGATGGTGTATTTCATCAAACGGATAAATACCAAAAACTAGATTCCACTACACCCAAAACAAAACAAATTAAGGGTGGTTATTAGCCTAGTAATGCTTTAAATAATTAATAAAAGTTATTCAAATAAAACTTAATAAGGGAGTTTGTTTGTTATTATTATTCGTGGGCACAACTACATTAGAGATTCACAACTTGTCTACTCATAAATAGGTCAAATAGTTTGGGGATTAATATCTTTTTATTTGTTAATCTCTAAAAGTGGTTTTAAGAAATTTGTATTGACAGACAATTAATGACTAGCAGTAGATCGACTTCAACCATTACTTAAATAACATTCTGACTCATATACAGAGTCCTCAATGCAAAAGAATTGGGTCATAATTATTGTATGAAAGACAGAGATGTATTAATCGACTGCAGAAATTGAAATAACAACCAACAGCAGGATGTAACTTGATAATTGAATTTTGTGAGTAAAACATTTTACAAGGGAAAAAAATAAAAAAAATAAATGATTAAAAACAATAACAAAACAAATTCAATTTAATAATACATACTTGAGCAATTAACATTTTAGGTGGAGATACTAAACCTTTACGATAAGTGTCTATACATTGTTCTAATGATTGTATGTAGAGACGTTCGGTTTGAATTAATTCACGTAGAAGGTTTTCACGTCGACGTGCCAATCTACGCTGTTCTTGTGTTGTTCCAGAAGCAGCAGCTGCAGACGACACTAAATAAGACTCATTTGTCATACTTGTACCCGTACTGCCACCAGTACCAGAACTACTTGTACTTGACACAGATGTTCTATAACACAGTAGGAAACAAAGAATATATGTATATAACTCTAGAATTTGACTAGAATATCGAAATATTAAAAAAATGGGAAACATAATTGATGATGAAATTAGGTTAGAAGGACGTTAAAGACATCCAAACAAAGATATGACATTAAGTCAAAGAGTTATTGATTATTGAAAGTGGAAGGGAACATACAATTCGGTTATGATAACTGTAGTCTACAATTAGAAGTGTGATAAGATATACTTTTTAAACTGATTGGTTTGGTGTAATTCTATTTATTCTTTAAAGAAATTCAGCTATAAAAACAATGCATTTCATTAAACTACAAAGTTCTGATTTCGAGGCAAAGATGTGTGAAGTAGGGGTTTAATTGAATAAAATGAAAGATGGTTCAAAAAGGTCAACTGTCACCTATACAGCTGGACAACAGCATTATTGCTAATATTGTAATCTATTAGGTTCCTCGAAAATAAAATAAAACTCTATGGTAGCTTTAATCCTGGATTATCACCGGTCAGTAGAAAGTAATCTTACACACACATACACACACACAAATAATAAACCGCTAATAAAGAATATTGTTCCTGCATAAAAATACTTAACTAACCTATCAGGTTCCACTTCAAGTGTTTTAGATCCAGGTTGTACATCAACTTTGGAAGACGGAGTAGTGATACTCTTTTTCAACTCAGAAGATTGATGATCCGATTTTTGGGAATCCTTAAATCCTTTACCACTTACAGTTGAAGAAGTATTCGACTGTGTATCACATAAACGAAGACGTTGTAAAAGTGATTCCATTTGAGTCGCATGACCGGGAGACAAAGGAGAGGAAGAAGCGATCATAGATTCTAAACTTGCACATGCTCTATAAACTTCTTGCATAAGTGAAGGATTAATATTTGAAAGACACATTGAATTAGAAAAGCCGGTTGATTTATTAATAATGGACTCTTGAACATTATGTACACGTTCGAGAAGATCTTCAATTTGACGCTGAAAAAAAACGAAGATATTTGATCCAAAATTAACACTGAAACTTGACAATTTATATATGAATTATTGATTGAAATCAAGTTGGTAGTAACAGTAATAGTAATACAAAGTAGATAACAAAATCTAAAACATTACCAATATTTCGTGTATTACTCCCGATATAATGCTCAATGACATACTATATGCTTTATGAGAATTAAATCAAGATAAGTATATAAAATTCATTAATTCATAACTGTATGTTATAAGCACATATGATTGATTTGCATAATGAGTTTATCGCAGAGTAGAAGTCTATATCTAATGACAGATAATGGAATTTAGACCTAACATGTACAGTAACATTGAAAATGACACCGAGATAAAAATCCAACTTCAAGCAACATATCTTTATATGGAGGTTAATGTATAAAAGCTAATAATCAATAGCTCGTCGAAACATTATTCTAGGGAGAGAAAAATCCCAATTTAAGACGTGATAACAATAATAAAATTTATGATGATCTTAGCAAACATGATTAATTCATAGCACAGGATGTGTTAAAAAGTCAGTTTTACCTTTAAATTCATAAAATAAGTACAATCATCTAAACGTCTTCGTCGAACAGCCCATGCTTCTAGAACAGCTTTTTCTTTAGCCATTAATTCTGTCATAGCCAATCGAATTTTCTCTTCAACTTCTACACGTCCTGTAGTACTGGTTGGTTGACGATGTAAATATTTACTAAACAAATCAGATGTACGCCTAAAATAATTGAAATATATGAAGAAAAGTAAAATTATCCGAATAAAAGCAATAAAAAATTAATCCATAAATATATAAAACATCTGCATATAATTAATGAAGATAACTCCGCCTGGAGCCCCTCTGAGGCTACGGTCGGTCCCAAGCCCGGATAAAGGAGGACGGTTGGGCATGGGGTTAGCGACCCTATCCCGTAGAAAACTAACTCCTTAAAAAAACGCTAATCAAGTAATTAATGAAGATGCAAACAATGAAAGCACTTAATAATAATTAATAAAATTAATAAAATAAAACAGTTATATGCGATAATCTCGGCATCCATCTAGAATGCATATATGTCAATGAAGAGTGACCAGTGACAATCCCAAACATAAAGCATTAGATTATGTATCAACGAGATTTCTTTGAAAAGAGAATTGATAGAAGGTGGTCTAAATTTAAAAAAATTTGCTACTGATTCTTTTCTTCCAAACGCACCTAACAAGAATGAAATTTTAGATACAATTGACAGGAAAATCAGTACCTAGGTTTCATAGTAGTTGGTATCTCCTCAAAATTCGAGTAGCCTAGGGTTATAAACAGAGATATTAGCAATGAGATATTCGTGACTGACTCTCGACTAGGACAGATTGAGTTAGTAAACAGTAAGCAAGTTGTAAACTAGAATCTTACATATACCATAGGAGAATAACCCAGCTAAACGATTAATTCTCACAGATACCAGTTTTTCCATACATTCATCACTTACTCAACCTTAATTTTTATTTTACTTTAAATACAAAATGTTTGCAAATTTTCCCTTCTTTTTCAACTTATTTAAATTCTACTTGGATAGTAGTAATAGTTGTTGAAACGGCGGCTAACCAATATGTTGAGGGTAATGTCCTCAATATCTGACTCCAGTAAATAATATCCCGTAAACTGAGTATTTAAGGTAGGCTTAATCTCCTAGTAGAATTACGGATTTACTCGAGATTATTGAGAAGCCTGAACACCAGTTATAGAGATAATTTATTGTTAATGATTAATAAAAATCCACAAGCGTACGGTGAGCAAGCACACGATGAAACAGAGTGAGTGTGTGTGTGTGTTTAAAACCCATATATATTTTTGAGAGTTAATCGAGTGTGGATAAATTATCGATTATCTGCACATTGAAACCAATAGGAGGATAGCTTAAGAGTTAATGTACAGACATGCATTCGATCATACACATCGAAATTAACATAGTGAATTAAGAGTCTGAGTTACAATGAATAAACAAATGATACAGTGGCCAAATGGGCTTGCCACATAACTCCCATCCAGAATATTGATGTTTTTATGTACCAAAAAATTGGATTAACATCTATGTTCGACAAAGAGATAAAGAACGGAACTGTTTTTAAAATAAAAGTACAACTCAATATGATGAGTAAGCGTTAAATTGTAATAGCAGCTTGTGTGTTGAAACGTTTCATATCATGTATATACAAGTGTATATTTAACATTAATGAATTGTATAAAGTTAAAATGTAAGCATAATGATGATCCGTGGGGCCAATAAGAAAAATAGTAATCAAAATAAAGTAGGATTTTTATGTGTTATAAGAGTAGTCTCAGGATTTGGTCTAGATAAATATGGTGGTTGCTACATACCTATCTGGCCAGTGTACTCTTCTTCCTGACCTTGTTGTAGTTTGTGCTGCTGCTGAATTTTGATGTAAACTATTGTTTGTTGCAGGTAGTTTGAATGGTGCTTGCTCTTCTGCAGGTTTAGACGGTTTTACAGTTGTCTGTTTTTCAGTGTTCTCTAAAAATGCTGATTTTACTCTGTCGATGCTAACAGTATCATGTTTACCTGCTCTTTCCACTGTAACCGTTTTAGTGTCCTTTCGAATGATTTTAAAAGGGCCGTCGTAAGGAATCTGTAACGGCTGTCGTACTCTATCATTTCTGACGAATACATGTGAGCATTTGTCTAGTTCATTGCGTACGAATGATTTCACCTTTTGGGTTCGTGGTTTAACGGACCTAATGGATTCCATCTGGTGTTTTAATTGTTGTACGTAGTTGGTTATATCTGCTGGAATATCTGTTGCACGGTCAAAAAATTCACCAGGCAAACGTAACGTTGTTCCATAAACCAACTCAGCAGCACAACAACCGAGGTCTTGTTTGATGGTTGAGCGAATGCTTAATAGTATCAAAGGAAGCTTGACATCCCATTTGTAATCCCCTCGTGCGGCCGTCAAAGAGGCTTTTAACTGTCTATGGAACCTTTCTATCATTCCATTAGCAGAAGGGTGATAAGCAGTGGTTCTAATTCTCTTTATACCGAAAGAATCTGTAAGTTGCTGAAATAGTTTGCTTTCGAATTGCGTCCCACGGTCTGTCGTAATTGTTGTAGGGACATCGAAGTTTGTAATCCAGTGTTTCACCAGCTTCTTCGCCACTGTTGATGCTGACGTGTCTTTTAACGGAACAGCTATGGGCCATCTCGTAAATCTATCTATACATGTTAATATATGCGTGTAACCATTAGAAATCGGTAACGGTCCAACAGTGTCGATATGAATATGGTCGAACCTAGCGTTAGCGGCGGGAAAAATTCCTGTAGGAGATATTATGTGCCTATGTACTTTTGACTTTTGGGATTGGATGTATTCCCGCGACCATTTTCGTACGTCTTTGTTTATTTTTGGCCATACAACTCTATCTGTGACAAGCTTTACAGTGGCTTTTATACCTGGATGAGATATATTGTGTAACTTCTCAAAAATATTTCGTCTCATACCGTAAGGTACAAAAGGGCGAGTTTTACCTGTTGAGGTATCACAAGTTAAGGTCTCGTTGTTTATGGGGATGTTTTGGAATAATAATTTCGTTCCCTTAGACTGCAAAAGTTTTTGTAGCTCCGTATCGAGCTTTTGATGCTTTGCCATTCCTTAATAGTCTATATCAGGGATCGAGAAGGTATTGATATTTAATCTCGATAGTGCATCTGCTGCCTCATTTGCATTCCCTTTAATATAGCGTATATCAGCTGTAAATTGTGAAATGAATTCTAGTTGACGAATTTCGCGCGGACTGTATTTATCATGATTGTGCATCAAGGACTTAGTTAGAGCTTTGTGATCAGTATATATCGTGAAAGAATTGCCTTCTAACATGTAGCGAAAGTGTTTGATGGCTAAGTAGATAGCCAACAGTTCTCTACCGAATGTGCTATATTTTGTTTGCGTTGCGTTTAGCTTTTTTGAGAAAAATGCAAAGGGTTGCCATTGTTCATTGACACGTTGCTGAAGTACAGCATCTACTGCTACATTAGAAGCGTCGGTCATTATTGCTAAAGGTGCATCAACCTTTCGTCGTGCGAGTAATGCCTCTGTGCTTAAAGCGCTTTTCAACTGATCAAATGCTTGAATTGCTTGCGGTGTCATTGCTAATGATTTAGCTCGTCCCCTTAATAAATCAGTTAGTGGTTTTGCTAAGTCTGCACATTTAGGGATAAAACGTCTGTAAAAGTTGATCATCCCAAGGAAACGTCGTAGTTTCTTGAATGAATCAGGCAAAGGATAATTTTTGATAGCTTGTGTTTCCTCAGGAACTGGTTTAATGCCTTGATTATCAAGTACGTGACTTAAAAAGGTGAGGGATTGTTTTCCGAACTCACTGCTAACCCATACTCGTTTAGCTTCTCAAAAAGCATTTTCAGATGAGTTAGATGTTCATTTTCATCTTTGCTTGCTATAAGTAGGTCATCTATGTAAGCATACACAAACGGTAAGCCCCGTACCACGCTGGAAACTTTGTGCAGCATTCCTTAATCCGGAAGGCATGCGGACGAATTCGTATAGTCCAAAGGGGGTAGTAATGGTTGTTTTAGGAACATCGTCCGGATGAATTGGAATGTGATGGTAAGCACGGACGAGATCAATTTTTGAAAAAATCGACACGTCAGATAGGCTATGAGTGAAGTCATGCAAATGTGGGAGAGGGTATCTATCTGGTATGGTCCGGCTGTTGAGAGCTCTATAGTCACCGCACGGTCTAACTTCGGAAGAGTTTGTCTTAGGTACCATATGGAGCGGTGATGTCCATGGACTATCGGAGGGGCGTATGATGCCCAACTCAATCATTTTGTTGAATTCGTTCTTTGCGATAGCCAGACGAGAGGGATCAAGGCGTCTTGGACGTGCGAACACTGGTGGACCCTCTGTCTTTATGTAATGTACGACGGTATGCGTCGGTTTGTCGTGTTTGAAACTCGGTCGTAATAAGTCTGGAAACTGATTAAGTAAATTGACGTATTTGTCGTCCTCGTGATGAGGTTTAACTAATAAATGTATGGAAGTCTCATTTGATATAATTCCTCTAATTTCCTTACTTTGTTCGGCAAGGACAAGTTTCCTATTTCTGACGTCTACCAGTATTTTGTGGAATTGCAGAAAATCAATGCCGATTATAGGAACGAGGACGTCTGCTATGATGAAACTCTAGGAAAAATTAGATTTAGGACCGAAATTTAATTGTAACCGCCTTCTGCCGTACGTCTTGATGTCAGACCTGTTTGCAGCTTTTAGTTTTAGTTTGGGGTCAGGTGTGTTTTTCTTGAGTGCGGTAGGCGGTACTACACTAACCTCTGCCTCAGTGTCGACTAAAAACTGTATGCCGGTTCTTTTGTCTGTAACATATAATAGACGACTGTCTTGAGAGTTGTGGTCAGTGAGTGCAGTCGTCATTAACTGGCGGTCTTGACGTTCCTTTTTCTGTGTGCTTGCAAAGTTACAAGGCGGAGTACATTTTCTAGCTTGTTTGCCATATGTTCTGTGGTACCGACAAATGTTGTGTCTAGTAGTGCTTGGACTACGTCGTCTACGGTTTGTGGATGTTCCTCTACGCTTACTGTGTGAGGCATTCAATAATTGGATCTGGGCTATCTGTTTGGTAAGGGTATCAACTGATCGTCGTAACTCGGCGATCTCGTCAGTTGATCCTGATTGGATTTGAGATACAGGATGAGTCTTGGACCGTTCGTAAATTCTGTCGGCTATGTCTGCTAGCCTATCAAAATCGACGTCTTCTTCTCCAATTGCAAGTATCTGTTGAATGTTTTGAGGGAGACGTCTGAGCCACAATTGATATAGTAGACGTTTGTCTACTGTACGATTTCCTAATAAGTTTGTCATGTGGTGTTTTAACTGTGATGGTGTATTGTCACCTAGCTCCACGTTGGCTAAAAGTTGATCAATTGTCTGTTGGTCAGTGAGAGATGTGACACAAATGACCTCTCTTTTTAGACAATCGAATGGTGAGTCAGGATCCGGCTTAAAAATGACATCAGGCACTTGTTCAATGACATCGTCCGGCATCAGTGAGTTTGCGTAACTAAATTTCGTACTCTGATTTGTGATTTTGTTTGCAACAAAAAAGCTTTCTAAGCGAGCAAACCAGAGTTCAGCTTTTCGTGGATTAAAAATAGGTAAAGGTACAGAAATGGCACCCACAGAAATAGATTTAGATGATAGGCTTAGAGAATTATCAACTGACATGGTACGAAGGAGCAATAATAATAATAAACTGAGGTTTGGAATATACAATATGAAGAAATCAAAAATAACAACAAAAAATATATAAAACTCACCGAAAAGAAAAATTGTCACTTTGGGTATATGTATGAGAATATACATTAATAATTCCAAAGGGAAAATATTATGAGTGAATTTATTATGACTGTCAATGGATTGTTATTAATTATAATAATAATTCCAGTATGAAGTTCCTTATGATACGGTTAAGGAGAATGCAGCAGACTTTGGACGAAAATGGTGCGCGTTCTAAAGGCGGGTCACCAATATGTTGAAACGGCGGCTAACCAATATGTTGAGGCTAATGTCCTCAATATCTGACTCCAAATAATAATATCCCGTAACTGAGTATTTTAGGTAAGCTTAATCTCCTAGTAGAATTACGGATTTACTCGAGATTATTGAGAAGCCTGAACACCAGTTATAGAGATAATTTATTGTTAATGATTAATAAAAATCCACAAGCGTACGGTGAGCAAGCACACGATGAAACAGAGTGAGTGTGTGTGTGTGTTTAAAACCCATATATATTTTTGAGAGTTAATCGAGTGTGGATAAATTATCGATTATCTGCACATTGAAACCAATAGGAGGATAGCTTAAGAGTTAATGTACAGACATGCATTCGATCATACACATCGAAATTAACATAGTGAATTAAGAGTCTGAGTTACAATGACTAGATAAATGATACAGTAGTCAAATGGGCTTGCCACATAGTACATAAACGTTCTTTTCGTACTAATCACTTAAGTTTGCACATTCACTAGATAAAACATATTAGTGATTAGAATATGTTTATATATATACTTAAAAAAAAGAAAGATCTGCTTTTTATGAATGAAAGGGATTATTGCATTAATATTTTGTTGAAAAAACAATAACAGGATTGATTTGGTATGAAAACGGAGACGAATACTATTAACTCTATATTGTTTATTTTCACTTATAATGTCACTTACCTAGCTAACATACAAGCTTTTAAGAATGCTTCTTTTTGTTCTGCATGTTTTGATGATAATTGAGCCAAATAACTTGTAGGATCACCACTATTTATAGCTTTTTCATTTTGGCACCAATCCTCTTCACGACGATATTCTTTTTCTAGAGACCATAAAACTGATGTCACTTGATCCGATGTTCGATACCTATAAAGTTGTTGTTTTTTTGTTGTTGTTGATGAAATAAATGAATAGAGGGATGTTAACATATTGAAATACTTTTATCATGATAAACAATCATTCGAAAAATAAGTGTAATAACAGTAATAATTGAACATCAAACAAGAAGGAATTGGGATACTGTAAAATATAAAGTATGATTGTAAATCATAATGTAATAATTGGTTGTGTATATAACGAAAAGAAGTCTATTAAAAACAATATGAAAGTGTAATATTAAATGATTGATAGTAGGTAATGAAGGTCCATAAAAATTATAGACGACCAGATCTATAAAAACAAGACAATATTGAACAATATAAAATGAAGAAGAAAAAAAGAGAACAGATTGTTGCCAATTTCTAGCATAAAACTACGGATAAAAATGAACTTAAATGAGTCAAAAGAGTATACATTCAATAAATATACAAAATATCTAAAGGTTGAAATATTAAACCATGCAAAGAATCATTTAATTCTGTGGGGGTGGGGGGAAATAAAATGCTAAAAATGTGAAACGGTCGTTAACATAAAATACAAAATCACCAAACAAATGTTTTGGTTTATCGTTAATCTAGACACTAAAAATATCAATCTATCAATAGTTTTGAACTTCTAATTCATAATCACAAAGTTATTGAAGGTTGTGAAAAATATAAAAACATTTTAATTTCTAGGCAGTTATTAATTATATATATATATATATATATATATATATATATATATATATATATATAGTTCACTCAAAGTTGGTTTCTCATTATGTTTATCGGTTCTGATAATTTTAAACAATATTTTCTATGAACGAACCTAACTACAATAAGAACAACAAACGTAACAATAAGATGAATTCATTTATTTCATAGTTTCATCATATCTGCTTACAACTGAAAAATAATATTACAAGGGGATTTGTGGAGATTTTAGTAAATATTATAGTTGAGATAATGAATCAAATGAAGCTAGACCACCATGGAAGACCTGGATGCCGGCTCAGTGGTCTAGAGGTTCGAATTTCGCGAGGCAGCATCGTGGATGCGCACTGTTGAGGAGTCTCACAATAGGATGAAACGGCCGTCCAATACTTCCAGGTTTTCCATGGTGATCTAACTTCAACTGACTCATGATCTCAATTATGAAAAATAGTAGTAATAATTATTTCCAACTAATTTACATAATTTATCGATCAATATTAATGGATATGAATAGAAAAACAACAAATATGAGAGAATTATAGCCTATTTGAAAGGAAGGAGACTTTCCATGTGGAAACAAAATTGTAGAAGAAAAAAGTATTTTAAATACATGCAGATAGATTGCTCGGAGATGAAAGTACACATCAAAGATAACGTCATAACAAACATAAAATTAGACAGACTAACAGATTGCGATGAGTAAAGCTTACAAAAAGAAATGACGTTATAATGGAGAAAAGAGATTGATACATAATAACGACTCCTGATACTTTATCAAGTTTAACTATAATAATATCAGCATTATTCCACAATTCTTTGAATAATTTGGAATGGTGACAAGTTGTAATATGCCTCGTTAATTGTCGTAAATAAGATGTTAAGTTGATGATTCAAGACAAATAGAAGTGACAGGAGTAACAAAAGATTTACAATTGTACCCTTTTAAATATACAAGTTTAGTTTCTGACTTTTAATAGAAATAGCCTCGGTAAAACGTAATAAATTCGAATACATTCGAGTATCGATTATTTTGTGAAATATATACTGATGTGTATACAATAGTGACAGTAATAAAATGAAAGTAATAAGTCACTAAACAGATCATTTTGCTGTCCTTCTGTGATTTGTATCATTTCGCAATCTTTCAAATCACGGTATAATTCAATAATAAACTTATTATTTTATTTATTTATTTTAACACATAGATATTGGTACAAAGAGACACCAAATACATATACGCCACACAAATCTCATTCGATAAGCGTGAGGGATGTGATACTACCCGGGTGCCCAAACCGAACCAGGTGGTTTTCTTAGGAGGCCACACCCCGAGCCTTCGACCTGAAGGTCTGATCCACAAGACAGTGGAATATTGTAAAGAGATACAATCTAATGAAAGCCGGTGACCAACAATTGGTTCATACGCCATTTGTTCCCGCAGGATACTGGAGCCCATGTGCACCATTGGTTTGGAATCCGGTTAAAGCGCCGGACATTCGCTTTTCGTCCTCTCATTTTCGTAAACAACACTCCCACCACGAGAAGGCAGTGAGTAGGACTTCTCTGGCAGAGGCTATATACGCGTGGCCATGTGAGAGCATTTCGAGGAGAGCGGACTCTCCCCACTCTCGGCCATACCAGAGCGTTTAGAATACACCTAACTAGGACATATGAAATAAACGGAAATACAATGAACACATTTACTCTTTAAACGGATACTCAACAAGGATCAACGTCTTTGATGATATAAGATTCACAATGCAAATGAAGTTGAACAAAATACTATCATTCCTGGAATGCTGATCACCAGCACCAGCAAAGGAAAAGTATAAACTCAAGTATACAGGAAACCGACTCATACAAATCAAATTCTCAATTACAGTAACAAAACCCAAGAACTCACAAAATAAACTGAGTACAAACTATATTCCCGAGAGCGAGAAAATATTGCAGCACACTTGCAGGGCGAAAGGATAAAGAAAAATATCAAAGACTTAGCATTCTTCTCTATCAATCCATGTGGACGACTGTGTATACAGACAAATATAAAACCAAGAATCAGACCAAAAGAAGTAGATAATGACAGATTAAAGGTCAACAATAACCAGTCAAGATCGGCGTCGACAGGATAAACTAAGTCATATGTGGAAACATTCTAATATATCACTTCTACCTAACATTTGTGCAGATGACGTTGTTCAGAAGAACAATAAAAGTTCCACGACCAAATCGACCAAATCAGAGAACAAAACTCCAGCTAAAAGGACACATAATATATTTACAGATGTTGATCAGGCGCTACCAATATCGAATGTGGTACAAATGTGTACTAACTTATATTGCCACACAACATTACCGTGACAACAAAAAGAGTAAATGAGTTGAAATAATCATAGTGCAAGTAATAAAAGAAAAGATCAACCATTGAGAACATAACTCGCGAAGAACGAATGAACGAGTATCTATGAATAAATACTGAAACTCAAGATCAATAGAAGGATGCAGAGAGAATATATCTACACTACGGTGACCAACTGTAAATACTTTCATTCAACGTCTGTAACCAATGATCACATGAATCGAGAATAGTCAGTATCTATCTAAGAACATTCTTCAAGTCAACAGTCAGTTAATAAATGGATTAATATCACATCTTAGCTTAACTATATAGAATTTTCTATCACGACGTGTGTCATTGCATATTAAAGCATGTAACGGTTTGATAATAATTGAACACAAAACCATCAAACTATAAATGTAAATTCATGAGACTAAATGAAATTAGTCAATACTATTTCTATGCATATATTATTTAGATAAAATAAACTCTCTTTTTTTCTCTTTTCAACTAAGCAGCCAACTATCAACTCAACTGTAAAATGAACAAACATATAAAACTAACTATATCATATAATTTTCTTAGGTTAATTTGTAATAATAATAAGAAGAAAATAAGAACGAAATTTTGTATGATATTTTCTTTTGGCTTTATCCTTTTATATACCATTAAGAATAAGTTAATAAGTAAATCTAATGTAATCATCATCAAATACTATGGTAGTTTAGTAGTAGTAGTAGCAACTGATATACATTTTACGTGACTAAAATGTATATACAATTATATACATAATGGGGCTGAACAAAATTTCTAGTTGACATTTCAAATCAATGGAGTATAACACACATATATATATGTATATATATACACACACATAGATGCAGATTGACTGGACGTTTTGTTTGTCATTAATTATTATCGTTAGTTTCTTTTTTTCTTTTCCTTTACTCTATTTGATAGAGGAAAAAAAGGGAAAATGTTGTTGGATATTCATTTCTCCTTTTCTTTTCTTTTTTTACGGACAAAACTTTTTCTATGGTTAACTCATGACTAGTTATTGCTAACATTATTAGTGAATGTAGAATATCATGACGCCATCTTCCCCAATTATTTGCACTATATATATATATATATATATCCAAAATAAAATGGCATTAAAACTAATTACAGGATTATGATACAATTATACTACTATTAGACCAGCAGAGAAACAATAAACGGAGATTAAACATCAGTTAAAAATAATAATATTAATATATAAGGGAATGTACAACTCAATTACTCTATCCACGTTCGTACATAGGACTAAAAATCTAGGAAACACCTACAATTTAGCTGCATAAAGTTAAGCCTAATAGCTTTGTATAAGTTTCAACGACAATTATTATTTAACACAAACAAGTACGTGCTGACAATGGTTGGTGTAATAAGTAAAACAAATAGAACAAACTTAATATTAAAACCGCCATTGATGATGAATACATTTGGTTACAATGTCTAACGAAATTTATGCGCATTGAACACATGTAAATACATGTTTGCTTGTTACAAAATAGTTAATTGAATGATGATGATGATGACAGATAGATAAACAATTCAAACAATCAAGTGAGTAGGAGAATTGTCTAGGTTACATGGACAACTGATCAATAATAAAACATTTTATAGGTTTCTACTAACTAACCATCGAGAAAATAACTACGATTTGAAGATACCACAGATTATGTAACAAACAAAATACTTTCAGAAAGTTTAAAAGGAATCAATTAGATGTTTAAGCAACCATCCCCCAATATAGTTGTTAGGATTACACAGCGATGACTTTTCTTTAGTTACACAATACAAATTTGAACTTTTTCATAAGTGGATACCCTGCCAAAAACTTGACTCAGTAAAAAATGTTCCTACAATTTTTCTCTCTCTTTTATGATATCGGTTAAGCTAAGTTTTGATTATTACATGCAATAGACCAGCACTAATTTCTCATCATCTGTGATATTACACAACAGTTGACGTGTTATTATCTTACATTCCATTAGGTACTCTATTATCAAGCTAAAAATAAACCCAACACTACTAAGCGTCGGGATCTGACAAAAACAGAACAAACTGTGTATTGAATTTTTATAGAAATCTATTTTTTTAAATCAAGTTGATATGCTATTCGTTCTCTGATCATAATAATGTTTAACTACTTCCCTAAGAAAACCCTTTGTATCCACAGATTTAATAGAAGGGCGTTAAACAAATATACCAAACTGGTTTTATGAAACCATATAGAATATTAATAATAAATATATTCTTTGTTATATCCTTATGAGTAGAAAAATTGTGTTTCTGACGTTTCATAACTTAATGTAAGCCACTTCTTCGGAGTAAATAAATAATTGAATTAAATTAACAGAAGTACTATTTAAACTTGTACTAATTTAATTCAGTCATTTATTTACTCTGAGGAAGTGGCTTACATTGATTTACGAAACGTCAGACATACATTTTTTCTACTCAATGGGATATGACAAAGAACATATATTATTTATTATTAACTTTCTACACAACGCTCAATTTATTTGAAACTATCAAGTTCAACATCGGCATTGATACATATAGGATAGTTAAAAAAATACTTAGTATCTAAGTACAAATTATTCCATGGAATATGTATATAGTGAAATGAAAAATCAACTTTACCAATTAGTTGCAGAAATCAATAATTTATGACGTTCTTCAGCAGCATAAACTAATTTTTGCCATCGATTTGCTACTGTTTCAGCAACAGATTGATAATCTTTTCGTCTTGGATGTTCATTATTTGATGAATTCGCATTTACTGCTGATGTATTATTCAATGTCGTCTGTTGTAAAAAGTAACTTGCACGCGCAGCGCATTGAACCGCTTGAGGATGAGCATCATTTAAAACTGGTTGAAACTTTTCATGATCAGCATAAAGAGTTTCTGCTTCAGTTAGACTAGATGGAATAACAGCAGTCTGATGTAAAATACTTTCACATTGACCTATCCAATGTAACACCTAAAATTTTATTCGCAAAGAAAGTTGTCAGATAAATTATTTGTGCATTATGTATAAGAATGGAATTGTCAGGTTGCAACCGTATTGAGTGATGAAAAAGTGTTTACAGTACCAAGGTTATTCTACTTTAAAAAAAGAAGCAGTGTGCTATTAGTTTAAACAATTGGACTTCATTTTATTTATTGATTTAAACACATAAACACTGGTACGAAAAGGCACTAAAATATATGTGCCACATAATAAATCATTACATTTGTACGTGGGGTAAAAAAGTGTCTGGGTGACCGAAGCAGTTTGTTCTCTTAGAGAGTCACTCCCTCAACCACTGACCTAAAGATCTAAAGCACGCGGCAGTGGAGCAACGTTAGGGATTGAGATCCTAAGGTAAAAGGTGACCAACAATAGGTTCATACGCTATTTATTTTCTCAGGAACCTGGAATCCATGTGCATCATTAGTTTGGAATCAGGGTATTCCGACTCCCCCTAATAAGATCATCTGTACCATGTGATAGATTGAAGGTCCTGAAACCTATTTAACTTTATATTAGATTTGACAATAAGCAATTATTACAAATGCCAACACACATAAGCACATAAACTGTTTGAGTACAAGAGCTTTTTAGTGCCCTAATAAGTTACTAAAACAACAACACTAATCACGATAATAACAGGTTCCGTTAAAAGAAATACACAAAAACAAATACGAAAAAATCAAACACAGAATAATGTAATTAAGCACTGGAATAGTAGAAAATTGCAAAGTAAATTACATCTTGGAATGTTGAACTTATCCTTTGTTTAAAACTAGTAGGCTATGTAATTAAAGGATACAAGAAAACTAATGAGCTTTTTTTTATTCAATAATACATTCGTGAGGTATGACTACAAACAGGTTAGTATTGCAGAAAACCAAACAAGAAAATAGCTTTCCATCATCATCATCAGTAAAGAAGTACATATGTTTAACTTTTACTGGAATGTGAAAAAAGTGTAGCACAAGAAAGGTTAAACATGTATAAAATCATAGAGAGAATATCATCTTTCTTTCTCGTTCTCTAATAACAAATTCAAGAAAGCATGAACGTGAAAGTTTAGGTTTAGCGAAGGCTACAATAAACGATTGTTGGAACAATGCATATTATGCCGGAGATATGATATTAGTTATATTGGTAAAAAAAAATTTCGGAATCCTTCATGAAATTAATTTCTTATTATTAGATGAATATATATATAGTGTGTGCGGTAAACTATTGATCAAGGGGTTTAAATCTCAGCCACTAATTCGCACGTTCAAACCCTGTTGCTCTACGTACTCCAGTAATATTGTTAGTACTAACATTTAGAGTGTAGTTGACACCATAATAAAGATAACAATATCAGGTTGTAAGATCTTCATTTAATGAACACATTTTAATAATTACTTTTTTTGAACAAAATTAACTAATTTGTTTACATTAAAGTTATAAAAATAAAGAGCTCATGAACTGTTGTATTAGGTGATATTATGATTATTGCTTAATACATTAATAATAAACAGGAACATTAAATATGAAAATAAATTAAATAGTGTCTGCCAACAACTATTGTAATAACACTATATTTGTTATAAGACCTTTATGTATTATATATATATAATGATGTGATGTAGAACGGTTATCAAGTACAGATTCATGAAATTGGCTTGAAGTATGACTTCTTGTAGGGGTGTTTCACCTCCGGCCTGAAACGTGAAGTAGGGTTTACATCTACAATCTACTAGTTTAAACCAGTATTTCAACAACTAGGAAATAATTCAATATGAAATGGTTTGGATGATCCTGTTGTTGATATTCTGGAGAATTCGATCGCTCTTGGTTGGCATATGTACATCTTATGAGGATTGCCTTGATATACCAATTATGACCTAAATTAATATAGAATAGACTGATCGAATTTCGGTCAAAATATCAACAACGGGATAATCCTAACTACTTCAAATTGAATTAGAACTAATAGTCGTTGAACAAGTGAGTGGTTATCTGGACGTTTGAGTCGAACGGTATTTTGTTCGAGTCCTGAAGTGAACATCAACTCTGGAGTCCAAGCACATGCAGCTGACGAATCTTAAGTAGGATGGAACGCGCATCCTGGATTCCACTGTTAGACATACTACATCTATCCTATATTATCTTGTATCATGAGAGCATATCGAGGCAAGCCACACATGTACATACCAAAATTGAGACTGATCGAATTTCAGTCAAAATATTGGAAAACAGTTCCGTTAGTTGAATATGCATACGTAAAACAGGTTGTCAAACATTGCAATAATTATTCTTTAATTCTACCTATTCGATAACTAATTGATTATATCAGAAATTTGTCGAATTCCATAATGATATTTATATTACTCCGGATCAAGAAAGAGAAATGAGGGATTCACCATATGTGAAAGGACAGATTTTATGATAAAAAGTTTGAAATTCACTTTGTAGTTCAGTCACACAAGTGTTTGAACAAAATATTTAATCATTTTAAACCAATTCCCAAATTAGCCCAAGATTACTAATTACTAGTTAACTAGTATTTTTAACATTTTTAATCCATATAAACTGTTCATAAAAAGACCCACTTAGCTAAGAAGAACAGCTTGGATAGATAAATTGAGGACCTAATTATCAACTGATTGGATAATTACTACATTTAGCTTCAAAGCATAAATCTGTGCATCAATATAAAATGAAATATACTTAACGCAATCCACCAGTCAAAACAAACGGTAGCCAACTCACTTTCGAGTTATACTTATTAGGTGAAGAATAAAGATACTACTAATCCGTTGTTCAAATAGAATTATATGACACTCAAAGTGTTGGTATGCAACCCAACCGAACTTTTATATTAAACACTAAGTATTCACTACAAATGAGTGCACAATCAGCATACCAAGTAGTCGCAACTACGCAAGATACATGTACAAAAATATAGATACATGGCATTTACAGGTATTGATCATCAAAACTTGTAAATAATTCCTATCATAATTTTGTCACATTATGATATAAATTTAGTAGAAAGTGACAAAGTTAGAGAAATCTGTTAGTCAGTCAGTCATAACGTAAAACCAGCACGTATGTACATCAGTTGAAGTTGTCATACCCCATTAGCATAGAGAGGTGAAATTGTCAGGCCAAATCCCGGAGTAGTAGAGATAGTGACAGAATCAGTTGTAATAAGAAAGATTAGACATCGGAGGCACGATTCGAGAAACATTAAATTAGTGAAATCACAAAAGAACGTTGAGAGATTCTGTTATGGATGCAGAATAATATACCAATCATTATCATGTTAAGTCTAATGATGTCCTTGGACCTTAAATGGACATTCCCTATTGGCCGTTATTTATTTCACTCGTTAAATATTGTACAGATGTTGTTTTCTATTTTTATGGTACGATGTGGTCTGTTTGGTTAGTATATAAATAGAGTATTCTGAAATACAATGATTCATAACTCAGAGGCTGTGACTTGCGTTCTAGACTCAACTGGCTGGGCTAGACAGGGAAGCGGGACCAATCAGAGCACTAGGTCGATCACTACGTGTTTTTCCGTGTCACTGGATCGATCGATAAAACACTGCTTATCATAACCTGCAGTCCACCCGTTACAAAAGATTCAGCATCTCTGAATTTGTGGGAAGACAAAGAATGAATGCACCTGAACCATTGCAAACGATTTCGAGCTATGTCATTCAAAGTCTCTAACCTCTGGTTATGATAATCACTTGGACCCCAACCAAAGTAGTCTACACCTATTAACATGGCCCTGTCCAAATGTCAGTAACTTTATGGCCTGATACCATGTTTTGGTTTAACCGTCCCTAATTTCTCCTTAGAATACTCCTACACCAGACAGCATCGTCCATCGAGGTAGGCGGTGGTTGGGCACACGTAACACATGTTCCAAAAACCTTAGATGATAAAGATTCACCATCTCATTAATTGATTTACCATTCTCATCTAGTACCCTATTGCTAACCCAGTCATTGTTTACTCGATGGTCCCAAAATAAACGAGAAATGCTTCGAAGACACTTATGATCGGATACTGGTAGCCTACGAATATCCCCTATTCTTAATGGCCATGATTCACATCCCCTAAAGAAGAACGGAGAGAATTGTTGCACAATAAACTCGTCCTTTGGTTGGGAGACGAATATTTCGACTACGCCACAAGTGACGCAAGTTGGCGAAAGCCAAGTGAGTCTTCTGGATTTAAGTCGAGGTTTCGTCAGACACCAGACCATCAGTACTGATGAGACTCCCAAGACGCGTGAAGCGGTCCTTATGTTCAATTACTTCACTCCCTATCATTAATTCAGGCGTACACGCAAGCCAATCCTGATGTAACATTTTACATTTGGAGGGAAAGAACCGCATCCCAAACATGCTTGCATTGTTGCTTAAAGTGGTCAGAAGACTCTGCATTTCGTTAGCATTTTTACCAAGCAGAAGTATGCCGTCTGCATATTCTAAATCAACAAGTGAATCTCCTAGTCGATCAAATGCAAAATAATCAGACGATAAAAGTGTTATATCTAAAAGTAAGTCTACCATAAAGTTAAGTAAATCTGCGGTCAAGTGATAGTAGAAAACGATAAATAATATTGAAATATGAACTTTTTACGCTGTCCACTGAATATAGATGTATGACGTGCTATTGCTTGCCTACACGATGTACCTTTATAAAATTATGAATAGATCTGTATCTCTACACAAACATACACAGATTCACCGAGATAAACAAGCCAGATTCGTAGTTGGAAAAATAAAATAATGAAGAAAACGGAAGGAAAAACATCAACACACATATATATGTGCACTAAAAGTACAATCCAAGCAAAACCTTGACAGTAAGCAATCAATAGTTAAAAACTTTGGGCAATATGGCTCCAAATCGTTCCCTTGGCTCCTAGTTTTTAACTTAATCCACATTTTCTTCTCGAATCGTATTTGTTCTAATATCATTAACACTGTTAATGCCTCAACAACTCCGGGATTTACGTTGACAATCTCATATTGCTGTGCTAATGGAATATAGCATCTTGGACCGAGGCATACACGTGTCAGGGCTGTAAGTTGCATTTGACTGACCAAAACATGTATATATATATATATATCAACATGTTTAGTTAAAGGGACAACACTAACTAATCAATGACACTGACTAATAAAGTGAGGGAGCTGAGACAACTACCACCACAAATAAGAATTAATGAGAAATTTTTTCGGAAATTTCCTTTCCCTGTTTTATTTTTGCTAAGCATTTTTATTTATCTACTTACCTGTCTGCTTTGTAATTGAAGACGACGCCAGTCTAATTCACCATTTAACCGTTCATTCAATACATCAACTGATGTCACAACATCAGCAAGTTCAGTCATTAAACGATGAACTCGTTCTACAGCAGTCTCTGCACTATCACCCATACCGGAATCACTAGAGCCTGGACCACCTTTTAAAGGAAATAAATAGAAATAACTAAAAGTTTAATGGGTTTTCTCTTCGCAACTTTTAATCAAATTATTCAAAATATTAAAGTTAATTAGAAGATAAAAACTAAAATATGTAATAATCAGCTCATTAGTGACTAACTTTAAAATGTTCTTGAATTTCTTCTACGAATTCGTTACAGATCGCGAGTTTACAAATGTTGAAAGTGAAACAGTTCTAAGTGAGATTAAATAGTTATTGCACAATATCACAAAATGATTCAAGTTGAAACTGGATTATATGCATTAATTTAATGTCTCTAAGACCTGAAGATTACGACCATTGAATTAACTACTTCTATGGATTTGATGCTCATCTTGTTGTACTAATGAGGTATGACAACTTAGACCAATGCACATATATGCCTGGTCCTACGTTGTAGCTGACTGACTGACTGAAGATTCTGAACTTATTCTAGTACGGATTCCCATAATAGGTTGATTTTTCACTACTGATATTACAGTTACGCAATTTATTTCTTCTGTCGATAGTAATTTTTGTGTTACAATTTAAATTAATCAAGTATTTCTCATCAAAAACAATGATATTCCAGAACAGAGTAAAAAAGAATAGTATAATCTTCAGATATGAAAAAACTAACCTGCAGGAAAATTAACTCCAACTGATTCAAATGCTCTAGCTAGTTCACTACCTTTATTTAAAACTTCTTCAGCTGTTGGCAAAACAGACAGACAAGAACTTAACACCTCTTCAATAGCAGCCATATCCGGTGCTTGCCTAGGATCAGCTAACCAAAAATAACGATTAGTTGTAGAATTGTTATTTTGATGAATGGAATTAACATCGGTTGATTGATTTAAATTAGATAAAGATGGGATATTATGACGTAGGCAATCTAACGCTGAATGAACATCCGCTTCAAATAATCTAAGTTGAAGGCATAAATCTAGGCGTACTTGGCGTTCTGTTAACAGTGTAGAAACAGTTGTTCGTTCATTCGAGACCTACATAAGGAAAAAACCGCATATGCACAACTTGGAATTTTAACAGTTTCTCTGTTTTTAACGATTAAAGAGAATACACTGAAAGCCTAATGAACACGAGAATATTCAAAGTAAGTAGTATCTCAGCATCAGCCAGCATACACTTGGATTAAGTGGCAAGAGCAAAGGTCTACAAATATTTCAAGTTAGGTATGGTTTGGATTACAAACCCAAAATGCCCTGGTATGAGGAGAGTCCGCTCTCCCTCTCCAAATGCTTTCACATGGCCACGCGTATACAGCCTCTGTCAGAGAAGTCCTACTCACTGCCTTCTCGTGTTGGGAGTGTTGTTTACGAAAATGGCGTATGAACCAATTTTTGTTCACCGGCTTCCATGGGACTGCATCTCCTCACGATGCTCCACTGCCTTGTGGATCAGACCTTCAGGTCGAAGGCTCGGGGTGTGGCCCACTAAGAAAACCACCTGGTTCGGTTTGGGCAGCCGGGCAGTATCACAGCTCTCACGCATATCGAATGAGATTTGTGTGGCGTATATGTATTTGATGCCTCCTTGTACCAATATCTGTGTTAAAATAAATAAATACGATAAAAAAATGAAACAACAGAGAAAAATAAGATAAATATAAATTCGCTTAGATTGACTTTTGATCCAAACCATACAACATTAACTTAAAGACAGATAAATAGACAACTTCAGAGGCAAACAGAATATTGGTGAGAAATTCTACGTTCATAGTTGTTAAAATAACTCACTTGATTTAAAACAGTACGTAAATGAGCGATTTCTTCAGAGTCTTTCAGTCTAGCTATTAAAGCTTCACCTTCTGCTAAAGCACGATCTACATCCTTTTCCATAGTTGCACGATTACGATGAAAACTTGTCAATTCATCTTCCATACCTTCAATTGAAGCAGGTAAATGTTCACCTGGATTATGTGTTTCACGTGCATTATGAAGCCAAGCTAGTGCTTCTTTTGTGTGTGAATAAAAGCCACAACCTAGATCTAAAGTTTCTCTACGAACTTCAACAGCACGTGTAAAAGCTGAAATACGATGTTGTAGTTCACTTGCATCCTATGTAAAAATAATAAATTGAAAAGAAAAGCCTAATACTAGATGAAAAATATTTAGTCATGAATCGAATAATAACGACAGAAATTTATGTAAAACAAAGTGTACAAGAAATATAGATGAATACAGACAGAATATATAATGAAGGCAGTTTATGCTTAGTAGCAATGTGTAATATCGGTTTTACCATTCAAACTCCTATAGAAATTAAAAATTTTTGCAAATATCTACTAACCACCCCTTTTTTTCCTGCATACATTTTAGAATGACGACTGAAACCCCTTGGCTGTCTTTACTGTTAGTTATGTGAATTTAAGTAGCGTACAAGTAATAGAGTACTCGATTTTTAAACACTAGGTTGCAGGTTTTTGATACCAACTCATCTATTTCGATCTGGACAGCTGGGTAGAAAGAATTATTGGTTCTCGCACAAATTATCTGGCTTAAAACCAAGTAAATAAATGTGCATCTAGTTGCGTGAAGAAGTATTCGCATAAATAGAAGCATAATTTTAGTCCCAACTTTGGACCAGGAAGAAATTTATGTTGTGAAGGATTAAAATTGATCTCGAAACTCATTACTTATACAAACCAAAAAGATGTCCGATTCTTTCTTATAGTAGATGAAATATATCTGAGCAAAAATAGAAAATAAATCTGTACTAAGTAATGCTTAACAGTACTGATTTGTTGAAATATCAACCATGAACCATTTCCATTAGAGTACATTTCTCAAAAGGATTGAATTAGAAACAATATTATCCGCTTATCTAGCCTGGTCTAATTTAAAATGGTCTCATCAATTACAGAGATAATCTATTACTATGAAGAAACAGTCATTAAGGCTTTCGTGGTTTTTAATGACTTTCCAGTTGATATCAATCTGTGACGAAAACGAATCTCAGCATAGCTTTTTTTTTAAACGACTACGATTCATATACAGTTGTATTTAGCTTGAAATAAAAATTTGGCGGTCATAAGATTTGAAGTAACTTGTTAAATGTACCGTTTATAAATGAATGTAACATTAGATCATTCTCTATATTCAAATTACAATATCTTACAAATCAAATAGAAAACTTTATTATTACAAGAATGAATATAAAAATGAATATTACCACCGGAAATAAATGATTACATCTATACTCTCATATACATGTATATCATACATTAATAACATCTGATCGGTTGCTCAGTAGGCTTAGTTCTACAGTGTGACAAGAGATAAAATCAAAAGAATTTGCCTAGATAAATAGTTGACCAGAAAATATCGATCATGAATGAACTGTGTATCCATATCACATATATATACATACACATACAGATACAAGAGTACGGATCACAATCTATTGAATATATATGTATATACAATTTCGTACACACCGTCATGAACCTTATGTTAAAAAAAACAACAGGCAAACAGACAACTTGATCATGACCAATATTCTTTATGTATGTTATTAAAACACATTACGATAAGAACGAGAGAAATGAAACTTTTTTTTGATGATAGAGAAAAGAAAGCAAATGTACAATGAAATACATCAATAAATAGTTCCTTTTAATGTATGATTCTTATGTGGTGATATTTATGAACAGATTTCAATTTTGGATATAAAAAGAGAATGATTAGAAATTCAATTAATTTGATTATAAATAAACATTTATGACTATATAGTTTGATAAGTTTACTGAATCTTTCTTTTTTATTGGGATTGTAGGTATGAAGTAAAATTTAACAAGTACTGGTTTATGTACTCAGATATCAGCTATACATAGTAAGCGATACTAATACTTTCCGTATGTATGTGTGTATATAAGTCAGTCAGTAACAACGTAGAACTTCGTACGTACGTACGTACATCAGTTCGAGTTGCCACACCACATTGGCACAGAGATGCAGTTGTCGATTCAAATCCCGTAGTGATAGAGGCGGTAAGAGCAACAATCCAAGCATGTTTGGGATGCGATTCTCTCCCTCGAAATGCAAAACGTTGCTTCAGGATTGGGTTACATCCACACCCGAACTAGTGATAGGGAGTGAAGTAGTTGTGTGTCGACCGCTTCACTTATCTTGGAAGTCTCATCAGCCCTTGTGGTTTAGTGTGTGACGAAATCTCAGCACGGATACAGAAGGCTCGACTAGCTTTTGCCAACTTGCGTCATTTATGGCGTAGGCGAGATAACCGTCTATCAACCAAAGGACGTGTTTACTGCGCAGCAGTTCGTTCCGTCCTACTTTATGGCAGTGAAACGTGGCCGGTAAGGGTAGAGGATATCCGTAGGTTACTAGTATTTGATCATAGGTGTCTTCGAAACATTGCTCGTATATCCTGGGACCATCGAGTAAGTAACGCAGTTGTTAGGAAACGGGTACTAGGTAAGGATGGCAAATCGATTGATGAAGTAGTGAAACTTCATCAGTTGAGATGGCTGGGACACATGTTACGTATGCCTAACCACCAACTGCCTCGACGTGCGATGTTGAATGGTATAGGAGTATGTTGGAAGAAAGCTAGGGGTGGCCAGACCAAAACATGGCACAAGTCCATGAAGTCACTGACAAGTAGACTGAGCCATGTTGGTAGGTGTACATACCTGGTTGGGGACCGCGAGATGATAGCAACCGATAGTTAGAGACCCTGAATGACATGGCTCGAAATCGTTTTCGATGATGCAGGTGCATACACTCTTTGTATGCATATATGTGTTCAAACCAAATTCATTGTAACGAGGTTTGTTTGAACTTGCAACTTACTGATTGAAAGTCAAGTGCCTTCTTTAACCACTACTAAACTTTTACCATATGCAGGTGACTGGCTTTCAAATTTACAGCGAGGATGAAACATAAAACTATGAAGAACACATAACCTTGCTGTTAAAGTATAGATATTAAAATTTGAACTGACTCAATAGCTCAACGGATAACGTATCAGTTCTGGATTTACATCTCAATGAGAGCACCCATACTGAGAAGCAGGTACATTCAGTTGACGTGTCCCAAACACAAAGAAACGGATGTTCTGAATTCCGTTGCTAAACATTATCTATTCTATAAAGCAGAAAGGCTACAAAAAATTGTTTCATCGCATATGTATGCTAAGAGTGTTCTTAAATAGACTTGATGTTAAACCAATGTATATATAAAGCAGGGTAGTCATTTTAATTTAGCTACAATATATTCAAATTTACATATTAAGTATCACGAGAACAATTTAAGTCTGATAACAAGTCAGTCAGTCAGTAACAACGTAGAACTTCGTACGTACGTACATCAGTTCCATTTGCCATACCACATTAACACAGAGATGCAGTTGTCGATTCAAATCCCATAGTGGTAGAGGTAACAAAGTTATGCATACAGACCGTATTCTTTTTCAGTAAGCAGATATAGAATACAATGGAAGCACATTATATAGATAGTGAATCGTAAATGTCTGGAAGGCTTTTAAAAAATTCTTAGATTATAATGAGTGAGAAATTAGTGTGAATTTAGCCCGTTTGGTTATTGATTCAAGCTTATAATCCCCTTTTTGTGAATTGTTTCAGTCTATCTTAAACAGTTTGCTACATCTTACTTTATCACTAAAACTATTTAGAATGATTATATGCAATAATTATGAAGAATACCAAAAAGATATTGCTCAATAACGTAACAGCTATCTTAATCACTGATAAAACCAGACAACAAGGTTAATATTAAGATTACTAAGTACATGTTGATGTAATCAGCTTTGAGCTACACTTCTGACTAATGATCGTTTCGAACTAACAATCTACAATAGCCAAAACTGATTTTATTCAATTCCTTTCACCATCAATTTGTCAATTGATCGAAACGGCAGATTTCGTGAAATTTGAACTAGTAGTATTATAATAATGACTAACCTGTAATATTTCCTCTGGATCATCTGCTTGAGCTGCTAATTCATCTGCAGCTGATATCAATTTTTCTGCATTAGTTAGTGTATTAGCAGCAACCTAATTGGATAGAGATTTTGAAAACAGTAATAGAAAAAAAGGGAGATATCATTTACAAAAAACAGGAAAGAAAAAAACCCTCCAACTATTGCAATTGAATGAAAGGTTTCTGTTTATACAACTTTTGGGGATGTTAGATCCCCAGCACTCACTTGGTAAACACCTTGATTTTATAATTTCATTTTAAAAATTTGAACTTCTTGTTTTTGCGCCAAAAGCGCTCATTTTTACCTTCATGTCGTATTTCCCACTTAAACGCTATTGGTTCGTTGTATCTTTTAGTATGCTATTTTGTAACGCTTCCCAAGGACAATTTTATGCTATATATATGTTTGATTTGTGCCTGTTATTATTGCTCGTGCTTCTGACTGCTTGTGGAATATATTTCCCCATTTCGAACTTAAACTTTTCTTGTTAGTTAGCGGGGCTGGGACGCATCAGAATAGCTAGCTTATTGATCTTTGGCCACATAGCGATTGTTACGTTCTCAGACTCGGTGAACTCGTAATCGCTTCAAACATATCATAAAGACAGGGGTAAAAACGTTCGATAGATGATAAAATAAAGTTCTTGGTCAACATTTACTATTTTAAACTGAAAATATATAGTTAAACTATTTCTGAATCTCAAGATTCCTTGCTGAATATTCGTGAACGAATTATACTCGTCTTTTGATTTTCGTGTAAGATATTGAATGATAGTAATGAATTATGATGGATACGACGGAAAAATGAATTAATTGACTATTTACAGACAACAGAATAGAATATCACAGTAACTTAGTAATAAATAGTCAACATTTCATTTTAGATTGAGAACACGAACCGATTGATGTCAGACCACTATTGAAAACCAGGAAGCATTGGATGGCCGTTTCGTCCTATTGTGGGACTACTCAGCAGTGCGCATCCACAATCCGGTCGCGGGATTCGGACCCACGACCTACGTTTAACCTCTAGAATCCCGCGAGCGCGATCGTGGATACCACTACTGAGGAGTCCCGCAATAGGACGAAACGGCCATCTAGTGCTTCCAGGTTTTAAATGATGGTCTGACATCAATAGGTTCATAATCTCAATCAAAAACTTAATAATTTCCACAACCCTATACTGATAACACTTCATTTTATTATTAAATGCTAAAAATTATTTTTTCTGTAAGAAAAACAACTATTTATCAAAGTATTTTATTTTCTCTGTTGTCTATACTGCTTTCATAATCACTAGTAGTAAAAAGTGCTAATTGGATCAACAAAACAAACACCAGAGGAAACGATCAAAATGTTATCAAATTGAAGATAATAAAATACTAGGAATTTTTATGCATTTTTCCCTACAAGGTAAATCCCAATAGTTTATTTTTAAGAAAATAACCAGAAACACAATTCATGTACTGACCAATTGATTTACTGAATGGTAAGTAATCTCTATAGCATATGAGTGGCATAACTGAGAAGAACAATACTTGAGATTCAGGCATTCATTTTATTACCTTATGAGTGTGACTAATAAAATTTGCCTCTTGCAATCACTTATGTTTCTAATTTATTTAATTTGAACACCTAAATATTGGCACAATGGGGCACTGAGTACATATACGCTACACAGGTCACTTGATTTTTGTGTGGATTGTGATACTGCCCGGGTGCCCAGACTGAAGCGGGTGGTTTTCTTAAGGAGCCACACCCCAAACCTTTGGCCTAAAGGTCTAATCCACAAGACAGTGGAGCAACGTAAGGATATGCAGTCCCATAGTAGCCCGTGACCAACAATTGGTTCATACGCCATTTGTTCCTTCAGGATACTGGAGGCCATATGCATCATTGGTTTGGAATCAGGGTTTTCCAACTCCTCTAGGTGGATCATCCGTATACACCGTCCCGGTTAAAGCGCCGAGAATTCGCTGTTAGTGGCTGTATAAGCGTAACCATGTGAGAGCATTCGATAGGGAGAGCGATTTCTCCCTACCCTCTGTCGTACCAGGGAAGTTCAAACGACTCTTAATAATGTTTATATTTGGGTCGAATGTTTTGTGTATATGTATGACATTTTACCAAGGAAAACCTACTTTGCTAGTCAGTTGCATTGGTTCTGACCTAAGTTTGTTCGAGGACTTGCATTAATAATCTAGTCTTGCGAGTAATCGCATCGTACTATTGAGCAACATTAATTGATCAGCATTCTGTCGATGTTAGCAACTCAGAAAGTGCTTAGTATCATATCAATAAATTATAAAAATGTGTCGTAATAAGTAATAAAAATGAAAGAAATCATTCTCACTTGTTCAAATTGCATATGTGCACTGTATAACTGTTCTGCTCGTTGAATAGACTTGCCTACAGATGTTTGGCGCTGTAAAAATGGTTCTCCATGTTCGGTTAACCAAGCTAACACTTGACCAACATCTTCTTTAAACATTAATAATGCTAAGCGTGATGTAAGACGACGTCGACGTTCGCCGAAAACACGTTCTAATTGTTTAAACCAAGCCCAAATCTATGTGTAATTTATTGAGAACAATAATCACAATAGATAATTTTATCATATAATAGTTCATCCATAAGACTAAACAAACATGTCAAAATAATAATATATTCATACTGCAAAAAAAGAAAACCTACTTACGATAAAGTGGCTGAGGATACTGAACAATGAAAAATATTTTCAATATCATGTGGTAAGATAAGAGATAAATAAAATACACCTGAGCTACCGAAATAATCCTTCATGAAGCATTACATTATCAACCGCTCTCAAGAAGTCAATGTTTTTATAAAAGTAATTTAAAGGCAAATAACAGAAAAATGATATGTAATTCTTTTGAATAACTAAAGAAACATTAACTTAAAACAAACTCTTTAATAAGACTTTAACAGCTTATGGCGAATGAAAGAAAAACAGTAATAATGTAACTCAATTGTACTTCAACATAAAACATTTAAATAACTATTGGTGAGGCCAGTTTACGAGACATGATGTAAAGCATCATACAAAATCTTTCAAATTTAAGTGTTTACGAATCATAAACCAGATGTGCTAATCTACTTCCATGAGTGAATCACGGTTCGAACCCATCAACTAAAAAAGGATGAGAGCAGAAATAATCAGAAAAAAGAATTTATTTGTAACAAACACTACCTTGTGTGGAAAAAATAAAAATAAAGTTAAAATACATATAAAAATGAACAACTCACCTCGTGAACAAGATCTGTACAATGTTTTCGACCTTGTGAGTAGTCGACAGCAGCTGTTAAAGATGTATGCGATCCAGTAGGAACAGGTGAACTTAAATGATTAGCGAGTGCTCGACCATCAGCACAAACCTCTTCATGAGCAGATTGTGCTTCTTGCCAATATTCCTGTAGTACACCATTTTTTTTACAAAACAAAAGAGAAAAATAATATTGACATTGAACAAGTTTTTAACAAGGAATAAAGCGAAAAATTGGAAAAGTAAGAAACAACACCAATCCATCAGGGCTGATTGCTGAATTTCGGTTTTCTAACAAAATCCCAATTTTACAATACAATGAAAAAAGCACCTACATCATGCCAATTTTAATAGTAACTAAGGTAACGATAAAAGAAACAAACAAGGAAGTAAAACAAATTTATTCTTGACAAGAATTTAAAACAATACATAAGTGTTTATAAAACATGATCTAGTAAATGTCTTAAACTTCAGTAGAACTTTTAATTTAAACAGTTTACATATACGATTATATATGCTGATTACTAGCCAATTTACGGACTACATAAAACTAGATGACCAAATATAAATATGTTTACTCTATCTTGAGTCACAAATAATGAGGGAGGTTGATTATGAATACAGTGATGTTGAGTGCTGTTAGGGGTATCAGGGCGGTTGTCTATTCCCGGTTGCCCACAACGTGGAAGGGTTCTTCTGGGAGTACCTGAAAAGGAAATTGGATTAGAGGTGGTCTTAGTGACCTGGGAGCATGACCGCAGTGCCCAAGGGACAACTGCTTGAGGTCGGTCACACACGAGCTTTTTGTGAGTTATGTTCGTGTTAGCTCCGTACTTGCTGAGATCTTACCGCCAGAGACGGATGTCCGTGGGATAAGGCGAGGTGTACATTTTTAGGGTCGACCTTTTCTAACACCAGCCTTCCTTGTGGGAAGGCAGCATCGCTGTCATGCTGGTTATCTGAAGGAAACACCCTACTGCTATCACACTTCTGTACAGTCAGCAGTACGACATCGCCTTCGGATCTTCAGTTTGCTGCTTTGGGTCTAACCGCTCTTCAATCGACCTGTTTGGCATGGTAGGACCTTGAGGAACGATTGTTCCAGCCAGTATAGATCGACTGGTTCATCGCGATAGGCAAGCTCGACCACCACTTCAAGGTAGCAACAACGGTCGGGTCACAATTAAAGTGTATGAAATTAGGAAAATATAAGAATAAAGTTCAAACAAGTAATCCGACAACTAAAAACGAATGAATAAATTTATTAATCAAGAGATAAATGATATAAAACGAAAATATTAGAGAACAATATAGATAAACCCGAACAATTTAAAATAACGACTGGTAGCTAAAAAAAACAAGAGTTTATTACAAGTATAGTACGATGAAAAGAAAACAGAGTGAATAAAATAATGTCAAAAGTAGAAACTATAATAAGCTATACGCTAGATGAGATAAATCAAAGACAAGTATGGAAAATACCGAAAAACAATAATATACAGGAAATGCAACTAGAGAAGTTAGGAAAGACAATACTTTTAGATCACTACTTATTTGAAGTGATATTCCAATTATAAATATTGTTAATTATTGTTTATAGAGTAAAAGAAATATTTCGCTAACTTTTGCGAATTTCCGGTATTGTATAACTAAAACAATGATAATGAGGCATTGGAAATTTGCCAAGTTATTACCATTGAAGATAAGCGAAGACTCAATACTTCAATAAAGATTGGACCCAGAATCTTAAGACCCCACAACAAATGTTTATTACATTTAGAATCTTAATTTAGCAACCAAAAGGTTTAATATTTGGAATTTCAGTACATTAGTGTACTTTCTCAAGCGTTACTAAGTCCCATTTATAATAAATGTCTAAAACTAGATTGTTTAATAAAAATATATGCATGGAAATTCGAGATACCAAGGATTGGATTTTCAATAATCTAAAATATCTACTAGCCTTGCATTATATATGAATGAAACTATTATGACTGTTCACTTTGATAGAAATATTTTAAAAAACAAACTTACTTGTAATGTGATCAAAGCTTGATTTAATTCATGGACAGATGTACCATTGACTTGACGCATAGCACTTTCCCAGTGTGGACAATTAGCTAAGAATGATTCAGCTCTTGCATGAAAACTGGCTGATAGTTGTAAAACACGAGAACGATCTTCCAGTGCTGCAGTAAACGATTTCCATTCATGTTCCAATTGGTTAGCCTATATGTTTGATGTATAAACAAATTTTAAGTAGTTAAATGTTACTCTTTGTAGCAATAGCAGTATTATAAACTGAGTGTAAAATATAAACTCAAGTACATTTGGTTAAAAAATGTATGCATCAATTAAATCAAATAAAAGAAATACCATGAATCTTTTTTTATTATTTATGCCGCTATTAGGTCATTAGACGAGTTTATTGTTTACATTGAACTACAATAATTCAAATAGACGGAATGTGATTTAAACCTGCTAGTTTATGATGCGATGTTGGCATGTACATAACGTGAAATCAAACACTAGTACATTCACAGACCAAAATGTATTGTTAATTTACAACAACAAAAATTAAATCTTTCTTTAAGTGTTTACCTTATAAAATTAATTTTATAGATAAAACTTCAATTCGATTATTTAAATGATTGTCCTTTAGTTACTAAGGTAAACATTGGAAAAATACAAATATGTCCCAAAATTTAGTGAGACAACCTGTCCATTAAAAGAGAAGAGTTGATTGATTTTCGTTCAGAATATGTCGACTTATTTGAATAAAGAATTAATTTTCTGTTCTGGAAAATGATATAAAAACAGACTACTATATTTTAAATGCTTCATTTTTTATTAACTTGACAGTAGTTTAATCATTTTAGAAAGGTTAATTTCATCAATTGTAAATCAAAGTCTACTATATAAACGTTTGTAATACTCTTGAACTTTTGAGTTAGTATAATTGTGATCAATAGCGTGGATCCGTGTGATCAGAAGCGTGGAAATGAGTTAAATAAAAGTTTAATCTTATATATATATATATATGTACATTGTTGAACTTACTAAAGAAAAAATGGTTTACTTACATTAGAAATCATTTTCTTCCAAATTATTTTTTACCTGTCTCTTTATAATTTTCAAGTCATTCACTGTAATGAAAACTATAATACCTAACAGTGTAAATAAGCTAATTACTTCTTTTAACCTTTAATTTAATTAGTAAGTTAATGAGATTATTATAGATTGGAAAATATAAATGTGATTCATATTTCATTTTATTATAATATAATCAATTGGAAATAATATTGAGATGTACTTTTTTTGGTCTTACGTTTAATTTGTTTATCATCCAATCTACGAGTAGTAGCTTATAACTACAAAGTGCCTAGGTAGAATATAAATATGAATAAATATAGGTTAAGATACAAATATTATTTATTTAGTATTTAATGTACTAATGTTAAGTATTCTTTGTACAAAAGGAAATATCAGTCGGCTACAACGTAGGACCAGGCATATATATGCATCGGTCCAAGTTGCCATACCTTATTAACACGACAAGATAGAAAAGTGTGGCAACTGGTTGTTGCAATGTGGAAGTGGAAATATGTAACTTAGTGAAAAGTTACTTTACTTTTCTTATGTAATAAGAAAAAGGATAAACACATACATACAACACACCTGTTTTAAAATTTGTTGACTAGCAAAATGACCAGTATCAGCTAACATGCCAGCAACTCCTGTTAAACGAGCAACTTGTTCTCGGACACTACTACACTTGGAAAGAAATTGTCGGTGTTCAGCGTGTAGATCAGCAGCCTAGTAAAAAAAAGCCGGAAAGTGTATACCAGTCTTAAAGATGATACACAGTAAGAAATCAGTATATTTTTGTTTATAAAAACATATACAAATTCAATCATAAAAATGACTTCTTGATAGATGTGTCACAAAATCTCAAATATCAAGAAAGGCCACTTAATATATGATATTAGGATAGAAAGTGAATCCACATATAAGCACAATCAATATGAAAGCTATTATTATAATGGAATATAAACAATTTTTATTGGAATTACATGTGACGCAGTTTGACCAATATCTAAATACTCCGTAAGAAACAAATGACGCTGTTGGTCTATCCAATTAGACATTCCTCTAGCATCTTCATCAAATAACCGAAGTTGGTATATTTGTTCTAATCGTGATCTACCAGCTTCCCATTTCTGTTGAAGACGAGTACGAAATTCATAAAGTTGTGAGACGGTATGCCGAACCTGAGGAACCAACTAAATAAAAAGACAGAAAAAAAGTTAAGGCTGAAAAGATGACAGAGTTCAAAAACTATACTAAAAACAGAATAGCTTATTGAAATTTTGTTTGTACATCCAATTAACTCTAAAACAAAATCAAACAATATGGGAAATAACCTTCAGCATTTTTAGCCAATTTTACCAATCCGAACTTTTAAGTTTATATGCAGTTTACAATTAGGAAATATTCAATTAAAGAACGAGTTAGATTTAAGTTAACACTGCACAGTGGTAAAATGAATGAAGCTTGCTATAAAAACTAAGTCAATCAGTTGAATTAAACAGAGCCTGTACATTGATTAAAATTGCCACAATCCATTAGCACAACGACATGAAGTTATCAACGTAAATCTCACAATAGTAGACATAGTAACAGTATTAGTGGTAACAAAGTAGATTAGACACTGAACGTACGACTCAAGAAAATATGGATTAGTAGAATGAAGCTGATTTAGAAACTGATGTAAGGGAAGAAAAAGAGTGAATGCACCTGTGTCATTGCAAACAATCTTCAGCCATTTCACTTAAATGCTCTGACCACTGGTTGCAATAATCAAGCAGTTAGACTAAGGGAGAATGTTTCTGTGGTATAATGGTTAAGACTAGAGTTCTGGGTCGTAAGGTTTGAGAGTTTGTTATAAAAATTGACATCTATTAGAAAGAATTGCTAAATTTCACCAGTATGTAAGCGAAGTACTACTGATTTTAATGAACGATAAGAATGAGTACTTTGCTATTGTCGAACACGTAGAATCGATTATTCTAATTCGGAAACATTTAAATGTATATTCAATGAAATGTTTAATATCAGTGGCAGGGGTCATAAACAGTGATATAAGTTAAAATCATGAATGTACCCAATATATAAGGAGCATATATTAACTATGTGAAATTTACATTTGAAGACAATATTTCATGTCTTAACGTTAAACCTACATTTGTATAGGCGGAGAATATGAATCAGCAAACTGATAATGATTTATTCTGTCAAAAATAGTTTGGTAAGATGTACTTTATAAAAAGTCAAACTGAAAATCTTTTTTAAACTGAAAAGGTGATGACATTTGTTTTAAAACCCTGGATTATTTCATGTAAAAGTAAAATCTACAATGTCTTGCAATAATATTTCTGATAATCATTAACGCACGCTCGTTAAGCCTATCAGTTAGCTATTCAATCATAGACAATTTACGGTCTAAAACAAATATGTATTCACATTTCCTCACGGAATTAGTACTTTTACAAAAACAAATTTTTCATATATATACGATTGTACAGCTTGATAATAAATTCGTTGAAAAGAGATCCCTTCGCATCAAACTTTTAAAAATATGTATTGTCTCAAGTTGCCACATTTCATATCAGCGCATAGAAAAGAAATTAACAAAACTAGAATTGAGAGACTGAATAAGTATCAACGATAGTAAGGACAAAAATTGAGGACATATTAGATGAAAAATCATAGTTGTAATAATCTTAATGATGGAAAATTAAATAGTTCGAAAATGAAGGAAATTAAAACTTAGGCAGCGTGAATTTGTTAAAAATATGAATATAAAGAGTATAAAATATGAAGATATATGTGATCGATTTCGAAAAGCATCATTCTACCTCCAATTACAAATTACAACTGCTGTGTGAACCATGCTATCTATATTCAAAGGCCATACTAAATATTTATAAAGCAATACAGAAGTATTGCAACTGAGAAATAATTTATCTGAGAAATCAAAAGCTTTTTTCTTACCTGTTGGAAATCAGGATTCATAGATACCCATGATGTTGCAAGGAAAGATGCACCACCACCGGATGCAGTAGTAATAGAGCATGTTTGAGAACCAGAATTTACAGAGGACGCATTGGCACTAGATTGTGATGCAGTTATACCATAACGTAACCATGATGTTAATCGATCAGCTTCTGCTTCAAGAGCTGGAACAGGAGCTTGAACAATCTATCAAAAGGATGATTTAATAATAAAAGGGAAAAGACTGAGGAACCACGTAACTAACGGAAGCAATAAAAATTAGCAAGAGAGCGCCAATATAAAAATTAGTGTTCGAAATAGCAGTATGGAGAAAATTGTCAAAGTATGTTAACAAGATTCTCAGAAAAGTCAACGACACTAGTCAACGTTCGCAATAACATGCAGGATAATAACTCACCTTTAGACGTACTGATCTATGCTCTTCTAAAGCACGTTTAGCTTCGTCAACAGATTCTGGATTAGGTTTTCTATCCAAAAAACAATAAAGCTGACCAAACTTGTCTGACATATCATTTGCAAATAAAAAGAATTCCTCGAGACAGCAACGAATTTTGATCCACTCTTCATGATGATATGGAAGACTTCCCTTTAAACATTTAAATAAATTACACAATTACTATAAAACCAATCGCGAGATTAATCACTATCTGAAATAGTTTTATTTGTTGGATATTTAATTATTCACCTATGAAGTAAATTTTTAATGACCGTTATTGTACATCTCAAAATGATTATCAGATATCACGAACTGATCAACGTCAGAGCGCCACTGAAAACCCGGAAGCATTGGACGGTCGTCTTGTTCCAGCACGGGACTCTCCAGCAGTGCGCATTCACAGTCCTACACACAGAATTTCAACCCAGGACCTTCGCTCTCGCGCGAACGCTCAGCCTCTAGACCACTGAGTCAGCATCCGACGGTGTTATCGTCCAACTTTAACAAATCCACGAAACAGCCGTCTAGTGCTTCCAGGTCTTTAATAGTGTTCTTACATTGATCGATTCATGATTTCGATAAAATTCAACAATCTCCACAATGATTGTACTAACAATTTTTTTCCAAATTAACGATGGGCACTCTGGTTATTACCAACACACGAAGTAGTGTGAATCAATGAGATTTATCAATGTCAAACTTAAATAGCAATAAGTTATAGACAAAGATAGCGAATGTGATTATTGTTAAATATACAAAGCAGTTTCATCAAGAAGTATAGTGTAAATTAGCAGTGAGACTGAACAATTTAAATGATAGTGTCCTCATTAAACCTATTTCAAACTCGAAAACAATACATTGCTATTAACTCTTACAATCAGTGTAGTTCCCTACTTGTTACACGAACGTATACTACATTGATGAGCTAAATTGCTATTACTATCAATAGTGTTAAACAGTGTGAAACAAAACACGATAATGGTCAGGAACCCGGTGGAAAAATGTATGCTACTTAATGAAAGGTTAAGTAAAAGTAAAAAATAATAATACCGAATCTTGGGTGACTGTGGAAGCAATTGAGATGTTTCATTATCATACTGCTCCAACATCAGTCATCACTAGTCTGGTAAACATAGGCGATAGTTTGAGTTCTTACATCAAATTAGATAGAATACGATCAATTGTAAGAGACCGAATATAGTAGGGATCATCACGAGAAGAAATGGAGAGAAAGGAGAGACTGTCAGACACAATTGGAGTCTCATCCCACGATCCAACCACAATTAGCATGGGGAGGTGAGATCAACCATAAACCCTACTGTTTAATTTTGATGGGAGCGTGAAAACAGAGAGTTGCTGTTATTTATTATTATTTGGACACATGAATATTGGTACAAGAGAGCGCCAATATATATGCGCCACACAAAACAATGAAAATTCGAGAGGAATACAATGAAAGAAAAAAAAAGCTAAGGAGCGCAACAAAAAAAAAGGGAGAACAATAACAAAGAGATTGGTGTAAGGTAATGTGCTAGTAAACAGGGAACGCAAAGGTACAATCGGAAGAAATCTTTCAGGTAAGGGAGACACAACCACTTTTTATGAAGAAAGTAAAAGAAGGTTACAGCAGGATCGCCACTGGCTTCTATTCTGAGCCATATCTGATAACGTCTCTAGCCACTGTGTAGCACCATCTCTCAGACCTCAACCAGGGAGTCGTGAAGGATCAACACAAGCCAGTAATTTACAGCTTTCTTTCATGCCACGACACCATGTCATGCACTGACCACCTCTCCGCTTCTTCCAACCAGTCCCAGAGTCGGCAAATAATGCACGACGTGGAATTCTCTGGGACGACATTCGGAGAACATGTCCAAGCCACCGAAGTCGGTGTTTCAAGATGGTGACACCAATTGAGTTATCATCTCTGTGCCCGAACACACGATGCCGAACCTCTGCATTACTGACATGGTGTTGCCACTGAATGTCAGCAATCCTTCGGAGACAGCGATGATCGAACACAGAGAGTCGTCTAACGTTCTCAACTCGGAGAGGCCAGGTTTCACAAGCATAGAGCAAAACTGCTCTCACCGACGCGTTGTAGATCCGGCCTTTTACAGCCAGACTAACATCACGAAGGCGCCATAGATGGCCCAGATTGGCATAAGCCGCTCTGGCTTTCACTATTCGTGCATTGATATCATCACTCACACCCCCACCAGCACTTATGCAGCTACCCAGATACACGAACTTCTCGACTACTTCTATCTGCTCACCATCCAGGGTGAGTACAGGATTACAATCCTGCCAGTCTTGTATAAGTACTTTGCACTTCGAAGGTGCAAAGCACATACCATACCTACGGACACTGATTGCCAACTGATTAGGTGCGGATTGCATGCCTTGGGCATTATCGCACAGTAAGACAATATCGTCCGCATACTCAAGGTCGAGAAGTCTTTCTCCAGGCAACAGATCCACATCACCATTACTTACATTCATCAGAGCTGTTTCCAGAATGTCATCGATGGTAAAGTTGAAGAGGAATGGTGAGATTGGGCAACCCTGCCTAACCCCACTGCTCGAATGGAACAATGGAGAAAGGTGGTTGTATGCCCTCACTCTGTTTGAGGTGTTTTTATATAGGGCTTTTAGGATGTTAATAAACTTCTTAGGCACACCCTTCTTCAATAGACAATCCCAGAGAACAGTCCTATCCAACGAATCGAAGGCAGCCCTGATGTCAAGAAACACTACGATTGTTGGCCTTTGATAAGTATGGCGGTGTTCTAACATTTGGCGGAGGGTGAAGATATGATCAATACATCCTCGACCAGAACGAAACCCACCCTGCTCCTCGCGAGTCAATCTTTCTCGGGTTTTGAACAACCTACGAAGTATGACGGAAGCCAATAGCTTGGACGCAATCGGAAGTAGACTTATCCCACGATAGTTGCTACAAGAACGACGTGAACCCTTTTTAAAGATAGGGACAACTATCGACTCATTCCTTGACGTTGGTGCACTCTCTAGTTCCCAAACCTTTGTAAACAACGTCGTCAATTCCTTAGTCAAAAAGTCACCACCATCTTTAAAAAGAGCCGGAGGTAAGTCATCTGGGCCAGGTGATTTGTAACGCTTCAAGAGTTGGAGTTCCTTGCGGAGAGTTGCTGTACAGCGACCCTACCAGTGACAATCAATGGATGCCAGATGTCTACTAACCGGATAAAAAGAAAGCATACCGGAAATACTAAGCACCATTGCTTGTAAACGGTGAAATTAAGGAGAATATAATGACTAGGTTAAATGTAATTTTAGGTTAATGTTATCTTTTGACTGATGTGAAACTGCATAAACTAAAATGTGATTAATGTAGATGAAAATGTTGACAAGCTAAACCTTCAGGTGACTGTTGATTTACAAGTTCTAAGCACCCATGATCTTTCAAGTATCAGTAAGGTCAAATCATGAAACACAAACTAATAGCACTTAGTCAGTGACGCAACTCGGTAACTGAGCAAAGATTCATATAATTAGGTATAATATCCACATTTGAAGGCTAATACTACCTGGTTGTCAATAACAAATCAGATGGGGTAGAGAACCTGATGGCCGAGGCCCAAGTGCTTTAACGACAGTATATACTAAGCGATAACAGAAACTATAAGATTCATTGTACCGAGCATAAGGAAATGACTAGTAGGAACCCGTTGTGTAGTTGAATACTTCGGCGAGGATAATTTTCCTTTCGACAATATCGGGGAGTGGCAATTTCATGTGAAATTCAAGATTAAAAACATAACAAAAGGTTCAACACAAGTCCATCAAAGTTTGAGGAATAACTATCTATAGATTGATGAAGCCATAATGTTCAAAATAATATATAAGAAATATTAGCAAGCACGAATGGAATATGCCACGTATCATACATGGTTAAGATACCATAATTGTTTTGAAAATGTAAAACTGACCTCCATTTCAGAAGTTAACTGGCTAGGATCAACTTCACGAAACAAAGACTCCACAGACACTAGTTGTATTTCAAAACTAAACTTTCCACTCGCCAGCTGAGCTTTGTGTTTCTCAAGGAACTTATCAGGTTTAATTATGAATGTCAAGGTTACATCTTGACCAAGACATTCTTCTAGTACCTAGATCATAATCAGTACCGAATACTCAATGAACTTACTTTCAAAATCGGTTTGACACTGTGCCAAGTAGTCCCACTTCGCATATCGATTATCACCACAAACCCCAACCTCTTGACTTTGTCGTCAGGGAGGTAAGTGAGATACCTCACAAGGACATACAAGTCTTCAATAGGGATTTCATCAGCCCGTGAATTAGAAGGAAAACATAATAAGGGTCCGCCTCTTCTCGACCTACCACCAGGTAAAAGTGCGATTTTTTTCTTCAATAAAGGAATTAGATCTACTGCACGAAGACTAGTGCCAGATTTGTGGCTTGAATGAGAGCTGCTGCTAGTACATAAACTACCAGAATTACTGCTAACACCGCTAGTTGATGTGAGTGCATTTATACTTCCACCACAAGTACTCCCGAGATTCTGAGGACTCACAGAAGACCTGTATGCATTTTGATTTAGATGATAGTGATAATGTTCCGTATGTTGTTTATGAGCAACATGTGGCTGGAGCTGAGGTCGGTGGTGATGTATTCGTGAATCCTGAAAATTTGACATGTTCCCATGATGAATGTTAGGAGTTGCATAATTAGAATTCTTATTGTACGGTGTTATTGACAGTTGTGTCTGATTAATGGGCTGGGAATTATGAGGGCGCCTAGGATGGACAAACTGATGTGTGTGATGATGGGAATGGCAACGAATGTGCTTTGACCTGTTTGGACGATAGAACTCAAGGACCTCAGGATCGAGACTGCTGTTAGCATAATCCATCATATAAAATCCACGATACTACTACACATTGACGTTATTATTCATTTTGAGGCAAACAAGATATCATGGTTTCCAGCGTTTGTTGTCAACTTACACTAACTTAATGAAAAAAACCATCACCTGCAAACTTATTGAAATAGCCGCGACATAATTAGCTCAAACGCTTTCAATGTACAATCCACGGAAAGTAAGAAAAGTATAGCTTTTACTTATTTTACCCGGTAAAGTGGATGTATATATGTGCGGTGATATAATTTATCGCTATAGATATCTTTGTGTGTCTTTAATATGGTTTCAAATAAGGTTCCGAAAGGAACAGAACCACAATATTTGGGTTACGGGTTAATGTACCACACAAAGGATGTAAGCTATACTTGTAAAAGCTTTAGCGATTGAACCTTAATTGAATCAGACTTCCAATTAAAATCTCTTGAAAAATTCGGGCCTGTTTGTCTGCTGACACGTTGGATTTACTTAAAATTTTAGAGATGTTTACACAAATAATCTTCATTGTATAGTTTTGACAGTGTTTACTCTGAGTTTTCAACATTCAATTACATAGCTTGAGTCAGTTTATCGAAGAGTTAAGACTGTTCGTCCGGTCAATAAAGAGCCCATGATTCATAAACGCACACTGACCTCCAAACAACAAGTTACTAAACCTGAACCCATCGTGAAACCTGGTAAATTAACAACAGTTCGTGACAATTCTCTCATTATCATGAACCTCGTTGACAATCCTGATCTTCCTCTCAGTCTGTAGGACAAAAACGACAGGATGCTCTGGGGTGAATTGAACAAGAAGCTCGAACTTCCTAGAATAGAGCCTTTGACGGTCACCCGGCTCACTCGAGGAAAGGATTCTAAGCATCTAAATCACCCGAGGCTTCTCCGAGTAACACTTAAGAATGCTACCGACGTAGAGGACGTCTTGCTAGCAAGCCACTTGCTGAAATCAGATGGTAACGTAAGAATACTGCCCGACATACCGTACTCTGAGCGCAGTATCATACGGAACGTCCCTAAAGAATCTCGCTAGTTTTTCCGCGGAAGAAACATGATTGTGCAAGGTATACCGGAAAATGCAGACCCTACTCAATCAAATTCTGACATCAGGGAATGGAAATTCATCAAACAGTCCTTGAGGCTCAAACACATACTGACTCAGCATGTGACGAGACTAGCCAAGAAGGGCGGTGATATTAGACCCCGTCTAATGAAGATAACCTTCCCATCTTCCCACATGACGGCTGCAGTTCTGGTAGCATTTCGTGCCAACAGACGTCAATTGCCAACTGGAATCCACATGCACCCGGATAGGCCATATGAAGCTAGGACCAAGCACAAAGGCAAGTTGTAGCTGACCATTCCACTTGTGGACTGTCTAAATGATAAAACAAAGCGTGTAAAGGACAGGGACTACCACCTCGGCAAACCTCATATAGGTGGGCTACCTGTCCATTCACATAAGGCTCATACAGAAAAACAGGATGAAGCTCACGCGTTCCAAATTGAAAGCATAAACTGCTTATATATGAACGCCGCGAGTCTACCAAACAAACTGGATGAACTACATGAACTTAGCGATGCTAATAAGGCCCATCTGATAGGAATATCTGAAACCTGGATATCTTCTCAGTTATCGGATCAAGAGTTAGCATTGCCTGGAATGACTTTGTTCCGCAACGACAGAAAAACAGGAATTGGGGGCGGAGTAGCTATATACAAAAGCTCTTGCTTGGAGGTGCACCAGGTTTACAACCTCGAGTTTAACAATCTTGAGGAATCCATATGGTGCTCTGTAAGATTGTCTAGTACTTCCAGGTGTCTAGTCGGAGTCATTTACAGGAAGCCAACTGCCGACACCGAGTACGATAGTCGTATGCTGGAAGGACTATCCCGCTCTATCCGTCTCGGTTTCACACACATCCTGATTCTAGGGGACTTTAATATCCCTAGAGTCAACTTCGTGGAACACACGTACACTGGAGGCGACAACTCAACTGAAGCTCGGTTCTTCAACCTCATCGATAACTTGGGCTTATATGAAAATGTGAGGTCGGCAACTCGTTGGAGAAACAGTCAGACACCATCGCGCTTAGACTGTGTATTTGTAGTGGCATTGGACAATAGCCACACAATCCACAAAGCTGTGAACACGAGACTACTCAGAAAATAGATATTTAATATTTAACGCGGAGAAATACCTAAGAATGGAGAAGGCGCGAACGATGAATTGAATGGACTGGGTTTGATCGGATGGCATGGCTCGTCCATGCAGGCGTGGTCCATCTCAATGTTACTTTATATCTTCTATTCATATTAAATATATTGTTCTTTCTCTAGCCTAACCTTGTTCTACATCATGTATTGGTAATTGATACGATACAGTGAGTTGGTGTAGTCGATGGTGTGACTTCCACGTAAGATCTTATAGATTAGGCAGTTATATCATGACAAATCTACAATTTTAGGATTAGGTCTATTATTAGAGCAGTACTAATATCATAGTAGACCATAGTTCTACATTGGTGAGCCCAACTAAAGAAACGCAACCTATTATTGTTAATCCTTTTTTACACCTTAACCTTCTCAATCGGTTTTTATTTTTGTAAATCCAGTATTCTAATAGTCCTTTGATTAATGGTCACATATATTATCGTAATTTTATATCTATTAGTTTACATAACTTACTAGCTCAATCGATGATAAAAGTTGATCATCTATATCAACTAATTAGCTTTGATGGTTCGTTAACAAGCTTTAATAGCATTTACCTGCTTCAGCGACATAGACTTGTTTAAACATCAAGCTCTAGCAAATATGACCTGTTAGTAGCGTAAATATACATTGACTAACAATGCAATCAAGGATTGAATAGTTATCTGGATCTAATTCTCAGTGTTCCGTCGCTTAACACCTCGTCCTGTTTTAAACTATGCACTATCCTGTAATATCTTTTCTTCCGACCACTGCCTGCCTAATTTCATATTCTCGAGTTCCATTACCAAACAACAAGGGTGACAATTCTCCAAAAAAATTCAGTGAGTTCCAGCTATAAGTTTTCTGCAATCATAAGGTCATTTTAGATGGCTCGTTCAATAACAACCAAACAATTATCTGGATTCATTCGATTGTTCTAATCCGGGCGAGTGGCAAAAACGTCAACACCATCAAGCACCCTGGAATTAATTGCCATACTGAATGTTTTATTCTGGATACTTTTGGATCATTACTACTCACGAATGGCGTTATATATGTCGTCTACTGAATAATCTAATTTTCAAAAATAATCCAGGCGAGTTCAACTATTTTACTTAATGATTTTTTGCACTTAACATGTATATGTTTTCTAGTTGCTTTTGCCACATATTTGTAAGTGTCCCTAGGCTAAATGCATTAACTTCTTACGGAATGTTTATAACGCGTCATATTCCTGCCTGAAGTTTCATAAGCAGTCTTAACTTTAAAATTATCTTTCTGATCATGTTCATTATTTTCAAATTGTCATATACGTCAACAACCTGCATGTTAACCTGACCCATACATGCGTTGCACTATATCTTCATGTCTTCTAAATTTAGAAATCATTTGAATCACCTTTAACATTTATCGATAAACCCATAGTCGTTGTTGCTAATCGTATTTCGGTTTATGGATTAGTTTATTATATTAGCAGCCTAAAATACGAACATAGTTTAGATAATAAGATTGAAAATTTAGGTACTACCAACTACACTAGTAAAATAACTAAATCCCTAGGTAGCTGTTGGCTAAACAAACGTTTAAAATCAAAACTCCGTAGCCTGCTAAAATTAACACTAAACGAATCTTTCTGAATTAAATTTCTAATTAAATTAGGCGTCTCGGATTCTTTAACGTAATAAATTTCTGATAATTTCGAATCACCTAAAGCAACAATACCTATTTTTCCACTGACTAATCCTCAATCAACACTATAACTAGTTAAACATAATAGTTTCAGGATATCGTCATAAAGCATTGTCATGACTTGACGATCACGTAATATGATTGATAAAATTAATGAAACTATTAACAAAATCCGTCAGCAAATTGACTTATATTTATCACTAGTGTTGTTTTTCTTTTATCTTCATTCACTACAGATGATTACAGTATGTTTCTCTATCAGTTGCTCACTCAGTAAATATCTCGAAACCTTGTCAGTCTAATTGATGGTTTAGCGACACAATAATGCATGCAAATAATCAGTATAAGCAGTCGAGCGAATCTCCTGCAAACTGAAAACATCAATGTCGAATTTACCCCAACACTGACTAAGGTTCAAGCCATTATCATAGACATGAGTTGGGAGTGTACTCCCCCTGGTTACAACTTATGTTCTCCCTGATAATCACATGAGCATCACTCACTATTAATCATCTTGTGAAAACTTAGCTAAATACATCTTGCAGCACCACATCACTTCGTAATATGACACAGGCCTAACTGATTTCAATAACTCATAACCACTATATCAATTAAATCGTATTCCGCCTTATGATAAACTGCATACTTGCAACTAACTTGTATGCCCAATCAGCCGGCAAGTATAAATATAAATAAATAGTCTATCGCAGATCAGAACATTGAGTCTAGAGCATGTCTCTTAAGAACACACTCATGTTTAACGATTTTTCCTAGCTATCTGTCCAAAATTATCACTCATGTATTTAAATTTTATTCTGATAACCGTTCATGTGTATTAGTAGTATTACTAAATTCTATCACGGTCAAGTAAAAATGAGGTTGAGAAAATCTCCCCGTAACTAAATAAACCGTATCAAACTAACTGGAACACTAGTTGGAATTCTTCTCCACGTTAATACTTTTGTTCTTTCAGTTAGCCTACTAATACAGATGCAATTGGAAATCACATATGGACAGGTTACCGGCATAATTGTAAATTGATTTCATAATTTAAACCAAAACTAATACCAATATTAACATTTCTACAATAATCATTACTTTAATATTTCTAAACACAAAATAATTACTACCTATAAGTTAAGTTATGAACACGCATCGTTTTATTATCATTATTATTGTAACCCCATTTTTTATAGCTCAAATAATCTTCACCCAAATTTTCATTTCAAGCGTTTTAAGCATGAAGGCAGATATTTTAAAATTATTACATGTATTTCCCGACCAGATGCTGCCGTCTTTTTGATTTATCTTTCAGCTTACCAATACCCGGAGGATTCTTATTATCCTTGGTAACCTCCGGCGCGCGACGATCCCATCCAATCTGGTATCGAACCAACATCACGTTGATTCTGGTGGGAGAGTAGTGTAGTGGCATTGGACAATAGCCACACAATCCACAAAGCTGTGAACACGAGACTACTCAGAAAATAGATATTTAATATTTAACGCGGAGAAATACCTAAGAATGGAGAAGGCGCGAACGATGAATTGAATGGACTGGGTTTGATCGGATGGCATGGCTCGTCCATGCAGGCGTGGTCCATCTCAATGTTACTTTATATCTTCTATTCATATTAAATATATTGTTCTTTCTCTAGCCTAACCTTGTTCTACATCATGTATTGGTAATTGATACGATACAGTGAGTTGGTGTAGTCGATGGTGTGACTTCCACGTAAGATCTTATAGATTAGGCAGTTATATCATGACAAATCTACAATTTTAGGATTAGGTCTATTATTAGAGCAGTACTAATATCATAGTAGACCATAGTTCTACATATTCACAAACGAAGAATTCCTAGTCGACAACCTCTCAATCCTGGCTCCTCTGGGAAAAAGCGATCATGCCGTCATAGCCTTCAGTTTTGTCATCAAAACTAAGCTAAGGTATCCCAACAATAATTTGCGTTGGAATTTTAGACGGCTGAATTAACCAGCTCTACATGACTATCTACAACAGGTGGTTTGGGATGTTCACCATCAAATCGATGTGGATGGTCATTGGGACTTCTTACTGCACACGCTCTTATGTGCTACAGACCATTCAGTTCCTCAAACGGTTCCCAAAAGCTTCAAGCCACCTACAGTAATCAAGAACCGTACCCTTCGCCTCCTAAGCCGCAAACGGCACTGTTTGGCAGAATACAAACGAACTTATAACGATGGAGCGTATAGGCAATACAAACATATCAGGAACACATGCACGAAGCTATAAGAGAAGACAGACTTCAGTACCAAACAAAGCTTATGGACAAATTCGCCTCTAGCCCTAGAAGCCTATTCCGTTATGCAGCCTCTCTTCGTCAAGCCAAAACAGGAGTTTCTCAACTGCTAGGTCTTATCGGCCCGACCAACAACGATGGCGACGCCGCTAACCTTCTGGCGGCCCATTACTCTCAAACATTTCAACCGGCTGACATCAACTTTATTGACGACAGTTTCATCTGCAATTCCACAGGACTTTCTGAAGTGGACCTAAGCGCTGACCTGGTGTTCCGGAAATTGCAGCACTTAAGACTTGACACTTCTCCTGGCCCGGACATGGTTCATCCTGCCATACTGAGGGAGGCAGCCTCAATCCTGGCAACGCCGCTTAGCGTGATGTTTTCACACTCGCTAAGCCTAGGCAAATTACCGGAAAACTGGAAGTTGGCTCACATCACACCAATTTTCAAAGGTGGTCGACGCAATGAACATTCAAGTTATCCGCCGGTAGCTCTTCTGTCATTACCTTCAAAACTCATGGAGTCCCTGATATGCGACGGTTTAAATGACTATCTACTGTCCTTAAATTTCTTCTCACCCCAACAACATGGTTTCAGGAAGGGTTACTCTTGTATAACCAACCTGCTGACTGCGGTGGACAAATGGACAAGCATCCTCGATTGCAAGGGAAAGGTTGACGTCACTTACCTTGTTTTCTCAAAAGCTTTTGATAAGGTTAACCACTTGTGTCTTATCAACAAGCTCAAACGACTAGGTATCAAACCACCTCTAATCGATTGGCTTACTTCATACCTAAAAAATCGACACTTTAAGTTTAGGGTTAATTTCACTTTATCTCAGGCTATGGAATGTCCTAGTGGGGTCCCCCAGGGCTCAGTAATAATAATAATAATAATTTATTCTCAAATAACAGTTTGTTACATGAGGCATGCCAGTTTACAGGCAAGATCAAACTGATACAAATGATACAATATACACTGTATTAAATTACATAGCTGGGTTGATAATTTATAAGACATGAATGTAGATTGTTTTAATCAGTACAACAGTTGTCGCGCACCACGAGAGTTGCGTTGCGAATGTGCGACTGATGCTCAAGGATAGGTCCATTGAAGGTAGGAGCTTCTAGAAATCGCAACCTTATGTCCCTTTGGGATATCCAAGGCTTTAAGGATGGTGCAGGATGAAGTAACCTGTTCCATATCTCAAGGGGGCTGAAAGGGGGAGCAAGTAAAAGAAAACACGAGAGGCAGAGTAGCCAATATTCATGTAGGAATGTTTAAGGTATGATTACTCAGTCTAATTTTCTTTTATTAAGGTATTTGTTAAGAAAGAGCATTTTAATAGGTTAAAGAAAATAAGCTTTAGCAAGGTGTGAGTGGGCATACAACTGACAAATGGAGGCGATTCGGAAAAGAGCTGAGAGTATAAGATTATGTGTGATTAAAATATAAAATGTAGTGCTAGAAACAGTATTGTGATATACAACTGGCTATCTTCCTTTTATTATCGAAGCTATTAGAGCCCCTCTCGTTTTTTTTTATTTGTCTTTTTTCGCGTTTTATAGGGTCTTGAGTAGGCTTCGTATATTAGCGAATTGTCTAGTTTGCTTGTAATAGGATTTCTGAGTAGGAAGTGAAACCAATTCAACGTTCGTAACACGATTTAAAGAGGTATTTTGCGTGATAAATCAGCTTCAATACCATAAGTCCGTGACATCCCACTAAACCATAAGGAGCCGTAATTAAACAAAATGTTCTGCCCTACAGACATGGGTGGATTGAAGTTATCTCCCCACCTTCATGTTTGCTGGTCAGTAACGCCAGTACTAGGGCCTCTTCTCTTCTTGATCTACATAAATGATCTTCCTCAACAGGTAACATCAGACTTATTACTTTTTGCCGACGACGTGAAACTTTGGAGAGAGATACGCAACCAAGACGATACACAGGCATTTCAGGAGGATCTGACGCGACTTCAATGTTGGGCAGACGATAACGGACTTACCTTTAACACTTCAAAGTGTGAAGTGGTCCATCTGCGACATGTTGCAAACTACAGTTACAACTTAGGAAACTCCTCTCTAGTAGTATCCCAAGTCGAAAAAGATTTAGGAATCCTGGTGCCCCATGATTTAAAGTCTTACGCTAACTATGACAAAAATGCCTTCCGAGCAAACCTTGCACTGGTAACGTTGAAGCGCATTTTTGGACAGTTTGACGGACGAACTTTCCATACAATCTTCAATAGTTTCATCCGTCCCCATTTAGAGTACGGAAACATAGTACTCCCCACTCACTCCAAAAGGACAAGGTCACTTTGGAGCGTATCCAACGGCGAGCCACGAAATCAGTTCGAGGACTCAAATCTAAACCTTACGAACAACGCCTCCATTCACTAGACCTTTACCCACTAGAATATAGGCGTCTTAGAAATGATTTACTAATGGCTTATAGTGTTCTTAACACTTCTGGACATCCTCTTAAACACCTACTTAAGCTTAGTTCGAATAATAACCTAAGGGGTAACACCCAGAAACTGGAGACACAACATAGCAAGACGGAATGTAGACACAACTTCTACTCCTTAAGAGTTGTCAAAATCTGGAATTCGCTACCAGCCGAGCTAGTCGAAGCGACTTCTCAGGAGTCCTTCAAGAGGCAACTCGACCTATTCTTAAGGACCAAGGACAGCATCACACTATGATTTACCAATTTCTTTTCCTCTTTTATTGTTAACATACCTAGGTTCCTGCCTGGAGGATTTGGTGATCCCCTGCTACTAGACACAGAAGCCTGTTAAGCGAAAGCTTCTTCTATTCCGTCCACAACCATTTGAACCATTTTGAATCTATCTTAATAGAGTACATAACGCTATATGGACAGAAGAAAGAAAGAGTATTGACATGTGCAAAAGCATTCGGCCAAAGTACAAATATAGAACAATTATTCCTGGCCAAAAAGAGAAAAGGAAACCTCACTTGCCTTTCCGGAAAAGGAAGACAGTGAAAACTGCTGAGAACCTACGACGTTCAACTCACCCAAAAGGTCATTTTGCAACAAGCAAAGTTGGCCTAAATAATAATTCAACTTGATGCTATCTAAAACGTCTGGAAAACAGATTACTTGACCTGAACATAAGTGGTTCAGTTTTCATGAGGCAGGGTTTATAGCTAACAAACAAAGGCAGCTTGCAATGGGGAATAACTGTTTAGGTTTGTTCAGATACGGGCTATCACTCAGTCGAAACCAAAACAAACAGCTGGGTAAATGACGGTTCCAAATTTGATAATAAAGTTAATTGTACATCATTACCTAAAAAATATTAACACCCATTTATTCGACAAATAAATGTTTGATAAGCAGCCAAGTAAAACAAACAGTTGTGTCTATCAATTCAGGAATGTTATTTGGTCACTCCTGGATCGATCACACAGGGATTATTCAATAGATAATTGTTAGAAATTTCACAAGTTGAAATCATGAGTCGATTGAAGCTAGACCATCACGAAAAACCTGGAAGCACTGAACGGCCGTTTCGTCCTAGTATTGGACTCCTCAGCAGTGCACATCCACGATCCCGCACCACGCGGGATTCGAACCCAGGACCTACTGACTTCGCACTGCTGAGGAGTCCCCTACTAGGACGAAACGGCCTTACAGCGCTTCCAGGCCACAGCCTTTGATTGATGATTACGACACGTTTATAAAATTTTTTCAGGTCATTCTGAGCTACGTTGGAGTTCTGTCCTGAATTTCTTTCAAAATGAATCTAATATCCTTCTTTATAAAGTTTGTACAAGACCTATCGTTGAATACTGCTCGTTCTGATTTTCCAACTTACACCTATCTGATATACTAAAGGTGGAAGGAATACAACGAGACTTCACCCGCAAAGTACTTAAGATTGACTCAGTCATTGACTACTGTTCCCGATGCCAAATCTTGGGAATAGCACCCTTTGGGAGAGAAGGCTTACGTCTGATTTGATTCTCTACTTCAAACTACTCAAAAAACTTATTCAACATGTAAGACAGTTCTTGCTAGAAATTCATATGAATACGAACTTTGAAACAAAATATCTACCGTCAATGTTGAGAAATACCGATTAGAAGCTTGGGAAAGCTTCTTCCTCATCTAGTATGCAATAATATGGAACAGTCTTCCTTCCGAATTACACATTGAAGATGAATTACATAGGTTTGTAGTGCTGCTTGATCAAGCCCTCACTTGCACTGATCCAGCACGTACAAAACCATCTGCGCCCCAATCAGACATTATAGGCTCTCTCCATGTCTAGACTAAAATGAACTTTAATTTCAGTTTGTCTTGTTTTTCCTACTTTGCAGTTGTATCACTTACTTTTTCCACCATTTCTTCACTTGAAGTAGACAGGTAACTCACTGAACCTACCGATAATGTTCAACTAAACTTGGTCGCTGAGGGACACTCACTACCACTCTCAGAAAGTCAAAAGGAACGCACAACCGACTGCCTACTACCAGTCCAATTCGAAGAACGTAGCCAAATCGTTCGCTTTGGATATTGCTACTCTAAACCTGTGAATGTAACCAGTGGGGTTATACAAGGAAGTGTGGTTGGTCCATTACTCTGTAGCTTTGCGTCGAGTTGAGATTGACTATGAACACCGCTACAAAGAAACACGTGCCAAATAAATCAGAAGGCGAAGGTTGAATGTAACCAAATAGATCCATAAAATCCCCGACAAGCCAAATATCAGAAGACAGTTAATGGACCAAGTCGAGATATATTTGCTGGCGATCTTGTGGCATCGAAAGGATACCGAGATCGTGCCAGGATACAAGCTTGGTTACAGAACGTAACCGAATTCGCGCGAGATTACAATCAAAGTGTAAGTATAAGAATGGAAGCACAAAATAGCTGTCATTAGCACAGTCAAACAAAAGCACATTAAAACAAGCACTGGTACAGTTGGTTATAATAATAATTGTTTTTATTAAACCAGTCGTGTTCTCGTGAAGAATGTGAGTCACTACAACTCTTTCTTCTTTTTATCAACGACGTGTGTTCCCTTTTTCAGTATGGTAAGCCTTTCCTTTTTGCTGATGACCTGAAAGTAGTTTATTCATTCTCTTCTCCCACGAAAGAAAGCTATATTTCAGCGGTAATCCAAGAGGAAATAAACAAGTTGTACGAATGGACTATTTCGTGGAATATGCCACTTAATGTTGACAAAAGTGGATTTATTCACATTGGTCGCTGTCTTAACTTAAATCTGACTGTACAGACACATACACTCCAACCTCTCAACACTGTTCGTGACCTGGGTTTAAGATATAGCAACAGTCTGAACTTTTCTGAGCACATTATATCTCAAGTATCCAAAGCTAGAAAGCTCATCGGATTGATAATGCTTAACTTTAATAATATCGAATAGAGATTGTTATTATACAGAAAATGTATCTTACCCATTCTTGAATATGGTATTTTAGTTTACAGTAATTGCAGACATAATGACCTGATTAAAATTGAAGGTGTTCAAAGAAAGTTCACCAAAGCTGTTCTGGGGTATTCCGATAACAAAGATGTCAACAACTCAACTTAGAACCTCTTTGGATCAGACGTATCAAATTAAACCTTGTCTTTATCTACCGGCTTATTAACGGTATTTACTACTCTTCGGTATCCACCCCTTCATACCTTATGATACCATCCCACAATCTACGCAATAAGGAGAATATTCTGACGATTCCAAGAACCCACACAAACTTACGTCAGAATTTTTTCCTTATTCGCCCCCTGAATGCCCTGGTACGGCCGAGAGTGGGGAGAGTCCGCTCTCCCTCTCGAAATACTCTCACACGGCCACGCGTATACAGCCTCTGCCAGGGAAGTCCTACTCATTGCCTTCTCGTGGCGGGGGTGTTGTTTACGAAAATGAGAGGACGAAAAGCGAATGTCCGGCGCTTTAACCGGATTCCCAAATCAATGGTGCACATGGGCTCCAGTATCCTGCGGGAACGAATGGCGTATGAACCAATCGTTGGTCACCGGCTACCATGGGACTGCATCTCCTTACGATGCTCCACTGCCTTGTGGGTTAGACCTTTAGGTCAAAGGCTCGGGGAGTGGCCCCCTAAGATAACCACCTGCTTCGGTTTGGGCACCCGGGCAGTATCACAGCCCACACACAAATGATGAACTCTTTATGTCTATGGAAATTACTTTTGTCGCTTTGAAAAACAATCAATTGATTCAAATTATGATCACTACAATTATTGTCATTATTAATACTAATATTATTATTACTACTATTATTGTCATTATTGTTATTATTATCATTATTATTATTTTCCACATTATTCACCTTCGTTTATACTTATACAGCGGCTCGTCTTTGGTGGAATTCCGACTGTATCTAAACGTTCTCGAGTCACTGTCCGGTTGAAAATTGTATGTTACCACCGAATACGAGGACTGAAGCAGATTTTCTGAAACCACGTGCATCATTCAAACTGGCTGCCTTCAACGTTCGCACATTTATGCAGGTCGGACAACAGATAGGGCTGGCTATGTCTTTGGAAAGTCTTAATATCGACGTGTGTTGTCTATCCGAGACCCGTATTCAAGACTCTGGCGAAGTACTACAAATTCGATCTCCATCTGTCGCTTCGAAAAGCTTGTTTTACGTGCGCTTATCCGGGGACCCTGTGGCATCTTCGTCTGGTTTTGCTGGCGTTGGTGTCGCACTAAGCGCTAGAGCTGAGGCAGCACTAGTCGATTGGATCCCCATTAACAGTCGGTTATGTGCTGTTAGATTAGAAAGTTCCATCAAAGTGAGAAGAAATCGGCGTGAGAAACGATGTCTTTTCGTCATCTCCGCCTATGCCCCGACAGATGAGTTTTACCACCAGTTATCAGTTCTTCTCCAGAAAGTGCGTTCGACAGATATTGTAGTACTAGCCGGAGACTTGAATGCTCAGGTCGGGCGTCTAGGCACAGAAGAGAGTCGTTTAGGTGGCCGATGGGGACTCGTTGGTCGCAGGTCAGATAACGGGGACCGTCTACTGCAACTGTGCACAGACCACAACCTGTTTCTGGCTAGCACTAACTTTCGGCACAGTCATCGCCGATGTGCCACCTGGCGTCCTCCCTCTGCATCTCAAGCCTGGACTCAGATTGATCACATCGCGATCAGCTACCGCTGGCGTGGTTGTGTACAAGACTGCCGCTCCTTTTGGACTACCTATCTGGACTCTGACCATGCCTTGGTCTGCGCCAATCTTGCCTTACTTTTCAGTGGACAACGAAGTGAACGCCATCAACGGATTGATGTTAGCAAGCTGGTTGCAACTTCTGTTGCAAGTAAGTATCGAACCGAGCTAGCCTCTAGGCTAGCTACCACTCCACCGAAAAGTATAGATGAGCATTGGTTGCAATTGCATGACGCCATGAAAATGGCGGGAACAGTCAGTTGTGGGTTTGCGAAACGTCCCGCTTTTAAGCACTGGGTTTCTTCTGGTTCCTTACAACTCATTGAAGCCCGTCGGTCTACTCCGGGTAACCGTGAGTTTGACCATAAACGAAGGATTTTACGTAAGGAAATCGGGCAATGCTTGCGTAAGGACCGAGAAGCCTGGTGGTCGATGCGTGCTAATGAGCTGGAAGCAGCAGCTGCATCTGGTAACTACCGGAAGCTCTTCCAACTCATCCGAGCCACTGGCAGCAAGAAGTCTGGTGTGAGTGAAACAATCTGCGAGGATGATGGGATGCCAATCACTAACATCCGTCGACGTCTTGGACGATGGGCAGAATTTTTCGAAGGGCAGTTCAACTGGCCTGCTGCTCCGGCAACATCGGTCAGACTGTCCTGCCCTCCATGGCCGGTGACGACTGATCCACCGCAAGGAACTCCAACTCTTGAAGCGTTACAAATCACCTGGCCCAGATGACTTACCTCCGGCTCTTTTTAAAGATGGTGGTGACTTTCTGACTAAGGAATTGACGACGTTGTTTACAAAGGTTTGGGAGCTAGAGAGTGTACCAACGTCATGGAATGAGTCGATAGTTGTCCCTTTCTTTAAAAAGGATTCACGTCGTTGCTGTAACAACTATCGTGGGATAAGTCTACTTCCGATTGCGTCCAAGCTATTGGCTCCCGTCATACTTCGTAGGTTGTTCAAAACCCGAGAAAGATTGACTCGCGAGGAGCAGGGTGGGTTTCGTTCTGGTCGAGGATGTATTGATCATATCTTCACCCTCCGCCAAATGTTAGAACACCGCTATACCTATCAAAGGCCAACAATCGTAGTGTTTTTTGACATTAGGGCTGCCTTCGATTCGTTGGACAGGACTGTTCTCTGGGATTGTCTATTGAAGAAGGGTGTGCCTAAGAAGTTTATTAACATCCTAAAAGCCCTATATAAAAACACCTCAAACAGAGTGAGGGCATACAACCACCTTTCTCCATTGTTCCATTCGAGCAGTGGGGTTAGGCAGGGTTGCCCAATCTCACCATTCCTCTTCAACTTTACCATCGATGACATTCTGGAAACAGCTCTGATGAATGTAAGTAATGGTGATGTGGATCTGTTGCCTGGAGAAAGACTTCTCGACCTTGAGTATGCGGACGATATTGTCTTACTGTGCGATAATACCCAAGGCATGCAATCCGCACTTAATCAGTTGGCAATCAATGTCCGTAGGTATGGTATGTGCTTTGCACCTTCGAAGTGCAAAGTACTTCTACAAGACTGGCAGGATTCTAATCCTGTACTCACCCTGGATGGTGAGCAGATAGACGTAGTCGAGAAGTTCGTGTATCTGGGTAGCTGCATAAGTGCTGGTGGGGGTGTGAGTGATGAGATCAATGCACGAATAGTGAAAGCCAGAGCGGCTTATGCCAATCTGGGCCATCTATGGCGCCTTCGTGATGTTAGTCTGGCTGTAAAAGGCCGGATCTACAACGCGTCGGTGAGAGCAGTTTTGCTCTATGCTTGTGAAACCTGGCCTCTCCGAGTTGAGGACGTTAGACGACTCTCTGTGTTCGATCATCGCTGTCTCCGAAGGATTGCTGACATTCAGTGGCAACACCATGTCAGTAATGCAGAGGTTCGGCATCGTGTGTTCGGGCACAGAGATGATAACTCAATTGGTGTCACCATCTTGAAACACCGACTTCGGTGGCTTGGACATGTTCTCCGAATGTCGTCCCAGAGAATTCCACGTCGTGCATTATTTGCCGACTCTGGGACTGGTTGGAAGAAGCGGAGAGGTGGTCAGTGCATGACATGGTGTCGTGGCATGAAAGAAAGCTGTAAATTACTGGCTTGTGTTGATCCTTCACGACTCCCTGGTTGAGGTCTGAGAGATGGTGCTACACAGTGGCTAGAGACGTTATCAGATATGGCTCAGAATAGAAGCCAGTGGCGATCCTGCTGTAACCTTCTTTTACTTTCTTCATAAAAAGTGGTTGTGTCTCCTTTACCTGAAAGATTTCTTCTGATTGTACCTCTTCGTCATTACTCTCTTTTTCTTTTGCGTTCCTTAGTTTTTTTTTCTTTCTACTTCTCTTCGAATTCCCATTGTTTTGTGTGGCGCATATATATTGGCGCTCTCTTGTACCAATATTTATGTGTTCAAATAAATAAATAAATAACCATGTGGAACAGACTGCCAGTGAACCTCTGTTGCAGTGGAACTACAACCCGGTTCAAAAGTCTCCTTGATGATTTTCTTTCCGAAAGTGGATTATTTCACTTATTGAATATCAATGTATTCAATAATGATTTATACGGGCATGGTCCGTCATCCATTTAATTGCCTGAAAAGCAAAATAAAACCTTTAAATCTTTTCACGTTTATTTTATTTCTATTCATCTTGATATATGAAGTTTGCTTATGTTCGTGTTTATCATTATTACCGTTATTAATATCATTATTAGTTCCCTGACACATTAGATATTCTTTTTATCCTTCTAAACATACTTAACTCCAGAATGTACTTTGAAATCAATTTCGACTTTCATAGCATCATTCTTAATTATTATTGCACAAATATTTATACTAATATCCGGTTTCACTCTGTATACTATTACATAAATCTAAATGTATTCATCCAAGTGCATTAAAGGATATTTATTTTATTTCTCTCAATTGTTGGTTTCCTTCTGAGGTTGATATTCATTACACAATTATTATTCTTATCATGGATGAAACTTTTCACTAGGTGTTCACTTCTTTTCTCTCTTCTTTCTCTTCTATATAAATATTATTATGAAGATTATGGAGTTTGTAATGAAGACAATAACTTGTGTTACACTTAAATTAACTTCTCAAACCCGTTTTATCTTCACTATGCCTATATGACTACTCATACATATTGATATTTCATTATCCTTTACACTCAATTGAGACTTTTATCGCATCACTCTAAGCTATGTGACTGCACAAACATTTATTCTAGCGTCATATCTGACTACAATAATAAGCTGGTTTTTCTTAATTATTTTTTGTTACTAATTTGACGATACACACATAGTCGTTTATTCTTGTTCTATGTTCATAAACACGCGTATTAGACTGTTTGCGTATTTCACGTCTCCTTTATTTCTATTCCCTTATTTTCTCCATCTCCTTCTTTAAACTCAATTCAATATTCTTCTCAATTACACAGACCCGATTTATTATTATTAATATTCTACTATTATTACTCTAAATTTTTTTAAAATATGGCAAGTATAAGGCTAACATTATTGAAAATTGTGTATTATTGCATTGTTTGAAGAAACCCGAAATGGTTTCCTCACAACACTTATGTACCCATAAGATGTTTGTGAATAATAATAATAATAATAATAATAATAATAATAATAATAATAATAATAATAGTGGTCTTGCATCTATGGGGCCTATTACCCATCAGTTGGTTAGGACAACACAGAATAACATCAGCACCAAGTTAATGTGAGTTTCTTCCTGTTTATTCTTTATTAACTTTTTACTCTTCTGTACACTATGTTGAATAGCAATTAATATTATTTGTCCACTCGTTAACTTATCTACAACTCATATACTTCTATACTTTTACGCCTGCTTTAATAAACAACTATCCTACATTATACCCTTTTTAATGCTTATACTCGAATTGGCATACTATACTTTATACTATAGTCAATTAAAGCACTGCATCGATGCCTTTTCCACAGTGCATAACTTGTAAGTGCCTGATAAGTTTGTAAAATGGTACTTATGGAAATAGTGTTTCCCAACAGTTTGTGAAACACAGAGGATTGTGTGAGGTATGACGTATATCCAAAAATAAGCTTAAATGAGCCTAACACCACAAATGAAGGGAAGGTGAAGTTACTGACCAGCAAGCATTGATGGTGAGGGCGATGACTTCAATCCACCCATGTTTGTGAGGCAGAAAATTTTGTATGTATCAGGCTCTTTATGATTGAGAAGAAGTCAATCAAACAGTGATATTGAGGTTATTCTTCTACGCTCACCATTTAGAATCATTTTTCCAACGTTATGCTGGACTAGTTATTCTACTAAGACAACCTATAACATGCTAACTCGAACTTTTACACTAGGATTGTGTGGCTGACATCGGATGAACTAAAAAAGAAAAGAAAGAAAAAATTAGAAAACAAAAGATATAGTTGTTAGAATTCTTAGCACTTCACCCTCTATATGCATACTTCCTTCTAATGAACCGCTTTCTTTGTACCAATCTTGACTTGCTTTCCTTTATGTGAGCTTACTTCAACTTGTTAAACATCACAACTCATTGTTCTTTATTAATACATTCCCTTATATGGAGCCTCTCACTTCATTTCACTCTAACAAGAGATAATATGAATTTAATCTAATGTATTATACCTCTGTCTGTCTGGCGGCGGCTGTAGAGAACGCAATACAGCTCTACAGACTAATAAAAGAAACTAGAATCAGTAAGTCAAGTGTAAGTCAGACTATTTCGGAAAAAGACGACACTCATCTCCTCCCAGTCCAGACATTTAGAACGATGGCCGGAACATTTCAGAGCACAGTTCAGCTGGCCTTCAGCTACTCTACAACTACCCTCCATTCCCAGACAGTGTGAATGGAACATTGAAGTAGGTCCCCCAACTCTAGCAGAAGTTCAAAAGGTTATAGTTAATCTGAAACGAGGAAGGGCAGCTGATCCAGATGGATTGGCTCCAGGTCTTTAAGGATGGTGGTTCAATTTTGGCGATTAGGTTGACTAATATTTTAGCTAAGATCTGGGAGTTAGACGTTGTTCCATCTGACTGGTCACAATCAGTGCTTAAAGTCACTAACTTCTAGTCTGAGCCACGTTGGTAGATGCAGACTACTTGGTTGGGGTCCGCATGACTATCGTAACCAATTATTGGAGACTCTCGGTGACATGGCTCAGAATCGATCACAATGGCGTCGGTGTATACACTCTCCGTCTTCCCTTAAACTAAGAGATTAAAAGCGCTTCATATCTTTCTTTCTACGAACTAATTCTTTCTTCCGGTACTATATTCTTATTGCAATCTTTATTTTATACAACATTGAAGTAACTAGTTCTATGAATCCGGTGTTCATCTTGTTGTGTTAATGAGGTATGGCAACTTGGATCGATGCAAATATGTGCCTGGTCCTACGTTGTAGCTGACTAACTGACTTACAGTTGAATCATGCTTGCGTATTGGTGAGGAATCCGTTACAGTTACAAGACAGCTGCACAATTACCACTAGTTTTCAAGTTTCAAGCAACTATGGAACTCCTTTACTCATTCAAATGGTAAACAGATAGTAGTTAGAATTTCGAGATAAAACCGACAATTGTTACAATTCCGTGGAAATCACTTGCATACGCCGGTGTTACATCAAAATTTCGTGGGACTAACTGCTAATTGTTCTTTATAAACATTTCAAACCAAGACAAATAATCTTGATGATGGCACTTCTTAAAACAAGTAAGTTTAGGACTACCAATATCAATCTGAAATTCTATAAGCAATATGTCCTAAAAATATAGATTGCAAACAGTAAGCTCTTTATTAGAAATTCTTATGAAGAAACTGTCAAATTATTAGGATATTTATTTATATACATAATAATTATGTACAAACACAAAATGCCATTTAAGCAATAATAATCACAAAACTCAAAACGATTCTGCTTCACGCATATCTGAAACAAGTTTTGTAACAATAGCTTTAAGATTAGAGTCAAATTTATCGTCAGCAACCATTTCATTAATCAAATGTTTACGCATAAATATTCGACAATTTCGACAAAGTCTTGTATACGCTGATAACTGCAATAATTTAGCTAAAACATTTTGATATTCGCCAGTGCATAATTCCATAATTGTATATTGTAAGAAAGCAATATTTCCTTCACTGGTGTCTCCAAAATTGTAATTCTGATGGAAAATAAGAAAAAAACGTATTTCAATAATGATTGGAAGAAAATAGGACAGACTTAGTGTAAATCAACTTTATGGTTACAAACTCATACTTTTATGTTGAGAGTCTGACGAAATCTCTGCACAGATTCGAAAAGCTTGTTTAGCTTTTGCCAACATACGTCACCTATGACGAAGGAGATATATCCGTCTATCAATTAAGAGACAGAGTACACTGCGCAGCAGTTCGTTCTAATTTACGGCTGCGAAGACACTCGTAGGCTACTAGTATTTGGTTGCAGATACCTTGGAAATATTGCTCGCATCCGCTGAGTTTATCGGGTAAGTAATAGTGAGGTTAGACGCAAGAAAATAGGGAATGATGGTAAATCAGTTTATGAGGTTGTGAATCTTCATCGACTGAGATGTCTGAATGGCGTGCTATGTATGCCTAAACACCGATTACAAAGACACGCAATGCTGACTAGTGTTGGGGCTGGTTGGAAGAAAGTTAGGGACGGCCAAACCAAAACGTGGCATCAGTCCACAGTGTCACTAACTTCTGGTATGAGCCATGTTGGTAGATGCAGACTAGTTGGTTGGGGTCCGCGTGACTATCGTAACCAATGGTTGGGGACTGTGTGTTACATGACTCAGAATCGAACACAATGGCGTCGGTGTATACACTATCTGTCTTCCCTTAAACCATGAGATTAAAATCGCTTCATATCTTTCTTTCTACGAACTAATTCTTTCTTCCCGTATTGTGTCCTTATATGCAATCGGTCTTTTATATATAACTTATATGAATCTGGTGTTCGTCTTGTTGTGCTAATGAGGTGTGACAACTTGGACTGATGCATATATATATATCTGGTCTTACGTAATAAAGAACTTATTAGCAATATATATCCATAACCCTGCCAGTAACGAATATCGTACAGATCCCTAACAAGTACTTGGATACTACTATTGACCGAATTCTATCGATCAAATTTTCAATATGACTTGATACAGTTGATACCTAACAGTTAGATAAAATGATAATAATTATTATTAGTAATTAAACAAAACATTCAAGCGAAATACTCTAATCAATCTGCACATTTGCTAGTCAAAATCATCAAAATAATATAAAATTCATATATAGGCCGCATTGTTTTCATATACTAGGACGAATTAAACAAAAACTAAGATCCATAATACTATAACATACTGAAAAGAGTTAGTTTCATGTATTGTGCTGCTTTGGTCTGGGCACCCAGACAGTATCACAGCCCACACACAAACAGAATGAATGAAAAAAACACCACCACCGCCAACAACAACAACAAAATAAACTATAAAAAGAAAACAATAAACATTATCTACCTTTAGTACGGTTAATGGAAAATTATAAACAAGACAAAGTAAACCTAAAGCTTGACCAGCATTAGATTTAGCTTTAACTGTTAAATTAGTATTATTTAATATATCCCAAAATCCACACTTGATCATCATCTAAAATAAAAATTTTAAAAGAAAAAACAATAAATTAAATACCCTGAATAGTAATTACTAGAAAGTTTCTCTTTTAATTTATCTACAAAGACTTTAAAAGATGGGTAGCAGTATACCGCTGTTGTGTGTATGCTACTCATATCGACAGCTATAAGTAGTATGTATTATCAATCGAAAGCGAATTGTCTAGCGGTAGAAGGTTAAGAAGATCAAAGAAAAAAGAACTTGAACAAATGACAATTGGTATTTATTTATTTTAACACATAGATATTGGTACAAGGAGGCACCAAATACATATGCGCCACACAAATCTCATTTGATATGTGTGAGGGCTGTGATACTGTCCGGGTGACCAAACCGAAGCAGGGATAATTGGTATAGAAACGAAAAAAACCAATAAATTTTGAGACGATTGATTGTACGATTCTTAGATTTTATGAATATATTATGTCATTTTGTATTCAAATACATTCGATTTTCCCAACTTGTTTTCTCGTTCACTACACCACTAGACCTTATAAAATCACTATAATTCAAAGTAAAGTATATGGATCTGTGTACAGCCAAGATCTTCAACATAAACGTCAAAATAGTTCTACTGTATGGACCTGAAACTTGGAGAACAACCACAACCATAATCAAGAATGTACAAGTATTTATAAATAACTGTCTACACAAGACAGTTCAGAACCGTTAGCTGGACATCATCAGCAACAACCTGCTGTGACAAAGAACAAACCCGATTCCAGCTGAAGAGGAAATTAGGAAAAGATGATGTAGGTGGATAGGATGTACACTATGAGAATCATCAAGCTGCATCAAAAGGCGAGCCTTGACTTGGAACCCTGAAGGGTAAAGAAGAAGAGGTATACTAAATAACATTGAGCTGGAAACTGGAGGCAAAACATCAAAAAAATTAATAGCACTTGGAAACAACTGGAAAGTAGGATACAGCAGAGAGTTAGTTGGAGAATCCTAGTCGGTGCCCTATGTTCCATGAAGGGTGACAAGCTTAAGTAAGTGTATTGATAATAAACTGTATAATAATAATTATTATTATTGGTATAACACCATCGAAAAGCATAACGCAGATAACATCCAGGCTTGTCCTCCAACATTTGCTACTATATATGTGTATATACATGATATAATAAATTAGGCAGTAAAGGAACTTATCAATTAGGAACAATTTAATCAATCATAATGAAATGATAAAAACGACAAAACTTATCCCCTTACTTACCAAAAATCGTCGATGACAATTTAGAATACCACCTAATACACGTGGATAAAAACGATTGAAAGGCATTTCAGACATAACACAGTGTAATAAAATATGAATCATTTCCCTTTCTCTACCGGCTATACTGCCTGCTACAAGTTGAACACCTGGTGAATTAGCGGAAGTGTGACAAGATTTGAGTAAAGCTGAAGCTGTAGCATCTGGACCACCAGGAGTAGAAACTAAAATACTAAATGTTAATTGACGAGAAGTTGTACGTAGGCCAAGTTTTTCTGCAACGGCTACCATCTAAAATCCAAGTAAATTTGTGTGAAAAATTCAATAGGGTTTTGTAAAGGTCTATTGGTGGCGGATGAGGCAATAGAATTGCTAAATATTAGCAAATTAAATTAATCATACTAAATATAAATCTACAAAGGAGTTGAAGTGGGATTCTTAATGATGAAAGCACCCAGATTTTAGCTACTAGATTACGAGTTCAGATCACGTTTTATTTAATTTTTTTGTAAAACTATGTAGTATCACTAGACTTCAAACGAATAGTCCAGTCCAAAGGTGAGTACATAAAGCTGTACTTGATAAATGAATGACCTTACATCCATTGTAAATCTTGATTACTGATTTAACAAGACAATGTTAAATGAAGAAGTAAATGAAATTCAAGATAACAGATTCATGTACTAACACCTTAGTAAATGTGCTATATCCCGATAAGAATTATGAATGGTAACTTTTAGGATCCGTTTATGGACCAATAATATGCGTATATTTTTATCGTATAACTGTTAAATAACTAAACTATTCATATTCATGTCCCTCTTATTATAAACTTCCATTTGATCCATAGACTATTATTATACGATTCACCATTCTTGAGTTATGCCCAGTCTATTAATTACTATCCCCCACATTCACAGTCACATTTGGCCAAATCTTGTACAAATGTTGTTTCCTATTTTATGGTACGATGTGGTCTGTTTGATTTGTATATAAACCCGGTATGCTTGAAATACATGATTCATATCACAGAGGTTGAGATTGGTATTCTGGACTTAACAGGCAAGCAGGTCTAAGCAGGAATAAGGACCGATAAAGACTCTAGACTACTCATACTTGTTTTATGCATCATTGGTTCGATCGATAAATTACTGTTTTCTAGTTGGAGGCATCATCACGTTATACGTTATCAGGGCACTCAGGCCACAAGTTATAACAAAATGTTTTAATCCAACCCTAAACATCGAGGAAAAAACAGAAAACATAAGTTTTGTCCCCTCTTCTATAGGTATGAAATATACAAATAGTTCTTCAAAAGAATTTGAAATATCTTTGAGAATAACCTATCAAAGGTACTAGATCACACAAGCAATTGAAAATCTAAAAAATCAAAGTGTTTTAGCCTATTACTTGTACAGATTTCAGGAATTATTGCATTTCCCAACATATACTATCATCGAGAAACCAAGAAAATATTAACCTTATTGATTGGTAAATATAAAGATAAAAATCAGCAAAAAAATTTAACACTCATACTTCAGGATTTAAAGATGGTTTAGATTTTTCATCATCTTTGGATTTTACAGATGAAATATCATTCACTAATCGATTTACTGCTGAACCAATTAACCACCAACGACCAGTAGATGAAGCATTTAGTAAATCTTCTAATCCAACAGTTAAACACATATCATCAGTAACAGACAATCCTATGAAATGTAAAGATATAAAAATTGATATATAATTTCTTTTCACTGTGGTTTTGAGAAAGAAATGCAATAACAAACAAAATGACTAAAGGAAAATATTGAACGCTTCAACATTGTTCAAGCACTATACCCACAATATTCTTAACTCAGAACCTAACTATCAAGAAAAAAAAAACTTGTCAGTATAGGATTGTGGAGATTATTAAGTTTTTGATTGAGATTGTGAACCGATCAACGTTAGACCACCATTGAAAACCTGGAAGCACTGGACGGCCGTTTCGTTCTATTATTGGACTCCTCAGTAGTGCTCACTAGTGACTAGCTTTGTGAGGGAATTCTCGGAGTTCTAGTGTGGATCCGTGACCGGCGGAGCCAATCCGTATCAGGTAGATTCAGGTATCTACCTCATTATAATGGAAGATGGTCACACAATTTTGTGGATTGGTTGAGGTTAGACATTAACACCGATGGATACTGACTCAAAGGTCCAGAGGTTAAGCGTTCGCGAGAGGGACTGAGGGCCGTCGTTTCGAATCCTGAGAGTGGGGTCGTAGATTCTCACGATAAGACGAAACGGCCGTCCAGTGCTTCCACACTTTCAATGGTGGTCCAACATCAATCGGTTCATGATCTCAATAAAAAAACTTGGCCTCTAAATTATGTAAATGTTATATCCTAATGAAGAATAAATGAATGGTAAGTGGTAGGAATTATTTACGGACTATTATTACATGTATTCTTATTGGATAACAATTAAGTAACTATATTATATGTATATTCATATTCCTTTTGTTTTATGCTTCCATTTGACATATGGACTATTATTATACAATTTATTACTCTTAAGTTATTTCAAATTTGTTAGTTACAGTATGCCATAATCACAGCTACTTTCAACTTGATCTTATCTAACTGTCATTTTTTTAAATCTTATGCTGTGATGCGGTCTGATTTGCTTGTATACAAATTGCGTACGTTTGAAATACATGATTTATACAACGGAAGTTGGAATTGTGTTCTGGACTCAAATCGACAGGGCTAGGTGACAAGAAAAATTAAGAACTCAGAGTTGACTTTAGGTTGTCCGTACTGGTTAACGCGTCACTAGTTTGATATAGTGCCAACGTTGTATAAGTCGGTGTTCTGATTGACGATCTTATCACGTGATAATTAACGTGGCATAAGAACACAACAATATATATGTGTATAACACACGGAAAAATAGGATTTTTAATCATAGTCGTGTTCACACAGTCATAACTTCAGATAGATTTGTTACTGACTAAATTTCAAAAACTGAATGAATAATTAATTTTAATGGTCGAATTCATGAGTCGATGTAAGCCAGACCACCATTAAAAACCTGGCAGCACTGAATGGCCGTTTCGTCCTAGCATCCAACTCCTCAACAGTACGCGTTCACGATTCCGCTCGCGGGATTCAAACTCAGGACATTCGGCCTCACATGCGAACGGTTAAACTCTAGACCATCGAAACGGTATCCAACAGTGTTAATGTCTAACTTCCACCGATCCATGATATTGCGCAACCCTTCATCCAATATCTGAAGTGGAATGCTTTATCCACCCGTTACTGATTGGACTCCATTGGATATCCATCTAGATTCATCGAGGAAAATCCGAAGTCAAAACGACAATATGAAAAAGAATCGGTGGCAGCTAAAAAGACCCTCTTTATGAGGGTCAAATTATCTTTTACAAATATTTATTATTCACTATTAAAACTTTTAATTGTTTTGTTTCTAATATCTATGAAGTGGTCAGTTATCTGCACAGTAGCATATATCATTAGCCGTTCGGTTGTTACATAACTTTCCTCCCAAAATATGATTTTCATAAAGAATCTATGACACAATACCACTCCAAGTTTTAGTGATCCAACATTATTCTATTTTAACGTAGATTACTATTTTCAGAAAATAAATTACGATTGTACAGCTTAAATAAATGAAATCATTGAAAAGAAAATGTTCTCCACTGAATTCCATCTATTCTACTTCAACGTTACCTTTATCGCATCTTAACAACGATGATTGGTTGTTTACTTAGCCAGAATTGCAAATAGTCTGACAGGTAGTAGATGAGTTATATATTCTCTTACCCTTATTATTACTGTGATTGTTGTCGGGTTTTTTTGGGTGTGGAAATATACTTACGTTCTAGTCAGACTAGTCACGTGTTCTTGATCTGGATTGTGTTGACATTCCGTGAGACAGACACTAAGACGGCATCTACTAAAGATATTCATCCAAGGCAAATTAGTGTCATATTCGTGTAAACAAGGAAAACGATCGTTATATAAAATCAAGTATAAGTTTGTACACCGCTCTATTCTGTTTCACTATTTTAGTATAAGATCTAGTGAAACACTATCCGTTTTGGTCTACACTTAATTTGACGTCGAGATGTTAAAGATTTATCTGTTTTGTCTAGAATGTTTATGAATACGGGATTCAAATCTTAATCCTTAAGCAACGAATATGCATAAGATTTCACCATTGATCTATTTGTTTCTACAATTAATTCATATAATGAGAATAATTAGGTAAATGATTTGAAAATGCTATAACACATAGAAATATACATGAAATACACACATACACACACACAAAGACGAACATGTGAGTTACCTTTAGTCCATACCCTTATAAGTTTCTGTAAATGTAATGATCGTGTAACACACTCCTCCATAGAACGTTTCTCTGAAAGACGTTGAATCAGTCCCTCCAATTCAAATCTGGATAAGATGAGAAAAAAAACAAGGGAGATTATATGATTTCTGATTTCGGATAAAATATACGAGAGAAAGAGGGAATTACTACATGACGTACGCTATTTCAAAGTTTTGTAATTTATGCTTTTCAAGTTCAAAATTTGCTTGTTGAATAATTTCTTGGCATACATTCAAATTAGATTTTCGTAGATTAACACCAACCGCTAAAAATAAAATAATGATAATACATAGAAATATTATAATCAAGTGTACAAAACGTTGTTACAAGCATATTTACATTGATTAATCAGTGAGTAGTAAACAATGTTATGTTTATTTGACCAATATAGTAAATTGAATACTATTGATCAAATTATATAACCACTAGTCTAAGTAACTCGATGATAATTACAATACATTGAAACGTTAGATAGTTGAAGGTAATCAGTGGAAAATCCTGGACCTAGATTTTGTGTCAGTTGAACTTCATCAGTAAAGTGTATCTACAATCTTGAGGAAACTGATGGTTCCCATTGGGTTTGAACCTGTTCCACTTAGTGTCACAACGAGATGTTATCAATGGATCATTCTGGACATGTGGAATATTAGTTTCCTCAAGATACGCTTTGTTGGTTTGTGTTAAATAGTATGAAACTTAGGTTCATAGGTGTTTTTTTCAAACATCTTCGATGACCTAACATAGTAAGATTAACATAAAACGGCTTCAACTTAGTTTTGTTATTTTGTTTCATCAGTTCACAATGTTGGTTATTATTTTAAACGATTAGATGACTTGATGGTTTTACACAGAAAGTATTTTTTGTTGGGTTCTAGGCTAACAATTATACTTATTCAATTAAACACAATATGATTATTAATGTGCCAATTGATATTCAAAGAGCAGGGAAAATCTTATGTATGTACACTTTAAATGATATACAACACATCATGCTGAATGCAAAGAAAAGATAGGTCTTTGAGCAAGAACTAATCCTTAATCCTTGAACCATGTACCAAGTACAGGTAGGTATATTTGGGATTTTTATATACAGTGAGTGAGATTAAGTGGTAATACATTCCTGCCCAAACCGAGGCAGAGGAGCTTAGGTTTAAACTCGAGATACTATGATTGAAAGTTAGTTGCTCCAAATAGTGATAAATAAATACTTTATCCTTGATCTCTTAACGGATTACTTGTTTTAATGGTTCTTTATAAAAACACAAACCACATCTAATAAATACCATTAGTATTTGGAAAGCATGTAAAGTTTTGTATACGAGACTATGGTTTACATCAGTCTTTTGCAAATTAACCATGCTATCTAACATATTAAGACTGAATAAGCTCTATATTATGGTGACCGCTAACTGCATAAATCAACTTACCGATTGTAATAAAATGAGCAGCTTTCACTTTTCCGATGTCGCAATCACGTATATACGCCTTCAAAATATCTAAAATAAGAGTACCTGAGATCACCTGAAAATATCATTGACAAACGAAAACAAGTTAAAGTTTGTGAAAATTGTCTAAAACTGTTATTAGATGAAAAGCTTATTGAAAAATGTTATATCCCAATGGGAATAATGAATCGTAACTGTTGGAATCTATTTCTGGACTAATATTATACGTATATTTTTATCATATAATTGTTAAGTAGCTAAACTATGCATATTCATATTCCTTTTATTGTAAGCCTTATTTTGACCTATAGGCTTTTACTATTATGAGATTTACAATTCTTGAGTTATGCCCAGTCTATAAATTACTATCTCTCACATTCACAGTCACATTTGGCCAAATCTTGTACAAATGGAGTTTCCTATTTTATGGTACGATGTGGTCTGTTTGGTTTGTATATAAACCCAGTATGTCTGAAATACATGATTCATATCACAGAGGTTGAGATTGGTATTCTTGATTTAATAGGAAACAGAACCTGTAAAGACTCCAAACTGCTCGTACGTGTTTATGCATCATTGGTTCGATCGATAAATTACTGTTCTGTAATTGGCGATATCATTACGTTATACATTAATAGGGGCACAAACCCATGAGTGATAACAAAAAACTGAGAACAATGAACTACCTAACTATTTTATCATAATTTTGGACACCTTAGCAATGCGTAGATATTGACCGATATGCTTGCAATAAAGTTGTTGTAGATAAGCCATATCAGTCAATCAGTCAGTCAGCTACAACGTAGGACCAGGCACATATTTGCATCGATCCAAGTTGCCATACCTCATTAACACAACAAGATGAACACCGGATTCATAAAAGTAGTTAATTCAATGATGATGGTAATATATAAAAGAAAGATCGCATATAAGGGCAAGGGCGGCCTGCTTGATCATCTGGGCTACCTGTTCGTGCCATCTAGATATTTCAACAAGTTATCTATTTTTGTTTGTTTTAATATATCACTATGTTTGTTAATCGCATAACCTATTCTGCTGCGTTTCTGAAAAGTGTACAACCTTTCGTTGTCAAAGTTACAAAAAACTCAATAAGAGACAATATGGTTGCTGGCAATATACAACGGAAAGAATGCACATTATTCAGATGTTCATTTACTGAACTGCTAACATCTAACTGGCGATCACTCAATATTTATCGCCAGTACCGACCAAGAAGAAAGAAACGGAAACTTGTTGAAATACTTTACGCTGAGAATTCTATATTGTACCAAAAATATAATATTGAATAAAGATAATAATAATAATAACAAATAATAAAGGACATACTACAGGAAGAAAGAATTAGTACGTAGAAAGATATGTAGCGATTCTAATCTCTTAGTTTAAGAGAAGACAGAGAGTGTATACACCAACGCCATTGTGATCAATTCTGATCCATGTCACCAAGAGTCTCCAATCATTGATTACGATAGTCATGCGGACCCCAACTAAGTAGTCTGCATCTACCAACATGGCTCAGATTAGAAGTTAGTGACTTTAAGCACTGATGCCACGTTTTGGTTTGGCCGCCCCTAATTTTCTTCCAATCATGTGCAACACCGGTTAGCATTGCACGTCGTGGTAATCGATGTTCAGGCAAGATAAGCCATATTAATGAACCACAAAATAAAATGAAACAATTAGCTACCTGGTGATGCTCATTAGTTTACGATGGTTCCCTTTACTATTTCACCTCATGTTAATAATAATTATTATTATATAAGACAGACTACTAAATCAAAATGATTATAAAATTTAATAATCAACCAATTACTTACTCCAAAACGATACAAATAAGCTAAAAATATAGAATATGTACAAATTCCATTTGATGATAATTGTGCTTTATTATTATTATTATTGATAGGAAATAATCGAAAAATAATTGATTCAATTAAATAACCAATTAAAGGTATTGATTGAAATAAATGATGTAACATAATTTGAATACAAGTAATACATATAGCTAATTCTTGATGTAACCAACCAATTTTAGTATGACGATTAATTTGTGTACACTAAAAGAATAATTTTTTTTTTAAAAAAAAGAGAAATATTGAAGCATACTTCTATTAAATTGCATATTTCTTCAATTAAATGTGATCGAACAGATGCACGAGGATATTTATTAAATAAATCACAAAGTTCTGTAATAATTTTTGACATTTGTGATTCCGATAAACGATTTAATGAACTACGTATTGATTTGCATAGAGTTTCATTGAAATCATGATTATCATTTAACATTGAAATATTAACTTCATTTAATTTTTCATTAACAGATAGATCTGTACACTGGATCGGTTCATTTAACAATGAATCAACTATACAACAACAACAACAAAAAATACAATTAGAAAATTATCAGTATAGGGTTGTGGAGATTATTAAGTTTTTCACTGAGATCATGAATCGATTGATGTTAGACCACCATTGAAAACCTGGAAGCACTGGACGACCGCTTCGTTCTATTATGGGACTCCTCAGTAGTGCTCATCTGCGATCCCGTTCGCAGGATCCGAACCAAGAGCCCTAGCCGTGACCAGTGAAGCTAATCTATGTCAGGTGGATTCAGGTATCTACCTCATTACAATGGAAGATGGTCACACAATTTTGTGGATTGGTTGAGGTTAGACATTAACACCGATGGATACCGACTCAAAGGTCTAGAGGTTAATCGTTCGCGAGAGAGACTGAGAGCCGTCGGTTAGAATCCCGCGAGTGGGGTCATAGATTCGCACTACTGGGGAGTCGCATGATAGGACGAAGCGGCCGTCCAGTGCTTCCAGATTGTCAGTGGTGGTCCAACATCAATCGGTGCATGATCTCAATCAAAAACATTAGAAAATTAACATAAGACTTACCGTCTGAATGTTGATCATCATGATCAGTAATTGATCTACTATTATTACTATTATTTGTATTTTGACCATATAAATCAAGTTTTTTACTCTCTACAATAGGTTTTTTAAAATTGATATTATTTAAGTTTAACACTAGTACTTTTCTTTGAAGATACTCCAACAGTAGTACATAGAACAGTGTTATTACTATCAGTATTATCCTTTTCTAAATTTATTTGTTTCTCGAAATTTAGTATGTCTAAAATATAAATTAAATTAAATTTAACATTGAAAAGAGAAGAATAAACAGTACAATCAAATCCACATTGTGTTAACCATAGTGGAGTTTGTTGTTTTTTCTGTTTAGTTTTTGTAGAATTACGATTCATTTTCAACTTCTTCGATAATTTTTTAAGAATTTTCTCTTCTTTTTCATTATCTTCAAGTAAGTGTTGTTTACGTATTTCAGTGTAATTCAACTTTCTACAAATTTAAGTTCGATTTAATATAATTTTATTTATAAAAATAGAAATTGTATAATAACATAATGTTTTATAATAGTCTAAAAACTTACTTGTTTGTGACAGAAGTGTAGGCTTAAACTATGATTTATAGGTGGAAAATAAGTCTGTGTTATTATAATAATAACTCCACTTGTAGCTCTGCTAAGGTTATTGCGGTCTCAAGCTCGAGAAAAAGGAGGAGGGTTGGGCATGGGTTCAGCATCCCCTATCCCGTAGAAATCAACCTTGCCAAAAAAACTAGGACATGCTGGTGGGCGACCAGTGCTTCCCTAAGAGGGGTAACAGGCATAAGTAAAAAGCAAAGTAAGTCTGTCATCGATAAAGAAGCTAACACACAAGTGAGATGGTCCAAGTTGCTGTACTACATTATTATGATGAGGCGAATATAACAAGCTGAGTTAGAAAAAAGATCGAAATAATCTAGTGGCAATCATAGTAAGAAAGACTAAACATTGGGGAATACAGTTCAAAAAGATAGGGTGTAAAGGTGTGTGAACGAGAGGATGATACAGAAAAGGATGCATATGCGCTATTGTGAACAATTTCGAGTCATTTTAGCCAGAACCACGAACTACTGGTCACGACTATCGCACAAACCCTAACCAGATAGTCTGTATCTACTAATATGGCTTGAATCAACACTTGACCAATCTACTAATAATCTATTTCAGTCATTAAGAACCGTATTCTGAAATTTCTACTCATTACACTCATGTACATTAACATTCAATATTTGTTCAATAGTTATTTTATTTAATTATACAGGGAAGTAAGAATTTTACCAAATGGAATCATCGAAAGAGAAGCATTTTTATTTATAAATGAGTCACTTGCCAGAATGTTTGGAATGCGCTTCTCTCCCTCTAAATGCAAGTTGTTGCTTCAGGACTGGTCTGCGTCAACACCTGAACTAAAGATAGGGAGTGAAGTGGTCGAACGCGTTGACAACTTTTCTTATCTTGGAAGTCTGATCAGCCCCAATGGGTTGGTGTCTGACGAAATCTCTGCACGGATTCGAAAAGCTCGCTTGGCTTTTGCCAACTTACGTCACCTATGGTGAAGGCGAGATATCCGTCTATCAATAAAAGGACGAGTATCCTGCGCGGCAGTCCGTTCTGTTCGACTTTACGGCTGCATAACATGGCCATTAAGAGTAGAAGACACTCGTAAGCTACTAGTATTTGACCACAGATGCCTCAGAAATATTGCTGGCGTCTGCTGGGATCACAGGGTAAGGAATAGGGAGGTTAGATGGAGGGTATTAGGTAATGATGGTAAATCAGTTGATGAGGTTGTTAATCTTCATTGACTGAGATGGTTGGGCCACGTGTCACATATGCCCAAACACCGATTAGCACGACGTGCAATGCTAACCGGTGTTCGAGATGGTTGGAAGTTGGAAGTTAGGGGTGGCCAAACCAAAATGTGGCATCAGTGCTTAAAGTCACTAACTTCTAGTCTGAGCCACGTTGGTAGATGCAGACTACTTGGTTGGGGTCCGCGTGACTATCATAACCAATGGTTGGAGACTTGGTGACATGGCTCAGAATTGATCACAATGGCGTCGGTGTATACACTGTCTGTCTTCCCTTAAACTAAGAGATTAAAATCGCTTCGTATCTTTCTACGTACTAATTCTTTCTTCTTGTAATATATCCTTATTGCAATCTTTCTTCTATATATTCCCATCATTGAATTAACTACTTCTATGAATCCGGTGTTCATCTTGCTGTGCTAATGCGGTATGGCAAATTGTACCGATGCATATATGTGCCTGGTCATACGTTGTAGCTGACTGACTGACACTTGTAATCTTTAGATATTTAGAATTATTCTTGACTTACTTCTTCTTTGACTTTGTCATATTCCTGAAAAAAAAATAGGGATTTTAGGGATAAAACTGCACTTTCAAATTTTCTAAAACATTTACTAGGTACAGATATTTGTGTACTTAGCCTTAGGCCATAGTTCAAGTATGAGGGCTATCGACACTACAGTGCTGTTAGAGGTGTGAGGGCGGTTGTCACTTTCCGGATGCCCAAACAGTGGAAGGGCTCTTCTAGTGGTACCTAAGAAGGAAATTGAGTTAGAGGTGGTCTTGGTGACCTGAGAGCGTGATCGCAGTGCCCAAGGGACAACTGCTTGAGGTGACATACGACCTGTTCGTGGATAGTTTTCGTGTCAGCTCTGTACTTGCTGGTTCCTTACCGCCGGAGATCGATGGTATTCAAGCTGCATTATATAACAGACCTGCCACTGAGGCAAATTGTTAGTTAAACAACTTGATCCGTTTTATCACGTGATCAAGAGTGCTTAATGGGTCTAGATAACATTGCCTCTCTTATTTTTTTAATACTTAGCTCCGAATTTCTAAATTTTGTAAACAGGAAGGTGGTCAGGCATTGCATTATATCTGGTGTCAGCTGATAATGAAAACCCATGGGTGATAACCTAAACTCGTAACACAAGCCCGTCTCCTAATATGTATGAATATACGTAAGCATCACCTTTTTCCTCGAATACAAAGGATAATTTTCCATGTGAGAGTTAGTTATACGTATCAAAACTGTTATCCGAATATTATTTAATTACTTTGCATTTTTATTCGATTTATAACGAAGTAGTGTTTTTCGTTTAGCTAATAGGTCCCTTAAGGACACCAGTATATTATACTTCTACTCAATAAGGGAAGCAGGAATTTACAGTTGGTCGCGAAATGAGTAGTTTGTGTAAAGTAGGCGTAACAAATTTTCCGAGAAATGAAGCGGCTCACAATTAAACGCTAGTGTGTGTGTGAGTAAAATGACAATGTAAGTGTGTCAAGAAACATACGATACTGAGTTATAAGATAGGTTTAGGACAATAGGACCTAAACATCAGGGTTAATATATTAAGTTAAGACTACCAGGATCAATTCATCTAAGTATAAGAACAAATTGATAATCTAGGGAAGATCGATCAATAAATAATGGATGGGTTAATAGCTCATTCTTGGTAAAATATCCACAAACTCACCACGTACCACGACAAATCAGACCTTGAAAGCAAAAGCACCGCTGTTGGTTAAATGGTTCAAATGGTTGTGGACGGAATAGAAGAAGCTTTCGCTTAACAGGCTTCTGTGTCTAGTAGCAGGGGATCACCAAATCCTCCAGGCAGGAACCTAGGTATGTTAACAATAAAAGAGGAAAAGAAATTGGTAAATCATAGTGTGATGCTGTCCTTGGTCGTTAAGAATAGGTCGAGTTGCCTCTTGAAGGACTCCTGAGAAGTCGCTTGGACTAGCTCGGCCGGCAGCGAATTCCAGATTTTGACAACTCTTAAGGAGTAGAAGTTGTGTCTACATTCCGTCTTGCTATGTTGTGTCTCCAGTTTCTGGGTGTTACCCCTTAGGTTATTATTCGAACTAAGCTTAAGTAGGTGTTTAAGAGGATGTCCAGAAGTGTTAAGAATACTATAAGCCATTAATAAATCACCTCTGAGACGCTTATACTCTAATGGGTAAAGGTCTAGTGAATGGAGGCGTTGTTCGTAAGGTTTAGATTTGAGTCCTCGAACTGATTTCGTGGCTTGCCGTTAGATACTCTCCAAAGTGACCTTGTCCTTTTGGAGTGAGGGAGGGAGTACTATGTTTCCGTACTCTAAATGGGGACGGATGAAACTATTGAAGATTGTATGGAAAGTTCGTCCGTCAAACTGTCCAAAAATGCGCTTCAACATTACCAGTGCAAGGTTTGCTCGGAAGGCATTTTTGTCACAGTTAGCGTAAGACTTTAAATCATGGGGCACCAGGATTCCTAAATCTTTTTCGACTTGAGATACTACTAGAGAGGAGTTTCCTAAGTTGTAACTGTAGTTTGCAACATGTCGCAGATGGACCACTTTACACTTTGAAGTGTTAAAGGTAAGTCCGTTATCGTCTGCCCAACTTTGAAGTCGAGTCAGATCCTCCTGAAATGCCTGTATGTCGTCTTGGTTGCGTATCTCTCTCCAAAGTTTCACGTCGTCGGCAAAAACTAATAAGTCTGATGTTACCTGTTGAGGAAGATCATTTATGTAGAGAAGAGGCCTTAGTACAGAGAATGATGCCTAAGTTACTCTGGGTGAAACACGAAGGCACTTAAATATTCCTCGGATCTGTTACACCAATGCACGAAGCTTACTCAATAAGCGATCAAAACTAGGTGTACAGATTGACTCTACAAAGCCAGACATAATCTTAGTCACAGAAACCTGGCTGACACAGGCTATAGATAGTATATAACTTGATTTCAAGGGTTTTACGTTAGTAAGGGCCGATAGAATACAAAAGCGTAAAGGATGTGAAGTAGCTCCATTCATTAGGAATGCTATTCCATTTGCCATCATCGATGGTGTATCGCATGAGAGTGGGACATGTTAATTAGTTAGTTGCCGCTTGAAATGCAAGGGACAAGAGCTGCTGATTGGTTTAGTCTGTGGAGATAGACCTGACAACCTTATTTTGTAACTAGTTTACAATGTTATTTCTATTTGTTTTGCCGATTTTTCACTGTATGTACATTTATCATTAAATGACTGTACGTGTTGTTTTAGTCAATGACCTTGAACACTTTTTCCGTTGTAATTCGAACATAGCGTGACCTATACTTACTGGCTAACAAATACATTACTACTCACACATCCCTCGTTCTATTTACATTTGTGATTGAATTAGCTGAATTCTAAATCAAATATTATCATTATTTATAGACTGTAATTGGAATACATTACATTCTACGTGGGATTATATCACCAGAGAGTTCGCCAACCTGCTTGGAACTATCAAACATTTATAATTGTGGATTTACATTACCGGACCTAATCAGAACACGCAGCGTTTGGTCAATTTAAGTAACGTCCCTAATTTTTATTTTATTTGTAACAATTAACTGTATATATTAATATTACTATTGACCTTTAGTAACTTTGTTTATACTTTTTGCGTTCATATTTGTCTGGTCCACCACAATTATTTGGTGAGCCTCGATTATTTTTTTATAGACATTTACTATATATATCTACATAATTTTTTTATTATTATTAATCGGCACGACACCATATTTTTGTTCTTGTCATTATGAACTCTCCGGGTAAACTTATTGATATTGATAGTTCACCGACCAACCTTCTAAACTCTCCACAACCAGAGGATAATGTTTTAAACTCAATCAACGCTATCTCGGAACTAAGATTACCAACGTACGGTGTTAATAATCCCAGGATCTGGTTTGCACATGTTGAGGCATTATTTTTGTCGAGAGGTATACGCTCGCAAGCGACAAAATATGCATACATCGTTGGAGCATTACCCATAGAGGTGGCAGCAGAAGTCAGAGACCTGATAGATAACGTACCAGAAACGGACCCCTATGACAAAATAAAAGCCGCAGTAATCCACCGTACTTCACAGTCTGATGAAAAACGCTTACAGCAACTACTCACCGCATGCGAGTTAGGGGACAAAAGACCTTCACAGTTGCTTAGACATATGAGACAACTAGCAGGTTCATGCAAGTTAGACGAAGCATTACTTAAGCAGATGTGGTCACAAAGATTACCATATAGCGTCAGACAAATTCTCAGCGTATCAGGAGCCTCTGTCAGTCTTGATGATTTAGCAAACATGGCCGATAAGATGATAGAAATATATCCCGATAGTTGGGGAATTAACGCTGTACAACCCGCTAGTAGAGATGCTACGAACCCTACTCTTGACATTCAGCAACAAATGTCACACTTAACACGGCAGCTAGCATCACTACAGGCGACTATTGCCACCATCCATTCTCGACGCCCCAAATCTATGTCCAGAAGGAGATCATTATCCAGACATCGTCATAGGTCACCTAAGCGGGCAGCTGGAATGTGTTGGTATCATTCGAATTATGGCGAGAAAGCACGTCGTTGCACAAAACCGTGCAACTTCACGGCAAGCAAGCCAGACCATCAGGGAAACGAAGTGGCCAGACAGTAATAACGGCAGCTGTTACTGGCCAACATGTCAGCCGCCTTTTCCACATCAGGGATCGTATTTCTGGCTCAGACTTTTTAGTCGATACGGGAGCAGAAATCAGCATCATCCCACTCCGTCTCTCACGCAGACAACATACGATAAGCACTAAATTGTCCTTGGTAGCGGCTAACGAATCAGTTATCAAAACTTATGGAGAACAATCTCTTATATTAGATCTCGGGCTCCGTAGAAGATTCACATGGGTATTCATAGTTGCTGAAGTCAAACGACCCATTCTCGGGGCCGATTTTCTTAGTGCGTACAACCTGTTAGTTGATATGACCAACAAAAGATTAGTCGACATAAACACACGTTTACAGGTAAATGGTACACTCTCCAACGACAACGAGATCCATGGTGTTCGAATAATGAAACCTGTGAACAACATCTTCAACGACATTCTAACAGAATACCAGTGCATTACGAAATCCGATTACCAAAAGGAAGGTAACCCACAGCTGATACAACACCATATCACTACCAGCGGACCACCTATTAGCGCCAGGGCGAGGAGATTACCACCAAGCAAGTTGCAAGTAGCGAAAAGAGAATTCGAACACATGATGCAACTTGGTATTATCAGACCATCCAACAGCCCCTGGGCCTCGCCGTTACACATGGTACCTAAGAAGGACCAAGATTGGCGTCCGTGTGGTGACTATCGACGATTAAACAATCAAACCATCCCGGATAGGTATCCTATTCCACATATACATGACTTCGCGTTAAATTTACATGGTAAATGCATCTTCTCGAAACTCGACCTCGTGCGTGCATACCATCAAATTCCAATGGCACCGGAAGACATTGAGAAAACAGCCATGATAACACCTTTTGGCTTGTTTGAGTTTCTAAGGATGCCATTTGGATTGAAAAACGCTGCGCAGACATTCCAACGATTCATGGATAATGTCACAAGAGGTTTAGACTTCGTATTTGCCTACATCGACGATGTTCTCATTGCAAGCTCATCTTTAGAAGAGCATATCCAACATGTCCAGACCCTTTTTGATCGTTTTAAAAAACATGGCGTCGTCATCAATCCTTCGAAATGCATATTCGCAGTCCCAGCCTTAGAGTTTTTAGGACATTACATTGACTCTCAAGGCATCAAACCACTCCCAGAAAAGGTTGAAGTTATTACCAATTACCCCGAACCAACCTCGGTGAAGTCATTACGACGCTTCCTCGGTATGTGTAATTTTTATCGCCGTTTCTTACCACATTGTGCTGAAGTACTACAGCCATTAACCGATCTGCTGAAAGCCGACAAAAAAGGTACGAAGAGAGAGAAGAGTCAGACATTCAACCTACTCCCTGACGCCAAAACAGCTTTCGAGAGAGCAAAATTGATGATATCTAATGCTACCATTCTACAGCACCTAAACACCGATCCCACAGCAAACCTCATCCTCTGCACTGACGCCTCCCAAAAAGCAGTAGGAGCAGTATTACAGCAATGCGTTAACGACAAGATTACTCCTATAGCTTTCTTTTCCAAACGATTATCACCAACTCAAGAGCGCTATAGCACCTTCGGACGCGAACTTCTGGCTATGTACTTAGCTGTAAAACACTTCAACTTCCTGCTTCAGGGACGTGATTTCACCATTATGACTGATCATAAACCACTTTGCTATTCTTTCAACACATCCTACGATAGACATTCTCCACGGGAAGCCAGACAACTGGATTACATTTCCCAATTCACTACGGACATCCAGTTCATCAAAGGCTCCTCCAACATTGTCGCTGACGCTCTATCTAGAAAGGATATCAACATGATGGTACACAACCACAACATCAGCCTTGAAGCTTTATCTAAACTACAAGTGGACGATGCAGATTTGAAGACCTGCAAAGAGAAGTCTTACCTGAACCTTAAACCTGTACCCATTCCTTTCTCAGACGCATCTGTTATTTGCGACACTTCAACGGGTAACAATCACCCCTTTGTGCCACAACCCTATCGACGAAAAGTATTTCAACAGCTACATGGACTGTCGCATCCAGGCATCAGGGCTACCACAAAGCTTATCACAGAACGCTTTGTTTGGCCAAAAATCAATTCGGATGTTAAACGTTGGACACGTAACTGCCTCCAGTGCCAACGCAGCAAAATCCAAAAACACACTATCAGCCCGATCGGGGAATTCCCTATTCCCGACAAACGTTTTCAGCATATTCATTTGGACTTAGTTGGGCCACTGCCTCCGTCAAAATCCTTCACCCATATTCTCACTGCGGTGGACAATTTCACAAGATGGGCCATAGCCTGCCCTATAAAAGACACTTCAGCAGAAACGGTCGCTTCAGTCTTCCTCGACCGCTGGATATCTAACTACGGAGTACCCTACATCGTCACTACCGACCGTGGTCACCAATTTCAGTCTATTTTATTTCAGGAATTCACAAGACTTCTGGGCGTAAACCACATCAAAACAACAGCCTACCACCCAGCAGCTAACGGCTTGGTCGAAAGATTTCACCGCCAATTGAAAAGCTTGCTGATGGCACAAAATGATACGACAAAATGGAGTGACGCATTACCACTTGTACTCCTGGGTATCCGTTCAACTATAAAAGAAGATATAGGTTGTACAGCCGCTGAGCTAGTTTATGGTACAACCCTTACATTACCAGGTCAACTAGTGGACCCAAACACTTTAACACCAACGGACCCAAGTCGTTTTGCTAGCCAACTGCTGCAGACCATGCAACAGATCAAAGCCATACCGCCTCGTGAACGTAACAATCGAATACAACTCGACAGAAATCTAGAAACATGCAAGTGTGTCTTTGTTCGAGTAGATGCTGTCAAAAAACCATTGAAACAACCATACGAAGGTCCATATAAAGTAATTAAACGCACACAAAAATACTTCATCATCAGCAGAGATGGCAAATAGCAGACTATTTCTATAGACAGAATCAAACCTGCTTTCTATGAATCTACTCAAGTCAAAGAAGACAACGCCGTTGACAATCAACCCCTTTCACTAGTTACTGAAAATCCGGGGGAGGATAAAATAGTTAATACTAAACCTTCTTGTTTAACACGCTCGGGCAGACCTATAAAAAAAACCCAAGCGTTATGTCCATTTCGTCGATTAAAAAAAATAATTTTTTTTCCTTTTTTTTACAGTGTACATAATCAACCATATTTTTCCCCACAATTATTCGTTTTGTCACATTTTTTTTCATAGAAAAAAATTTGTTACAATAATAAACGAGTAAACTATTTAGTTATTCATTTGTTGTACACACACACACACAAAAAAATAAGCAGTTCATTTTTTTGGGTTCAGTAACAGTTCTGTACATTAGTATCATTGTTAGCAAACCAAGATTTTAAATGACGATATTCTCATTACTTTTGTTTGTCATGCTATGCCACATCACCGCTGTTTTCACGCAATAACACACTGTATATTATTAGCGTACATGTCATACGCATCTCCACATTGTTAATTGGTTATTATTGTAAATATTATTTTTTTTGTACAAAATTTTTATTATTGTTATTGTAACCAGTGTTACCTCCGGACACTCTGGGGGGAGCTATGTGGAGATAGACCTGACAACCTTATTTTGTAACTAGTTTACAATGTTATTTCTATTTGTTTTGCCGATTTTTCACTGTATGTACATTTATCATTAAATGACTGTACGTGTTGTTTTAGTCAATGACCTTGAACACTTTTTCCGTTGTAATTCGAACATAGCGTGACCTATACTTACTGGCTAACAAATACATTACTACTCACACATCCCTCGTTCTATTTACATTTGTGATTGAATTAGCTGAATTCTAAATCAAATATTATCATTATTTATAGACTGTAATTGGAATACATTACATTCTACGTGGGATTATATCACCAGAGAGTTCGCCAACCTGCTTGGAATTATCAAACATTTATAATTGTGGATTTACATTACCGGACCTAATCAGAACACGCAGCGTTTGGTCAATTTAAGTAACGTCCCTAATTTTTATTTTATTTGTAACAATTAACTGTGTATATTAATATTACTATTGACCTTTAGTAACTTTGTTTATACTTTTTGCGTTCATATTTGTCTGGTACACCACAAGTCTATCGCAGTCCAAGCTGTGAGGTAAATGAGATCCTGTTAAGCAGTCTCAATACTTGGTCCCAAAGTGGTCGATGTCTAATCCTAGAGACTTCAATGCACCTATGGTAGACTGAGAAAATCTGCGAACTAAATCGTCGGAGAATTCTTTCGAGCGGGAACAAGGTGATGGGGTTATCACATGTGCTCTAGTGCAACATGTGAAAGAAGCGACTAGTTACGACCCGGACACTGAATCATCCTTACTAGATCTTATAATGACTCACTAAGAGGATGACGTTGCGAACCTCCATTATATGCCACCCCTAGGTAAAGGTGATCACGCAGTTTTAACTTTGAACTTCCATATAACTGTCAGTCACGAGCACGCTTCAGTCCAATCCAGACCTAACGTCTGGACTCTCGGACCAATCCGAAAATGTCCCATAGTGAAGCTTCGTCTGACATTGTTGTGAGTCACTCGCTCGACTCCCAGGACTCTTAAAATAAAAACTAATAGTAAGATACCAGTAGTTAAAATACAAGATCTAACGCCACGGTCGAAAGCTGTGAACACAGTTTCAAAAGAAGCTAAACCCCTCCCTAGTTTCATTGTTTGGAATCTAGAGGAGTCGAAAGACAACGACCCTGCTAGAAGACAAGCACATGACCTGCAGTTAGTGGAGTCTGTGGTAAGAAATGTACTTTCTGAAGAGTTTTCAGGGGTACATATTACATATCACTCACACCGAGATACCAACCATTTAATCTGTACAGGTGACTGAGGAAACTGTCCTTCCGTTGATAACTAACCTCAAACCTGGTAAGACATCGGGCCCTGACGGGTTACATCCACGGCTGCTATCATCTCTTGCGGACATTATTTCAAAACCGCTTGCGACACTCTTCAATATGTCCCTCTCACTCGCTCAACTCCCTAGAGATTGGAAGGACGCTATAGTCAGTTCTATATTTAAGGACGGTCAGCGACAGATCGTATCTAACTACCGGCCTGTCAGTCTAACTAGCATAGTCGTTAAGTTACTCGAAAAGACATTTCGGGTTAGGTTGCTAAGCCACATAGATTTACACAATCTGTTAGCTCCTGAGCAACACGGTTTTCGTAACAAGCGTTCATGCTTGACTAACTTGCTTATTGCGAGAGAGTATTGGACAGCAGCCCTAGATAACGGTCTGTCTGTCGATGTGATATTCATAGATTTTAGCAAGGCATTCGACAGGGTTTCACACGTAGGTCTTATGCAGAAGCTCACGAGCTTCGGAATAATAGGTACTGTACATGAGTGGATAGGAAATTTCTTATGTGACCGCAGACAGAGAGTGAGGGTCAACGGAACGCTATCCGATTGGAAGCCAGTCAAAAGTGGTGTGCCCCAAGGCACCATCTTAGGCCCTCTGCTCTTCCTTCTCTACGTTAATAAGTTACCGTTGTTACTTAGGTCGTCGACATTATTGTTCGCGGATGATGTAAAAATCTGGAGAACAATAAAAAGTGCGGCTGATCATGTGGATCTTCAAGCTGACTTAGACGATTTAGTTAGATGGGCTCGAGAGTGGGGCTGAGAAATCAATGCTAGGAAGAGTGTACTAATGCACATCGGTCACGGTAATAGTTACCGTTATACTATTGAGGGTAAACCTCTTCCGTGCATTTAAGAACATAAAGACTTAGGAGTAGTATTAAGTCATGATTTAAAAACAACTACGCATTGCAAAGCAGCCGCTGTCAAAGGTTTTTGTGCGTTATGGTCACTTCACCGTGCGTTCAAATCTTTTGACGAGGAAACGTTTCGAATTTTATATCCCATATATGTTAGACCACATTTAGAGTACTGTATCCAAGCCGCTAGCCCGTGTTTGGTAAAGGATACTAACTCCCTTGAGCGTGTCCAGAGTGTGGGAACGAAATTAGTGAAGGGTCTTTCTAAACTCCCTTACGATGAGCGTTTACAACGCCTAAATCTTTTCCCCTTGTCGTATCGTAGGACGCGAGGTGACCGTATACTGGCATTTCGTATCTTTAATTATGATTTGTGTGTTAATATGTCTTATCTTTTTGCTCCCTCCAGCACTAATAATCTCCGAGGTCATAGCAGGAAGGTTCATAAACCAAGATCTAATAAACTTAAAGTGGGGACCCGTTTTTCTCATCGAGTAGTCAATGATTAGAACGCCTTATCCGAACAATTAGTATCAGCCCCATCAGTAAATATTTTCAAGGAAAAACTGGACCTTCACTGGAAAGCAATGTGTCAGGATTAATACAGGTTCACCAACCTACTATCCTTATTACTGAAGACTAAAGAGTGAAAGCTAACAAATCAGCATTAATAGCTTAAGTTCGTAACATCCTACTAAACCATAAGGAGCCGTAATTAAACAAAATGTTCTGCCCTACAGACATGGGTGGATTGAAGTTATCTCCCCACCTTCATGTTTGCTGGTCAGTAACGCCACCCTCCCTCCTTTTGTGATGTTAGGCTCTCTTACGTTTGTGGTAAGTATGATTAATGCTTTAATCAAAGCACATAGTTGGAATACACTGTCTCTACTAGGTCCATGTTACAAGCAAATCAGATAGTTGAAAAGTCTGTTTTATGGGTTAGATGTCCACATAGTATATCTCACTGCTATGAAAATAACTAATGATTCAAAGAAGTAAGGACTAATTGCAAATCAAAAGATATGAGAGGGTATAAAATTGTAGAAAAGAAAGATTTTAGGGTAGGAAAAATAAAACATTGAGAAACTCACAAGACTTTGTGGCCAGGTTTGGAACTTTGTATGATCGGTCTTAGTAGATCAGCATCCATAAGATTAGTGAGTTATCTGTCTACTTGCAATAGAAAAAAAGGAATGACGTTTAGGAAGAATAATGTACGTTTAACCTGTAGAGAGATTCGGGAACTGAAAGTGAGGGTTAGGAGCATAAAGCCATGATTAATAAACAATGAATAATGGGAAATGATAAGCCATATATTCTGTGATTAGGTTATATTCATATTAATAACAGTCGGGCTAGTTATATTCTTGTTCAGTCTAGATGCTAGGTGGTCCGTAATAAAGTGCCTCATTGGTGGGCGGGAGTTCAAGGAAATGTTGAAGCTCTTTGGAGTCTAGAAATAGAGTTATTAGCTTTTTGAATCTGATAAACGTATCACAGTTACGGATGGGCATTGGCAGCCTGTTCCACAATAAACCCCGACCGTTGTTGCTACCTTGAAGTGGTGGTCGAGCTTGCCAATCGGGATATACTGGCTGGAACAATGTCAGACAGGTCGCTTGAAGGGCGGTAAGACTAAAAGCAACAAACCCAAGGTCCGAAGGCGAAGTCGTACTGCTCACTGTACAGAGGTGTGAAAGCAGTAAGGTGTTTCCTTCAGACAACCAACATGACAGCGATGCTGCCTTCCCACAAGGAGGGGTGTGGTTAGAAAAGGTCGACCCTAAAAATACACATCTCGCGTTATTTCATGGATATCCGTCTCTGGCGGTAAGGTTTCAACAAGTGCGGAGCTAACACAAAAATTACTCATAAAGAGGTCGTGCGAGACCGACCTTAAGCAGTTGTCCCTTATGCACTGCGGACACGCTCCCAGGTCACTAAGACCACTGTAAGATCCAAACTACGTTTGGACGGTTGGACAGCTGCCTGAATGAATTAGATACGCGCCCTCGCCCGTTTGAAACCAAAACAAAGTAATTGGGTATGATAGCGGTTCTAAACAAATATAACCACTTAGCTATCCAACCAATAATTGTTCAATTGATCAAATCAATCACCACAAATAAATGTTATTCTATCCTGTCTGGATAGATCACGTACAGATTCGTTCGAAAGGTAATAATTGGTCGCTCTATAACACAGAGTGTTTTCAATTCTGGAAGAGTGCTTCAATTCACAACCAAAATGCACAATTCCAGTCAACACAGGTCAAGGAATCAAAAGCAAGAACCAACCAAAATGGCTGTCGCTCAGACCTAGTATAAAGTAAAACAACATAAGTGCAGTTCGGGAGGAAACATGGGGAATTAGTGAAGGTGTGGTAAAAACGAAAACTATGATAAAATACAAATGTTAACAATTCAAATGTAGTCAAAAAGTTAACAATGTACAACTAAGAGGATCAATAGGAACAAAGTGCAAGTATATACATGGAGGGATTTTCACCAACACACAAAGCATTCAAAATGGATCTTCCAACCACCTCTAATCCGATTTCTTTTTCAGGTACCTCCAGAACAACCCCTCCACGGTGTGGGAAACCGGGAATTGATAACCGGCCTCGTACCTGTAACAGCACTCAAGACCACTGTATATACAATAAATTATACTTTAGTGTAAAAAACTTACAACGCATTTGTTTTTGATGTTTTATGGTAAGTAGTGTATATGCGTTGTTTCTAAGTCTATAAGCTGGGTCGTGGGTCATAGTCGGGCATGGGTGTTGGAAAGGAGAGCCGATATATCGCTTTGTAGAGAAATATTAAATTGTTCTTTAGCCTACGGTGCCATAAAGGTTCTAAAGATAGATGCTTACGTCTGGCTGTGTAATCGAGATTCGAGTTACATCCTAGTAGTTGACGTGTGAAACGTCTTTGAACATCTTCTACTCTTATCTTGTCTGTGATATTCATATTAGAGAAAACAAAAGAGCAGTATTCAAGGGTGGGTCGTACACATATTTTGTAGAGAGTAAGTTTACCCTCTGTTGTGAAAAAGTTTTTCATTCTAAAACCAATTAGCCGTCTAGATTTAGAAATAATAGAGGAGGCATGTTCAGCAAAGTTTAGGCTTCCTGTGTAATTAATTCCTAAATCATGTACTGATTCGAGTGTTTGAACTATACATTCATTTAAGTGAAGTCGCGGTTTATAGGGATGCTTTCCAAAGTGCATGATCCCGCACTTGTTGAGGTTAAATGGTAATTGCCATTTTTCACTCCATATAGTTAAGTTATTGAGGTCCTTTTGGATCTGGGATACACTTTCGCTTAGTGTCTCAGGCTTATAGCTGTATACTATTTTGAGATCATCAGCATATAAGTACGGTTTCCCAAATTCTATGGTGTTACATATATCGTTTATATACATAAGAAACAAAAGTGGACCTAATACGCTTCCCTGGATGACTCCACTGGTGATTGGTCTAGGGGACGAGAGACAGTCATTGTACTTTACCATCTGTTTACGTTCTGTTAAGAACGAAGCAAACCATGAGTACAGTGGGTTGTGTATTCCGAAGGACTTTAGTTTGACGAGTAGTCTTTTGTGTGGGACCTTATCAAAGGCGTTTTTAAAGTCTAGGAATAGGACTGATACAAGGAGTCCGCTGTCTCGTTTCAGAGTTATATCATTCAGGTAGTCTACTAGGCATGTATCGCATGATCTGGGCCTAAGAAATCCATGCTGGGAGGTCGACAAGAGATTGTTAGTTAATAGATGTTGGACTACAGCCGCCTTAACTACTTTTTCCATCACTCTGGATACCACTGAAGTTATGTTTATAGGCCGGTAATTTTCAACGTTTGCTTCAGGTCCTGTTTTAATTTTGGGAATGATATGTGTAGTTTTCCAGGCTGTAGGGTAACACACTGAAGAGAGTGATATCGCGAATAGTTTGAGAAGCAAAACACACATATCGTCACCTCCACGTTTTAGCATGCTAGATGGAATACCATCTGGTCCCTCAGTGTAGGAGTGTTTCAATGTACTGATTGTCTTGGAAATATTTTGTACACTGAATTCTACATTAGTGATTTCACAAGGAGTTACTGGGATTGGTTCTGAATCATTAAATGGTTTTTCGTTAGTTAGTGAGGAACAAAAATGTTCACTAAATAATTGTGATAAGTTTGGGATCTTCATATACTTGTTTGCCTTTAATGAATATACTCCCTCTCGATTTAGACCGTTTAAGTTTATTTTGGGGTAGTATGGTGAGTGCAGAGGAGTTATTATTAAGTTCAACTGCACGTTTTTCCTTTGTGGCTGTTTTTGTTTATTTGTTGCCTCTGTTCGGACAAGTATTTCTGTCATCGTTACTAAAGAGGAAAAGTCATTTAAGTTGTGGAATCGAGTACAATGTCTTTGAAGACGTCTTCTTGTACTGACCGGTATATAGAGATTTTTGGAGAACATAGGTTTACAGTATTCTAAAGATACGATGTTGTTGATGATACTTTTGATGTTGGGATAAAATATATTGGTTAATGTGTCGGTATTGTTTGAGGTAAAGAAAGTTCTCCAATCAGTGCTTCTTAGGTAATTGTGGAAGTTATTCCAATCAACCTTGCGATAGTTTCTACGAAGTGTTACGGTTTTACTTCTATCGGTTGTGGCTTTTACATTAAGGCTGCATATGACAATGTTATGATCACTACCTGGGAACTTTTTTCCAATATACAAAGTATTGGGGATGAGGCCACTGGTAAAGACTAAGTCTAAGATGTTTTGATGTCTGGTAGGGCTATCGACATACTGAGTCCATTGTCCAAGCTCTAGACATTCAATAAATGATTCATAACGTCTCGGCGCTTTGACTGGCAGTCAAGAAATTTCGGGCATATTGAAGTCACCACAAATGAGCTTGCCTGTGAATGAGAGGGATGATGCTAGTGTGAATACCTCCGATAATACTGCTATTTCATCTATTGATGCGTTAGGTTGACGATAAACACAGCCGAGCAGTAAGGTAACGGAATTCGACGGCTTTAATACAATCCACACCGAATCCTTCAGTTTGTTTAGTTCAGGCATATCACATAGCAGTGAGTTCAGGCTAGAGTGAGCGTAAATAAGGCATCCTCCGCCTCGTCCATTCAATCTATCGCTTCTATATAGGGAATAGTTATCTAGAGATATGCTTCGGTCGGAAATATTACTGTTCGTCCATGCTTCAGATATCATAATAACTGATGGTTGGTATATGGATACAAACAGGGCTAAATCCGTCTTTTTGTTGCAGATCGATCGAACATTGATAAGACATATATTAAGCAAGTGGCCTATTAAGCTAAAATGAGTGAGGGTATTTCGGATAAAGTCGTCGTAACCCTCGCGAGTGTAAGATAAGTTTGATGTGAGGGATTGGATGTTCTTCATTAGCTCGGTATTTTGATAGTTAAACTTATTGGGAGATGTATCAAATGAGCTGGTGAAGTTGATTGGGGAGTTTACCCAGGAGGAAAGGGTGGGAGTACTCTCTGATGGAAACTGTACGGAGGAAATAAATTCGTGGTTTTCATGTGGTTTGAAAAAACTTGGGCTATATGCTTCAACAGAGGTGTCACTAGGGGTCTTATTCCAAAAAAATCTTGTACAGGCCTACTGTGAAGTGTATGGTTATTTGTAAAATAGTCTAGATGGTTAGACTCGTAGCCTCTGTTACGGTTATTTACGTTAGCGTGAGAGGGGTCTGCTGCACGTAGCTGGAAGGAGTTGCGACTGTTATTATACATAGGAGCTGTTTTTATGTGATGGGTTGGTACTGAAGGGTGTGGAAAGTTTTCTTTCTGAGAGTAATTACGGTTGTGATCCTGGGGAATGTAGATAGGGTGTGAAGTGAGAAACCTATTATTAACACTCTTATTAAGGGTTTTATGCTTCAGGGGGTGATTAGAGTTGCCAGTTCTCTGGTAGTTTTCGTTAGTCTGCGTGTAAGAAGGCTTGCTACGCTGAAGCCCACCACCAATTTTGCAACTTAGAGGTGTTGAAGGCAAGTTATACGATAGCAGCGGGGAGAACCTGTTCACTGTTCTTGGGATACCTTTAGAGCACTTGGGTTCAATCTTACGTGTTTCCCTATTCGGTTTCGTGAGTTTTGTCTTCCCACCCTTTATTTTCAGAGCTGGAGTCTTCCGTTGTCTCTGTGAGATGAACTTAGGTTCATTCAAGTTTACTTGTGGGGTATCTTTAGGAGGACAAATTTTCAAGTGTATAGGTTTACTTGGATGTGTGTTCTCACACGACTCACATTTTAGTACATTACTGAGCGAACAGCTGGGATTAGTCATGTCGTTATGGTTTTTGGTGTCAGATGGGGTTCGTATCATATCCAAAGTTTTCTGATCTGCAAACTCATCTAGATCAACAAAGTGATCAGCCGTATGTGGAGTGGTGTCGTGCTTATTGTTCGTGTGTTTTAAACTATTTGCTGTGTTGCAAACTGTCTCTGGCTGATTATTAACTGTAACACTCCCATTCAATTTTATCGCTTCACGTCTTCTTACATGACGTTGACAGGTCATAAGGTCTGAAGTGACTTTTATATTCTTGTATGGAATTAGTGAGTTAATTTTTTTGCTCGAATCAATAAACTGCTTAGCATCGTTACAACAGCCAAACATAAACAGGAGGGGGCAAGTTGATCTGTCCGAATTATTTCTAAGGCGGATGAATTTGCAGTTGACGTTAGGCATACCGCATGCCCTAAGGCAAATATCAGCTAACTTAGATGGGTGTGTGCGGTCGAAGTTATACACAACTGCATTGAAGGAGGACATCACCCTTTTTGTCACTTCTTCAGCCACAAACTCCAAGATGCACTCAGCTTTAGTGAGTTGCTCAAGATTTCTGTCTGTGTCGAGGCCCCATATATGAGTGAGGGGTGCTAGTTGCTCAAGTTTGCCGTTAATTTCGGATGGAGAGTTTTGTAGCTGTCGGATGTCATTACTATATCTATCAGTATTTTGGTGTGTATGAGATGAACCACTGGACTCTTTAGTTCTTGAAATTTTAGATTTAGGCCCTGGTAGAACATACTGTCTAGTAGACTGTGCTGAGTTTTCGATGCACGTCGGTATAGTGTCTTGTATGTCAACCAGTCTTACCGTTAGCATACTGCACGTAGAGATAGAGGGGCTGTGACATGGAGAATCTGGTGATGATAAAGACATTTGTGTACAATAAACATATTGTTCAGTAGTTATCCTCTTCCTATCTCAAATGTGTTCTTCAGAAATGCTAGACGTTATACTACCGATGTCGTAATAGGATGAGTTAGTATACAGAATAATGTGAATTTCGCGTATAACCTTATAGACCAGGTAGTCACATAATAACAAATCTATAATTTTGCGATGAGGTCTATTGCCACAGTAATACTACTACCAAAGTACACCATAGTTCTACGGTTTACTTATCAATCGGTCTCTAAAGTTTCCCACATCAAGGCTAATTTTAGTATATCCCGATCTTTTGTACCACCTGTTCTATCCATTTCATCCATTTTTAGTGTATTGCTTCTTGTTTTACTGTCGTCAGCCTTCGCCAGGATCTATTTAACAACTCATATTTCAACTTAGTCATGAAGAACTTGCTTAAGCGACCTGATTGCTGCTTTGGCGTCGCTTTAGTATGCAATGTGAGAAATGCGAAAATTGGCTTCAGAAAGATACACAGATCTTACGGTAACTGCTTGCAACAGACTTAGTAATTCAAATTGCAGGTGGGTATGTGGCACATGCAACATTAAGGTTCAGGATGTGCTGAGCAACATCACCATTCTATTGACAAGTCTGCGAAAAAATGTCAGCAAACCTGGGAAAAGGCAGTCCTGTACGGATAAACAAAGACGCGTAGTGTGTTAAGGAACAGGATCTTCGACAACATTAGTATCGATGGAATACGGCCAACAAAAGTGAGGATATGCTGGAACTCGGCACCGCCGTAACGTCAAAGTTGTTAAACTCTTTCAGCATGCTTGTGTTCCCCCAGCACAGGCTTCCTGAACGCGACTGTGGTCTCCAAAAAATATGTGGGAGACTGAACTCTCATTAATAGTTACAAGGAATCCAGTGTCACATTCGAAAACGCTGAATAGCCTGGATCTTGTAGTGAAATCAACTGCTGAAGTGACCTTACAATCTACCTCTAAGATTGTCCGACCAGTCGGCACACACACTATAACGTCGGCAGAAAAAAAGCCTGTCTATATAACCTTATCGTTTAGAGTGTGGTGGTCCCCAAACAAAAGGAGCTTACACAAAATATATTGATACACTAGGTTAACACTGATATACCAAAACGGATTAATGATTAAGAAACCTAGAGGTCTGTCCGTTAGTAAAAACAAAGGTAATGAAATACCGTTAGCAATACAAAAGGTATATTAAACAAAACAGACGCTAACAGTTACTATAGATTGAATGTTACTTGTTAACTGCCTTGTGAGGACAACGACCACAAACTGAGTTCACTTGGTTGACAGGTGTTCCTCTGCAAGTGACTGCACCAAAGACGTAATGAGGAAGACGGAGTCCAATAGTATTATACAATAGTAATCCGTGCCAAAAGTCCAACGTTGAGTCGGAAGGCCTATAATGATGTTATAATACTATTATAGTCTTCAATCAAAACGGTGGCCAATAAAACAGAAGAAGAAACGGCGTAGGTATTGTTCTATATTTTAAACAACCCGGTAGTAGAAGTGTATATCATTCATCGAAACAATTATTATCGTCTTTTTAACAAGTGATACAGCAAAACAACAGATATTGGATAAAGATGTGGTTACAAATAAAGTGTGACAAATTAGAGAAAAAATGTGGTTTTTATTTTTGTTGTTACAAAAATCACTGAATATATGTCACCATATAACTCCCCCCCTAGGGCATGCGTCGGTGGAAGTATGCCCGACGTAAAACTTTAAATGCTTTGAAGGTAGGAGAAAATTACACAACGAAAAGGGTAAACAAATATTATTTTTTTTAAAAAAATCATACGTGTATATATATTCAAGAACAAAATGTTTCTCTTGTAGTAAAGAGACTTTAATGTATATAAAAAGTTTAACAAGAACAACGAAGTGTATAATAATAATAATAATAATAATAATAATAATAGTATCATTAGTAATAACAGTAATTAAATTGAGAGTTCACCGAAGTGCAAATAAATGTATACATTGTGTAAACAATCAGTGATAAACTGAACGAGTCCAACGAAATTGGATATATTTGCACAATTAATATTAAACATCATATGAAACGCATACACATGTAGAGAAAAACATAATGAATTTATCAATATTAGTAGTACACAAAAATTTTTTTTTTAAATGCTTGCAAAAAAAATGTTATTAGTAACTTTGCTAATATAGATATTCAATCACATTACAGGTAATGACAGAATAAAGGTTAAGTAATTAATTCAACATAACGTTTAGGAAAATGTACATGTCTTCCTGAACGAGTTGTTTTCGTAGAAGGTAAAGTGTCGGAACTAGGATTTAAGTTTGTGGGAACTGTAACCTTAGAACCGTCTGTTTTACGAAATGTTGATTTCGTCGGAGTTGGTGAAGAATTATTTGGAAACACTGGGAGCTGCGTTGTGTGATCTCTGCTGTCTTTAGACGGCTTTCGGTTGTCATGTGTTTCAGATTCTATAAAAGCAGGTTTTTTCCGGTCGACTGAAACTGTTTCTTTTTTTCCGTTCTTATTGATTGTGAAATATTTTGTTTGCCTCTCAACTACTTCATATGGTCCTTCATAAGGATGTTGTAGAGGGCGTCTTACTGAGTCAACACGAACAAATACAAATTTACACGTATTTAGATGCTTGCTAACTTGCTCTTTTAAGACAACTGGCCGAGGTGCAACAGGCTTAATGTTATTCATATGGCTCATTAGTCTTTCGCAAAAAGAAGTGGGATCCGTACATACGGGTTTGCCATTATGTGTCACTAGCTGCCCCGGTAAGGTTAAATTAGCTCCATAGACGAGCTGTGCAGGAGTACATTGTAGGTCTTCTTTAATTGTGGAACGTATGCTTAGTAAAATAAGAGGTAGAGATTCACTCCATCTAGAAACATCAGGTTGTACCATCAATGAGCTTTTTAGTTGTCTGTGGAATCGTTCCACTAGTCCATTCGCTGCTGGATGGTATGCTGTTGTAGTGATGTGATGGATTCCTAAAATGCGGGTGAATTCGTTGAAGAAGTGAGATTGGAACTGTGAACCTCTGTCCGAAGTAACTGTAGAAGGTACACCAAAATTAGCGATCCATCTGTCGAGGAATACAGCAGCAACATTTTCCGCGGAGATATATTTTATTGGGCATGCAATTGGCCATCTAATAAAACGGTCCACTGCAGTAAAAATGTACGTGAATCCGTTAGATGGAGGAAGAGGACCAACTAAATCAACATGAACATGTTGAAAACGATGTTCGGGTAGACTAAATGCTGACGGTGTTGTAATCGTATGTCTATGTATTTTACTGCGCTGACACTGTACACAAGTCCTGGTCCATTTTTTTATATTTGCATTCATCTTTGGCCAAACAAATCTTTCAGCGATCAGTTTCACAGTAGCACGAATCCCTGGATGGGATAGTGAGTGAAGACAATCAAAAACTCTTTTTCTGTACACTATTGGCACAAAAGGTCTGTGAGTTCCAGTAGAAGTATCACAAATGATAGTAGAGTCAGAATGCGGTATAGGAACACTTTTTAAGGACAAGCTCGAACTTTGTTTACAAGCATCAAGGTCGGGATCATCTGTCTGCAAACGTGCCATGTCTGATAAATCGATTCCTTTGGTGAAGGAAATTGCATCGACGTTGAAACGTGACAAAGTATCCGCAACAACATTTGACTCACCTTTTATAAACTATATGTTGGTCGAAAATTGGGAAATATAATCCAATTGTCGCATTTCTCTAGGGGAATAACGGTCACTTTTCGCGTTAAAGGCATAAGTTAAAGGTTTGTGATCAGTGAGTATCACGAAGTCTCTGCCTTGCAGTAAATGGTTGAAATGTTTAACAGCTAGATAAATAGCCAATAGTTCTCTACCGAAAGTGCTATATCGAGTTTGGGTTGGTTCTAGCTTCTTTGAAAAGAAGGCAAGTGGTTTGACCTCATTATTAACTCGCTGTTGTAGTACTGCACCTACTGCTGCCTGTGATGCATCTGTACACAGGATTAGTGTTGCTTCCAGGTCAGGGCTTAAGTAGGTCAGCATGGTAGTAGAAGCGATTGCTGTTTTAGCTGCAGAAAAGGCATCTTTCGCTTGGGAGGGTAATGTGAACTTTTTGACTTTACCTTTTAACACCTCCGTCAAAGGTTGTAGGATGTCTGAGCAATGTGGAATAAAGCGACGATAAAAATTGATCATCCCCAAGAAACGTCAAAGTTTATTCCATGAGTCTGGTTCTGGAAAACTCTTGATGGCTTCTATTTTTGTATCCAAAGGTTTAATTCCACGTTTGTCGATCAAGTGACCTAAAAACTCTAAACTCTCAACTCCGAAAATACATTTGGATGGATTAATCACTATGCCATATTTCTGGAATATTTCGAATAATTGATGTAGGTGATCAGCGTGTTCATGGATCGAACTGCTAGCTATTAAGACATCATCAATATACACGAAAACAAAATCTAGGCCTTTAGTGACCTCATCCATAAATCGTTGAAATGTTTGTGCGGCGTTCTTTAATCCAAAAGGCATTCTTAGGAATTCAAACAAACCAAATGGAGTAATGATGGCTGTTTTTGCTATGTCCTCGGATGCTACTGGAATCTGGTGGTACGCTCGCACAAGATCAATTTTAGAAAAAATTTGCTTGCCATGTAAAGTGAGAGAAAAATCATGTAAATGAGGGATTGGGTAGCGATCCGGTAATGTGAGGTTGTTCAATGATCTATAATCACCACAAGGTCGCCAATCTTGGTCTCGCTTGGGCACCATGTGGAGTTGGGATGCCCAGGGGCTACTTGACGGACGTATTATACCTAGCTGCATCATATGATCAAACTCAGCTTTTGCAACATTCAGTTTGTCTGGTGGTAATCGGCGTGGACGTGCCGAAGTTGGTTGACCTTTTGTGATGATCCGGTGTACTACAGAATGTTGGACAGTGTTTTCGCTGTAGTCTGGTTTCGTTATTTTGGGAAATTTAGATAGAATGGTGGCAAATATGTCGTTCCCTGGAGTGTCAATTTTAATACTATGTATGTGGTAGTCCGACTGAATTCCCTGGATTTGAAGGTTCGTGCAGGAATCAATAAGTTTTCTTCTCTTAACGTCAACTAGTAGGTTGTAGAAACTGAGAAAATCTGCACCTAGTATAGGGTGACGGACATCCGCAATAATAAACACCCAGGTTAAATTCCGTCTAATTCCCAATCTAATGTTAGAAATTGTTCGCCAAATGTCTTTATTTCGGTTTTATTAGCTGCCCTTAGGGTATATTTTCCACTCTTAGCAGTAGGTTTATTGGCTAAGGTAACTGGGATGACACTAACTTCAGCTCCAGTATCTACTAAGAATTTGTACCCTGAAGTTTTATCAAGAACGTGGAAAAGACGAGTAGGCGCACGACCAGAAACATTTGTCGCTACCATGGTTTGGTTGACACGTTTTGGTGAGGAAAATGACTTGAAAAATTTACAAGACGTAACACATTTCCTAGCTTTGTCACCATATTTTTTATGGTACCAACATATGTTGTCGTTGTTTTTGTTTCCTTTTGAGTTGTTTCGATTCTTACTCCCTCGAGAACTAGAGCGAGGTCTTGTAGATGTGACGTTGGAGATTAATAACTGTAATGCATCCAGTTTATTTTCAAGAGTGGCGACAGTTCGTTCATGTTGTGCTCGTAGTTCGCCTAGTTCAGCAGTTAACGATGCTATGGTGGGAGTTTGCTTATCGTTCGAAGTTTCTAATATTGCCTGTACGTAAGGTGTAGTACAGGGTGTAACTTCTAAAATTTTATCCGCCATGCTAGCAAGACTTTCTAAATCTGATGGTTGGCTAGAGGCACAAAGAATTTGCCTAACTACTGTTGGCAAACGTTGTAGCCAAATCTCCTTGAGGAAAGCGTCATCAAATTTATATGGGCCAGCTAATTGTCTCATGTGTCTTAATAATTGAGACGGTGATTTGTCGCCTAGCTCACAATGGTGCAGTAATTGCTGTAATCTCTTTTCATCAGATAATGAGGTACGTTGAATAATTGCCTGCTTCAACTGATCATATGGATTAAGTGCAGGAATATTAACTATCAAATCTGACACCTCAGATGCAACCTCAGTGGGTAGTAATCCAAGCACAAAAGAGTATTTAGATGCCTGTGAGCGTATGTTGCGACGCTGAAATTGTACTTTTACTTGCGCAAACCAAATGCGAGGATTTAATCGGCTGAATGGGGGCACATTTATCAAATTTAGAGCATGTAGCTCGGCTGAAATGTTATCCTGGCTAATGCCTTCAGTTTCGGATGAGTACATTACGAATATATGAAAATTTAAATACTACCAAGGGTAAAATAACGCCGTAATGTCTGTAAGTGAACTCAAAAGTAGTTGAGAGAGAAAAAAAATTTTACGGGCTCACCAAATTTGTGGTGGTCCCCAAACAAAAGGAGCTTACACAAAATATATTGATACACTAGGTTAACACTGATATACCAAAACGGATTAATGATTAAGAAACCTAGAGGTCTGTCCGTTAGTAAAAACAAAGGTAATGAAATACCGTTAGCAATACAAAAGGTATATTAAACAAAACAGACGCTAACAGTTACTATAGATTGAATGTTACTTGTTAACTGCCTTGTGAGGACAACGACCACAAACTGAGTTCACTTGGTTGACAGGTGTTCCTCTGCAAGTGACTGCACCAAAGACGTAATGAGGAAGACGGAGTCCAATAGTATTATACAATAGTAATCCGTGCCAAAAGTCCAACGTTGAGTCGGAAGGCCTATAATGATGTTATAATACTATTATAGTCTTCAATCAAAACGGTGGCCAATAAAACAGAAGAAGAAACGGCGTAGGTATTGTTCTATATTTTAAACAACCCGGTAGTAGAAGTGTATACCATTCATCGAAACAATTATTATCGTCTTTTTAACAAGTGATACAGCAAAACAACAGATATTGGATAAAGATGTGGTTACAAATAAAGTGTGACAAATTAGAGAAAAAATGTGGTTTTTATTTTTGTTGTTACAAAAATCACTGAATATATGTCACCATAAGTGATGATCTAAATAGCCTTTTATTGAAACAAAGGCTTAAATCAGTTATTGACAAGACGTAATTCTCAGCAAACGTCATTTTCAGGGAAAGATAAGGCTCATGTTTCGCCAAAACTTAAAAGACTTGAAAACGATTGTGTCACACCTCATTGTATTTATTAATTTACATTTGTGTATGATCATACATAGGTACGGGGAAGTAATCATTTTCTCCAAATCAGCGTGTCTGAAGGGCTGCAAAACAAGTAAAATCAAATGACCCAATAAGAGTAGATGATAAACATTCATCAAGCATTATCGTCAAACACATAGTTGAAACAGGTCGTAAGACTGATCGTAACACGGCTTTTCTGGTGTTGTAAAAAAGTGTGATTAGTCGATAACTGGAACGCTGTATCCAAAAAAGTGGTATCATCCTCATTAGCGAATGTTTTCAGAGAAGATCTGGGTCTTCACTAGAAGACAAGCTGCAAGGATTGTCACAATTCCACCAACCCAGTAGCCTTAACACCGGAGACTAAGGAAGTTTGCCGCTCAAGGTCGTCGGGATGAGAGCGAAAATCTGAAAGTGTGTGACTCGCTAGGACATGCGTTCAGCTTATTGTTTGAGACGTTATGCTAGGCATTTCTCTTCAAGCATCCAAAGAAGCCAGCTAGATATCACAAAAGTTTCATTAAAAGATGTGATCGATCAAGGGTTCAGTAATCACTCGAAACCGTTCACTGAGGATAAGGAAACTAAGATCACGCACTTGAGTAATGGTCTTCGTGTGGCTTCTCAAAACAAACTTGGTAGCCAGTGTGCAATAGGAGGTTTGTTTCAGTTTTTATACTCTATCTTTAGTTATTATTAAGGCTGGTCCTAAATACGAAGGGAACTTTGCCAGCGGGACTTCTCACTACCTTGAGAAACTAGGATTCCATGTTAGTCACTCTTTTATGCTCTATTTTTAGTCATCTGACCTTTACGCAGATCGAAATTCTTTTCAAGAGGCCATGGAAAATTGTAACTCGATTTTTGACTGTCAAGTAGCCAGGTATTTTCATGCTTCGACATTTTTCATTTGCGACTTTTAATTTTGGAGTTAGTGGTAATAAATGTAGTCACTAGTCAGTAAAAAATTACTTGTTCTCGTTTTGTGATGGTAAAGTTACATTTCTTATTATCACATTGCCCGAGTCCTGGAAACTATCAAGTTTTATTTTTTGATAGAAACATCAATAGGGATTTATCATTTTAATTTATACGATTCGTACATTGAAGTACACTGGTTATAAGAAGTGATTTTTGAATTGTTCATCGATAAACAGGATGAATGCCGGATAGTCTTCATTAATGCTACTGATATGTTATCCAAATTTCCTTTCATCGTTATACGTTCACAGTGCTAATATGATATATTTTAGTAAGGGGTTCCAAAGGAACAATACTTTATATGAGAAAAAAATATCCAAATTTGCATCCGATAAGGTTTTTTCAGGGTTGTGAGATTCCCTTCGACTATCATATGAAGTAAAGACATATATGACGTAGACTTACCTAAGTTGTTTTCTGGTTAGCGTTTTTTAGCGAGTTCGTTTTCTACAGGATGGGGTCGCTAACCCCATACCCAGCTCTCCTTTATCCGGGCTTGGGACCGGCAGTAGCTCCACAGGGGCTCCAGGTGGAGTTATGAATGATCGTGAAAGCGGTAGTATCAGATCCATCCCTCACCCTTATTATCAAGTCGATATGACATCCTCTTATATATAGTTTAATTTCTTTGTTAACACCTCTTATTATATATGACCCCTAACGTATGACGAGCATAAGACTCCAAATGTGTCTTCATTACGGCTCTTAAAGACCTTACGGAGTATAAAAAAAACACGGACTTTAGTTATTGCTTCACAATTAGCTGGTCTTGTGAGGTCATTGCTTTTAATAATGTGTACCATCCAAGGTGTTTATACAACGATCCAATGATGTAACCTATCATATCTTATGATTCGACGAAAAGAAATGATCTTTCCTCATATTCAGTACTAGTTTCTTCAACGTCGGTATTAATGTTTTTGTTTATCTATTATTTTATTTTATTTGAACACAGATATTGGTGCAAGGAGGCACCAAATACATGGGCTGTGATACTGCTCGGGTGCCCAAGCCGAAGCAGGTGTTCTTAGGGGGCCACACCCGGAGCTTTCGACCTGAAGGTCTGAGCCACAAGGCAGTGGAGCATCGTAAGGAGGTTCAGTCCCATGGTAGCCGATGACCAACGATTGGTTCATATGCCATTTGTTTTCTCAAGATCCTGGAGCCCATGTACACCATTGGTTTGGAATCAGGGTTTTCCGACTGCCCTAGGTGAACTCTCTATGTCCATCAACCCGGTTAAAGTGCCAAACGTTCGCTTTACATTCATTTAATTTTGTAAAGAACAATAATGCCGTGAAAAGGCAATGAGTAGGACTTCCTTAGCAGTGGTTGTATGTATGTGGCCATGTGAGAGCATTTCGAGAGGGAGAACTGATTCTCTCCACTCTCGGCCGTACCAGGGCATTTTGGGGCAATAATATATCATGAAATACAGTAGTCCACTAACAAATGACAACTAAGTAGATCAACTGGGTTTTAGAGGTAAACTGAATAACTTTCGTATCATGGCACTGGATTTGTATAAAATTACATTGTATGTGAAAGTATTACTTGACATGGAGTCATGAACAAATTAGGTAATTGCATTAGTCACTACGGAATATATTGCTCTCAGTTTGAACTTATAACAAGCATTGTCATTTGAATATGAATTATTTGTCAATATAGTTTATCTGACTAATACAATTCTTCGTAGATTAATGAGTAAAGAGATCTGATTATTTTCTGGTCATAATATTTCTAAAGCGCATCATCAAAATGAATCTACAGATCTTTATTGTCTAGATACAGACTTGAAACATAAATACCAATGAATCATTTATACTTACACAGTGAATAATGTGATGGTTATGGGAGCATAAACCAAAGCAATTAGGTAAGCTAAACGTTTATACGTTATTGGCTAACCTGGATGTTTACTCTAGAGAGCAGTAGCAAATTAAGACGTTACATCACTAAACTTGATAGTAAGTAAAGTAGATTTAGATTTAAAGCGTTCCTTTTTTTCGTCTTAGAATTTATGTCTAACATTCATTTGCAACTTAGTTGTTTGAACTTCTTTAGGTGAAAATTGAATTCGTTAACACCATCTTGACACTAGAAACTCTCGACTGTTGCGCAACACTTGTGAGGAATACTTCCATCACCTTGAAAGAAGCGAACAGAACTTCCATAATTTAAGCTATATATATAAGACACATCAAAAGAGGATTTCGATATGTCAGTCAGCTACAATGTAGGACCAGGCACATATGTGCATCAGTCCAAGTTGCCATACCGGATTAGCACGGCATGATGATCATCGGATTCATAGAAGTAGTTCATTCAATGGTGGTAATATATAAAAGAAAGATGTCTTTATTTACTGTCCTACTTCTTACTATGGCTTCATTATATGGTCTTGCGACCGTTCTGCTTTTCCTTGAGTAATATTTCACATGGAAAATTACTTTCCTAGGTGGCATTTCGCCGCTACATACCCTCCAATTAAACCAGTAGGATGACAGACTGGTTTGAATAAATTTTTTGGCAATCATAATAGGAAAGCAAATGTTATTGTGTCACTTCCATTGTTTCCAGCCCAATGTTGTTGTTTACTTAGAGGCATTTACTTAGTTGATTTTTTCTGATCTTAATCCTTTAATTAGCATGGTCCTTTTGGGATGAAGGTATGAAAAACGTCGACTTAGGCACTTTAATAAGTCTGTCCTCCTGATCCATTGGTAAAACCTTATGCGTAACTTTGAATTGTTGCTCTTACCTTCACTCCTCTTGGATAGATTTCTAAAGGTCCGCTAACATTAACTTGTTTAAGCAGTGCAAGTTGTACCAATTAACCCCTTATTCTTCAGTTAATGATCATAAAATAATGATATAGGTTCATTTTGCTGCATTTCGACAATATGTGGCGAGTGCATATCTTAACGTTGTTGTCCGTTCTCATTGACTAGAAGAGAAGGAACATTGAAAATATCCAGGAATGTCAGACTACCATCTAAAACCGATCCTGCATATAATTGGATCATGATAAATGTCTAGTAGCTGAAAATTCGCACTGTTAACTACGCTTCATTAACACAAGCTATACGATCTGCTTCTCTAAGTCATACGGTAATAATTCCACAATCGGCTTTTCGAACGAATAGAATTAGTGGTTGAAAATCGCAACCTAGTGTAGACCGTTAGGTTAGCGTAATACAATCCAACACAAAACCATGTACAGGAGTGGGAGAGAACTCATTAATAACAAGCGTAAACATCTAGAAATTAAGACGATGACTCTATAGTCTAAGTATACATCTCCCTTATTCGAACCATACTACGTTTCTTCCATGTCGATATATAAGTAGTGTCATTAACTCTCACTCAGGAAGGAGCCGCTCAAACCTGGATATATATATATATATATATATATATATATATATATATGCAGGTAATTTTACTGATGTTAGTTTGTTTCTCTGAATTTTTGGTACTTATTATGCTTTAATTTATAGAGATTTCATAGTCTATGCAGTATCTGGTTTCAACACAAATATGGATAAGCTTACGCATATATTATCTGAAACAGTTCTTAGAGCAAAATTTACTGAGGAAGAGATTGAAATGGCAGCTAAAAGTATTTCCTTTGAACTTGAAGCTTTGGAAAGATCACCACCAGTTGAACCAATTATGAATGAATTATTACATGTGACTGCTTATAAAAATAACACACTTGGCTTGCCAAAATATTGTCCTAAACAGAATTTAGATAAAATTAATCGCGAAGATATCATCAAATTTGTTGCCACTCAATTCAAGTAGGTTGTTTTTTCTTTAAATTCAATAAGTATAAATCAGTACACCATCTTTAATATTGAGCTTTGTTTTTAAAAGTTACCCTTTCGAATAGTACATGCTTAAAAACGTATGACAATATTCTTCTAACAGCAGTGCTTTATTGATGCTAGTCAGTTTCTTTTTATGTCAGGTTGTTGGGTGGAAAATTAAACATTCTTTAGATTTTTTAGATTTCCCAATATGATCGTTCGTAGTTGTTAACATTATTTTTGTTACGTATATTTATTACTGCCTTACATTGGTGCATCGAAGGTTAAAGTATAAGTGTATGTATTCTCTCAAGACCAATCTTCAGCGACATCAACTCTTGTTAGTTGTCCAGTCACAACGTAGAATCTGGTACGTATGTACGTTGGTTCAAGTTACTATACTCCATTAGCACAGAGAGATAAAATGGTCAGGCCAAATACCAAAATAGTAGAAGTAGTAACTCATTCAGTGGTAATAGGAAAAATTAGACATCGAAGACACGACTCAATAGGAACATATAAATTAGTGAAATGAAAATAAGGAAGAGCTGTGAGGAATTCAGGAGCTTATAATTTAGAGAATGACAAAGAGCAGATGCAACTGCATCACTGCACACGATTTTGAGCTGTCATTCAAAGTCTCTAATCGTTGGTTACGATAATCACGGGATCCCCAGTCAGGTAGTCCATACCTATTAACATCAATTGTATTTATCGCACAGACTTCAACCAGGAACTTTACGCATCTGAACCCTGATAAATCTAATCCTAAGGATTGATTCCATATATTACACTGGATATCATCAGGCTTTACCTAAAATACCATTTCAACCACCATAATACCATTGCGGTACGTCGTGGTTGGGTGACACTAGTTTATGCACTAGTTTACCACCATCTATTACTGTCCGTTTTATCAGTAAATCCATCCTAAAGGCCACGTCACTGACTTTTATGCATTTTACTTGTGGCATCCCAAGTGGCTTTCATACCAATCACTGTTTTTGCAGCTAGGATTAATCGAGAACGTAGAAAAAACTGTCCTCCCACGACGATAAATCTTGGCACGTAATGTAGTTGGGTTTGATTAGCGTTTCTTACCCCGTTCTCGTTATTATAGTATAGTTTCCCTCTTTTCTACCGCACATTTGATTTTTCTTCGTTTTACATTGTACTGGTTTGTGACATACATGTGAAAAGTTAATTAATCAATAGACTAAGTCATCTTAAAATGACACTAAGATACGACTTTCATTATTTCAATAAAGTAAAAATAACTTGTTCTGTTCACATTCATTAAGTATATAAAATCTCTGTTATTGTCACTTCTTTATTATTTAAAATCATTTTCATTGATATAACTGACTGGAGAAAATAAATCGGCGGTCGGTGTATGAGATAATATTATTCAGTGGAAGTAAGTTGTATTACACAAATAACTCTTGACTTCTCAAAACTCTGTAAGGGACTTTTAAGAGATTATGTAACTTATTTCCCGTAAAATAGAAGTAATTAGTGTATTATCTGTAAAATTCAAGATTATCCCTTTATTATTATTATTATTATTATTATTATTATTATTATTATTTGAACACATATATATTGGTACAGGAGTGCGCCAAACATATATGCGCCACACAATTTCAGTTCATTAATTGCGTGTGGGCTGCGTTACTGCCCGGGTGCCCAGACCGAAGCAGGTGGTTTTCTTAGGGGGCCACACCCCGAGCCTTTGACCCAAAGGTCTAACCCACAAAGCAGTGGAGCATCGTAAGGAGATGCAGTCCCATGGTAGCCGGTGACCAACGATTGGTTCATACGCCATTTGTTCCCGCAGGATACTGGTGCCCATGTGCACCATTGGTTTGGAATCCGGTTGAAGCGCCGGACATTCGCTTTTCATCCTCTCATTTTCGTAAACAACACCCCCGCCACGAGAAGGCAGTGAGTAGGACTTCCCTGGCAGAGGCTGTATACGCGCGGCCGTGTGAGAGTATTTGGAGAGGGAGGGCGAACCCACCCCGCTCTCGGCCATACCAGGGCGTTTGGGGGCAGATTATCCCTTTAATTACACATATTTCATTGTTTCTCTCATCACTGACCATTTCCATCATGTTTTCCATATCCATGATGTTGTCTTACCCTTTCTGGTATTGCACATCTATTGGTACTATTTAATAATAGTTTTGACCATTTTGTATTTTAATTTGTACATTGTAGACCAGAAAAAATGGTGATAGCTGGTGTCGGAATTGAACATGATGCACTAGTAAAGTCTGTAGAGAAATACTTTATTCCAACAGTGCCTAATGTATCTTACGAAAAGGCGGCTAATGATCTGCCTTCACCTGTCACTACTGTCTCCGAATATACCGGTGGTTATTACAAGGCAAGTATTGTTTTATAAATGCTTTAGATTTCGGATTACATTTCTGTTCATGTGATTATTTGTAGAATCTAGGACTATGTTGCTTACATTTATTGTTCAGAGCAGTCGGTACTAGAAACATGTTCATCCTTATTGTTAAGAAGCACTAATTTTCCATCAGTGGATTATCCTTTATGATCAGAAACCTAAGTAAACTTTTTAAGGAATAATAGGTTGACAGAATACATTATTTGATTCGGCTGACTTATTATTGACGCTGTGTGAGAAAATCTCTTGGTGGGTGCGAGATTTGAAGCGGGGTTTTTGATTCAATGGCCTCAGGTTTTGTTTTGTTTGTCCTGTTTATTTATCGCGGCAGCAGGAGAAAAATACAAGGACTGTCAAAGCTTTGATTTATTCCTGTACGGTGGCTACCCGCGAAATTAAGTGTTATTGAGTCTTAAATTGTTAACCGATGCTTAAGATTCAGATGCTAAAATTGCTAAGCTACACATATTTGTTACGTGAAGCGACGGTTTATCGGTTAAATTAATCGACGGTCAGTCTTTTACTCACAGTTTTAATCTTTTTCCCCACCGCCTTTGCTATGAATAGGCAGTTCTTATCACTGATTACTCAAAGTGTTTTCCAATGTTGAGGACTCGCACTAATTTACCGAAATCCGTCAGTCGTAACAGGAAATATATTGCAGTAATATGTTAAATATGCTTCACTTACCAAAACTCGCAAAAAAGTTTAGTTCAGAAACCATTTCACCCTTATTGTTCAAGCCAAATCTGAATCAATGACATTATAAAGTCAGTTTATCAATCGGATGAGTAACTTGCGTTGAACTATATGCTACGATTTTGTATAGAAGGTGTTGAATGAACCACACTACATCCAATTTTCATTCGGTGATTAGACAGTATAACTGACTTCTGCCAAATTATGTGACTCAAAGCTTAGGTATTTCACATTATACTGTGTTACACTAGTTGGTGTGATTAGTTATTAGGGATATAACTCTGGTTATAGTAAATTGTTTTTACAAATGATTGTGCAGTCTATTGATTTGAACAAACACTTGTTTAATGTGAACTGAAAGTTCAAACTATACTCTTATTGTTTAACTTTCTAGTACACAAATATTTGTATCGTTGTCACATTGTATATTTCATGCATATAGTTATTTCGTTTATCCAGATGATCTTTCTCCCTTAAAATTGTAATATACAAAACTGTACATTCGATCCCAAGTTTGTTTACTTATTTTAAAAATGAAATATTTTCTGTCAATCACACTTTCCTCTTTTTTTTTTTGATCAATCAATTAATAGTTAGAACGTGATTTATCACAATATCATGCACCAATGCCTGAATATGCTCATGTTGGCATCGGTTTTGAATCATGCAGTTATACAGATCCACAATTTGTACCAGCATGTGTACTTCATTCATTACTTGGTGGAGGTGGATCTTTTTCAGCTGGTGGACCTGGCAAGGGTATGTATACTCGACTATATCTAAATATTTTAAATCAGTAAGTTAGTTATATGGTAATATTTAAGTATTTTGATTCTCATAAATTGGTGGTATGAATTTTTGTCAGATGCAATTCACTTATGTTAAAAATTAAACAGATATTACTGATAACATTAGATAATCTTCGCACAATTTTTCGAGTTAGTTGAAATTGCTGATATGGATCCATTAAATTCTGACTCAACGGTCCCAATACATCGTAATCTCTGCTAAACCTGAATATTCTGCGCAGAAGGTTAATTTGTCAATAGTGTCTTTCAGAAACAAGTAGATAGGTTCTTAGTAAACTATAAAGGTGATATTTATCCCAAATGTAGGTTGACGTTATATCGAAATACCTTTAAATGCAACAGTAATATCTATCAGTAACTTAAACCAGTGTATAATTAACTGACAGATGCTCGAAAACACCCCATCCGCCACTGAACAGTATGAAAAGCCAAGAAAATAAAGACTAACCAAAACTCTACTCAGTGATCGTGAGCTGTTTATGGGCAACAAGAGCAAGAGAGATGAAAACTTCATTGATAACGGGTAATAATAATTGGCTATCTAGACTTATCAAGAAAATAGATGTTAATAAGCTCGTTGTCAGTGACACTCATTCAGTCAGTCAGTCAGCTACAACGTAGGACTAGGCACATATATGCATCGGTCCAGGTTGCCATACCGCATTAGCACAGCAAGATGAACACCGGATTCATAGAAGTAGTTAATTCAATGATGGTAATATATAGAAGAAAGATTGCAATAAGGATATATTACAGAAAGAAAGAATTAGTACGTAGAAAGATATGAAGCGATTTTAATCTCTTAGTTTAAGGGTGAACAGAAAGTGTATACACCTACGCCATTGTGATCGATTCTGAGCCATGTCACCAAGAGTCTCCAACCATCGGTTACGATAGTCACGCGTACCCCAACCAAGTATTCTGCATCTGCCAACATGGCTCAGACTAGAAGTTAGTGACTTTAAGCACTGATGCCACGTTTTGGTTCGGCCGTCCCTAATTCTCTTCCAACCATCCTCAACACCGGTTAACATTGCGTGTCGTGGTAAACGGTTTTCAGGCATACGCAACACGTGGTCCAACCATCTCAGTCGATGAAGATTCACAACCTCATCAACTGATTTACCATCATTCCCTAATACCCTACGTCTAACCTCACTATTACAATAGAAAGGTGTGGTACAATTAAATTTTCAAATCCAAGGTATATTTCAAACTTGACTGTACATATCAGATTCACTGGAATAACGGTTGAATTCACTTGAATAATTCACCCGAGGTCTACTTGTGTCAGAAAGAATGTCTTGGTTACTTAGGAATATTTTTATGTGAGTATATATGAAAGATATATTTGCGGTTTCACAATAAATAATAATTAGTTCAATTTGAGCTCACATTCAAGGTAATGAGACCACAGCAACACTCAATCATAGACCAATCAAACGTAAAAAACGGTGGGTTCAAAATGGCTATCCATGTAAAATACGTTTCAACCAGTAAGAGCGTAGCCTGTTTGTCGATAACTAATTTAGCTATTGAGATACAAGAAAAGGGGGATGAACCGTGATTACTAACAAGTAATATGGTCATGAAACATGAATTTCACAATACTTGTATGGATACGTAGTCATTCCAATTCTCTAAGAACAAATCAGAAATGTCTAGTGTACTATTAGCAATAATTCTTACATACTGTTGATCAAGTGGTAGCTAGTGACTAAGCTATGTGCGTACATTTACTAATGTAAGATTTTTCTGGACGATTTCTTGTTTTTTTGCCATATGATTACTCAAATTATCATAATTTTGTTATCTGCTTCTTAATTAGTTTATATATCACTACATACTCCATGTTTTCCTGTTTTATATCTTGTAGACATCATTGGGTAAATTCAGCACAGGCTGAAAATCATGCTTATGCTGATACAGGATTATTCACTATTATTGGCAGTTCATTTCCAACTTATCTAGATCGTTTAGTCTATACTTTGATTAATGAATTGCACCATACTATATCATCTTCAATATCACATGAAGAGTTGTCGAGAGCTAAACATCAGTTGAAATCTATGCTTCTAATGAATTTAGAAACTCGTGCTGTTAGTTTTGAAGATATTGCTCGTCAGGTGCTTACATCTGATGTGAAACGTGAACCACACTATTGGGTTGACCAAATAGGTAAGTCGTATTCCGTTTTTAAAATTATTAACAGCAATTGCGTTTTCTTTTACTTACTTTATACATAATCGATCATTAGTACTGCTGTTAGTCTATAGTTCAGTATCAATCACCTTCAGACTACAAGGTTATGACATCTGTCTCTTTTACAGTCAAAAACTTTGTGTAAATTTAGTTATTTTTCGTTGAAAACATCTTTATAAGTCCTCAGAAGTTAGGTTCTTGAATCGCCTTTTCATTTTACGTGTTTGCGTCCAATCCTTCCAGTCCCAAATTAAAAAACCCTGTAATAAGATGGTTTAACCAAAATAGTTATCAGTCGTCATCTAGTTAGTCAGTTATCTTTCGAAATCAACAGGATGCCATACTTCTTCGTTGTTTTCATCGTCGTAGAAGGTCATCCTGTATTATCATGTTATTTTTAGAGTCCGCACAAATTTTACTAAAATGTTTGATCCATTAAAATTGAACTATTTTCATCATTCTTTTATCTCCGTAATCACCATTCAATTACTCTTTAATTATTAAGTATTCACAGATACGGTGAGTCCGGAAGTCTGTTTTCAAAGGAACAATAGCACCAAAACTGTTTGGTCTTCTTAAAATCCCTAAAAACAGCTTTTTCCTTCAACAAATCTTATATTTGACTAATTCTGTTTAGCAGTCTACGGTAAAATAACTAATTCAAATTCCGAAACCATTAAACAAAAAAAATCGTCAAGCATGATAGAAAATACTTTCAGTAGTTAAGATTAGTTTCATGATATCTTTGTTCAGCGGTGTTCCCTTTTTAGAGACAGTAGGCTTTTTATACAACAAACTTATTAAAATGGACATAAAAAAATGGATATCCTGTTTCTATATCAGGACAGTTATGTTTCAGATGCACAAAGAACGTTCATTTGCAATTCAATGACTAATCTCATAAACAATCGGATACTGTTCTTATTGGATCACTATTGACTAAACTCTTCTTGGAACATTTCCATCAGAACTAGAACATGACTCATTTAAATGTGAAATCAAACAACTGGTATTTTTCCTTGTTAAATAAATAACACTTCCATATTACTTACTGATGAAGGATTTGATTGTGACCAACTTGATCTCGTGTGCTGTTACGGGTATGAGGGCTGATATCAATTCTCGGTTGCCCACACCGTGGAAGGCTATTTCTTGGGGAACGTGAAAAGGAAGTTGGATTAGCGTTGGTCTTAACGACCTAGGAGAGTGACCTCAGAGCCCACAGGTTAGCTGCTTGAGGTTGGTTGCACACGGCCTTTTTGTGGGGGGTTTTTAACGTGTTAACTCCGTTCTTCAAAAGGCCTTACCGCTGGAGACGGAAATCCGTGAGGTAAGGTAAGATGTGACATTTTTAGGGTCGACATTTTCTGACCCCTTCCATTCTTGTGAGAAGGCAGCATCGCTGCAAATGCTGGTTGCCCGAGGGAAACACCTTACTGCTGTCACACCCCTCTACACTGGGCAGTACGACTTGGCCACTCAGACTTTGAGTTGCTGGTTTTAGTCTTACCATTCTCCAATCGACCTGGCTGGCATGGTAGAACCTACAGGAACATATGTTCCAGCCAATATAGCTCGGTTGGGTCATCACGATAGGCAAGCCTGACCATCACGTCAAAGTCGCAGCTACGATTAGGACGATAGCAACCGATGGTTAGAGACCTTAAATGTCATGGCTCAAAATCGTTTGCAGTCGCGCAGGTGCATCAACTCTTTGTGTTCTCCCAAATTATAATCTTCTGAATTCTTCATGTCCCTTTACATGTTCTCTTTCCAAACTTGTTTAACTGGATTATACTCTTTGAATAACATCTTCAAACCCTAATGTTTCCGATTACTGCTTATACTTTTACTATTTCGACCACAATGGGATTTGAATCGACAACTCTATCTGTATGCTAATATGGTATGGCAACTCGAACTGATGTACGTACTTACGAAGTTCTACGTTGTTGGTGACTGGCTGACTTGCTGATGAGAAGTATAGTGTACTTGAGAAATTGTACAGCATCAATCCATCACTCACACTCACATTAAATGAAGAAATTGATGGTACCATTTCATTTTCAGATGTCTCGTTAATGGAGAGATTAAACGCGGCATTAAAAAGTACATATAGAAAATGGGCATCATTTAATCAGTCTACTCATTTTCGCAGTTTTGTACCTGTTATATCTTGAGACAACTGACATGTGCCAAGTCAACAAACAGAATTCTGATCCTAATATTGTCCATTTCGCAGCTACTATTTCCTCGGTAGCCTAGTGTCCCTAAATTGACAGATTACACGCCCGACCATCACTACTGATTTTGAGTCGACAATTAAGGTCCTATTACTCTGTTCTTCGACAGCTTTTCTCTGTGTCATGGCTTGAGCCCAGCGTCCACGATATTTATATTTCAAACACGCGGTCTATGTACGTATATACGTACATAAATAAAAGATAACACTGATACACGAACAAACCAAAAGTGGCTATGAATAAGGGATACTGTAAGAAATCGGCTGGCAATAAACTTAGTCATAGTAAATCGTATAACCGTAGTTTTGTTATAACAACTTGTCAAATGTCAAAGCGTAATACATTGTATCAAGTTATTTTGTTCTAATGAGAAAATTCAAGTAATGCTGAATAATAACAATCCCGAAATTACTTAAATGAAACCCTATGAACTTTATAAACAGACATATGATTCAACCGAAAACAATAATCATTCCTAGAAATCAGATATCCCTAAAACTATCGTTCACAACTAGGAAGGTAGGTACTTGTGAATTTACAACACAAGAATAAGTAAAACTCCACAAAAGGCGTTTGATACAACTAAGGTAGGTTGCCTGTCTACAGTCGTTCTATAGTCACAGCCAAAAATGAAGAGGGACTTTCTCAATTTGTTTCATCTATGTGTATTGACCAATTCAACTGCTCATGTAGAGCGTGTTTTATTGAATACATACAATTAAGTAACCTTGTTATGTAGTTCCGAGCACTCTTCTCTATGATTCACCAAAAAGCTAAGCAAAGTTGATTAATAGGTACATATTTGGTCATTTATTCTATGCGGGACATTAAGTGGACATAGATAAAGCCTTCCAAGTAATCCAGCCTATCTCATTAACTTTTTTAGTTCTCCAAAAGTTTTCCACAAATTGCACCAAACAATCCCAGTAAGTCATTTCGTTTATTTATTGGACAGACCATGGACACTGACAAACGATTTGCTGATTTCAATTATTAGTCTTGTAGTGTAGTCTACATGAAACAAATCTATCGGAATAATATGATGAGTAGTAAATGACGAAATCACAAATTGATTGGAGCTGAAGTCGCACTACTGGACACGGATTCTAGTCCTAATTGATTTGCATTCTCTGTGAAAACTGAAGGTCATGGTTTTTATTCTTGTCTGGTTTTATGGTGCACATGGCGAACGGCTCCCGTACTAGGATTAAACAGTTGTCCAGTGCTCCCTGGTTATCAACGGTGCTCTAACTAAAACTAACCTCTGATGAATACATATATTTTATGGAACTGATCAACCATATATAGTTTCATGTTATTCACTATTGTGTCACATTCTCCTTTCAATTAAACATTAGCCATACGACTCAGATATTCTAATCGAAATAGGTTAACTCCTATGTTTTAATCATTAGGCCATAATGAATATGCGGAATCGTAGTTCAACAGGTAGAGAACTTGATATTTTAAACCATTAACTTACTGGTTTTAAAATGGCTCTATATATCTATGTTTCAACAGCCTGGTAGTATTGAGATTTGTGCATTAGTATGTTGTGTTACTCATGAGTAACTAGTTTTTTTTGTCGTACACTGTTCTTTTACTTTAATTGATCTTAAACTGACTGTTAACTTATTAGTTGATGCACTTTTTATCTGTAAAACCAATGATGATTTTAAGTATATATAATCTGAGAAATTACGGCAGTTTTTTTAAATTTGATCGACCTTAGATGTGTTATTCCGGTGATTCAAACAAGGTACCATAAAATAGAGTTGACTGATTAATACCGATTACATGAGATTTGATAATTGAGTTAGGGGAATGACATATATATATATTTATATTGATGTGTGACTAGTGAAATTCTGATGTGATTGTTCACTGAGCCCCCAAATGCCCTGGTACGGCCGAGAGTGGGGAAAGTTAGCTCTTCCTCGAGAAACGCTCTCACATGGCCACGTGCATACAAATGCTTCCACGGAAGTCCTACTCACTGCCTTCTCGTGGCATTACGGTTGTTCACGAAATTGAGGGGACGCGAAGCGAATGTTCGGCTCCTTAACCGAGTTGGTGGACACGGAGAGTCCACCTAGGGGAGTTGGAAAACCCTGATTCCAAACCAACGGTGCACATGGGCTCCAGTGTCATGAGGAAACAAATGGCTTATGAACCGATCGTTGGTCACCGGCTACCATGGGACTGCATCTCCTTACGATGTTCCACTGCCTTGTGGAATAGACCTTTATGTCAAAGGCTCTTGATGTGGCTCCCTAAGAGAAGCACGTGCTTCGGTTTGGGCACCCGGGGAGTATCCCAGCTCTGACACGAATTGAATGAATGATTTATATGGCGCATGTCTATTTGGTGCCTCCTTGTACCAATGTTTATGTGTTTAAATAAATAAAAAAGAGCGTGATTTAATAGTCACTTCATTCCAGTTTTGGATTTTCATTCTGGACTCATTGATTCTGTTTGCTTGTAATTAATTTTGTGAGGTAAAATTACTGTCTTGCATTTACTTGGGTTTTCTATATTTCATCTTGAATCGTGATCTAGTCTGTGTATAGGATAACGATCGTGTATCCGGTCCATTAGTAATATATACACTCAATCGCCTGTCTGTCTTATTAGTCATACAGTGGTCTTGAGTGCTGTTAGATGTATGAGGGCGGTTATCAATTCGCGGTTGCCCACACCGTGGAAGGGTTGTTCTGCAGGTACCTGAAAAGGAAATTGGTTTAGAGGTGGTCTTAGTGACCTGGGAGCGTGACCGCAGTGCCCAACGGACAACTGCTTGAGGTCGGTCACACACGACCTTTTTATGAGTAATTTTTGTGGTAGCTCCGTACTTATTGAGACCTTACCGCCGGAGACGGATATCCGTGGGATAAGGTGAGGTGTGCATTATTAGGGTCGACCTTTCCTAACCCCACCCCTCCTTGTGGGAAGGCAGCATCTCTGTCATGCTGGTTGTCTGAAGGAAACACCTTACTGCTTTCACACCTTTGTACAGTGAGCAGTACGACTTCGCCTTCGGATTTTGGGTTTGCTGCTTTTAGTCTTACCGCCCTTCAAGCGACCTGTCTGACATGGTAGGACCTTGAGGAACGATTGTTCCAGCCAGTATATCCCGATTGGTTCATCATGATAGGCAAGCCCGACCACCACGTCAAGATAGCAACAACGGTCGGGCTGTCTTATTATCATACTATAGTAATATGTCGGTAAACACGAAAATAATTTCCATATATCAATTATGGAATATAACGATTTTATTCTTTATTTAATGATTAATATTGTTGCTTATTTATTTATTTATTGATTAATTAGACAAAGTAACAGAAAATGATCTTCATGAACTTCTTCATCGTATGATTTATCGATGTAAACCAACATTAGTCGGTTTTGGAAAAGTTGACAAATTACCATCATTAGAAGATACTGTTTCTCTATTAAATAATGAATCATATAAAGAGAAGAAATTAAAGACAAAATATAAAATGTCTAGTATATTTAAAGGATTGATTTAATTTCATCTTTTCGCGTTTTTCTCTCCATCCCTTTTTTCACTTGTCATATGTGTTCTCTTATATAAGAGAACCCATATGATTTGTAAATTATTCAATATAACTGGATGATGATTAGTTGTGTAAGTGAATAAGTTATTGTTTTGTCTTCTTTCGGGGGTGAATGTTGTTGTTAGGCACGTGGATAAGGATTTTTTTCTAGTTGGAAGTCTTAAATTTTTACACACTAAACTTTGGTTTTTTGGGGTGACTTCCGGATTGCCAGAATGTACGAAACTGTTAAACCAAATCGCCAAACAGAAATATGACAGAAGACTAAATTTACAGCTTAGTTTAGTTACAGAAATCAGCGGGTATTTAATCACCGGTTACTTTAAATTTGAGGTTCCAGATATTTATGTTAATGACAGCTTAGATATGTAACCGTTCGGGTTACAGAGAACACATAAGCAAATTAAGTTCTAGGAAGTTCTCAAGGATAACGATTGGTTCAAAAGTTTTTTAGGCAGTTTTTCTTTACCGTCTACAGATCTTGAGGTCGACTATAGACCTTAAACAGAAAAAAAACTTGACTTCCCAACATTTTCGTAGGCGAGACCCCTTCCCTACTTAAGTTGGTTTAGGCAATTGGGTTGTATCATTGTTTCCCATGGACAGTCGTGCATATCTGAGTGCTAATATATGAAGAACAGTAACTTGGTCACAACTTGCTCAACATAACAGCACGTTGGAGCTCGCTTATTGATTCATTTTCAAACAATCATCGCTAGCGAATGAGCTGGGGAATCTCGAAAATATTCTTATGTAAACCTTGTATACACGCTGATATTTTGTTACTTACAATTTGGCTTGCACTATATTTATGTTTTGACTTTAGAACCAGCTGAGCGGAGTAATGCGTTTAAGTTCATTAGGCCGTAGAAAAATACTAGGGCAAATAAGGAGATTTAAAGTTAATTTCACAAATTAGCATATAGCTACATAGTTCCAAGTGCCATTCTGCATTTCATAGGGCCAAAATCCGTTCTTCACAGAATTAAAGCTATCGAGTTTTGTGCTGTAAATAAGTAAGCAAAAGTATTTACTACAGCTGTAGTGCCCGCTGTCGCATAAGTCGCCTTAGTATGTAGAAAACCGATGAGCACTGTAGGATTTAAGGCAAATTGTGCTTTACTCTATCCGAGTTCTGGCATTACTAATTACAAATACTCTTTAGGTGATCTGACACATGCTTACTTCTTATATTTACTACTGATGATCGTCATTCTATTATTCCATGTATCTCATACTTGTTGATATTTATTCTCTTCAGCAACGTGGTCATGGTTTTAAGTTCCTCAGCTGTGTACACTTGAAAAATCCTAGGGAAAGATGTGGAGATGTTTTTATCTTTTAATAAGAACCGTATTCCTGAACAAAAGAACAGTAACTATTAAACCATCTTATCAGTATCCCATTGTAAACTAATCTCAACTTTCAAACTAAACGGTTTAATGTGAATGGTGTTTAATAGTTACTCATGAATATGTTTTTAGTTTAAGGTAAAGCTATTGCTTGAAACTGCTCTACTGAAACAGCTCATTTCAAAGTTTACATTTTACTATCAGTAAGTAGATGTTACATTCATCCTTTGTAAATGTATTACCGAACAACTAGAGGTTCTTCAGTTAATTCTACAAAGGAAATGGTGCCATTAAAATCCATAAGAGAAGAGTAATTTCCAACTAGAGTAGTCTTTTTGGATGTTCTGTATGTTGATCAGTAAGAAGGAATTGAATCAAGTATTTCAAGAGGTCTATATTCCCATTTCCTCAACTCTGCACCTCTACATTACAGAATAAACCTGATCAAGATACCTAGTAAAAGAATAATAATCAAGTGCTTTAATGAAAATGGAAAGTTTTTAAACGGAAATCAGAATAGATGTTTACGCTGTGATCAAGGAATCTCTATTTATACATTGTTATTTCGTAGATGATGTGCCCGACAGGTTGCTGATGAATGAATTAGACGAAACAGTACAAAATATACTATAGATCCATGGTTATTATTATCAAAATGACAAGCTTCACGGGAGATTAAAAACAGCATGTAAACAGTTGCCCCTTGCCCCAGTCTACTACCGATTGATGTGTGTGAACACACATACTCAGAGACTGACTAGCCGCGATATACAAGTAAGGGTGGACACATGGTTAATGAAATAACATCAAAAATATATAATAAATTCTAAAAGTAATTGCACTTACGAAAATGTTATTTATTTCATATCTTGACGAAATAATATTTACAAAATTATACTACTGATTTACTTTAATAAGTAGCAGACGACGATTACATGTAGATTTCTGAGAGAAAAATATCGAAATGTTTTTTTATTTATTTCAAAAATAAAAGAAGGTAATAGGCACTTTTCTATCAGTTTTTCTTACAACAACAACAAAGACAATCAACAAGACATTTACACAATCCAAATACGCAACTTAATATCCAAATCAGAATTAACACACCGACAACAACACATACAGTAATGGTGATTGGTTTCCAACTATTGTAAAGAAAAAAAATTGGAAAGTGTTGGAGTTAAAAAGATGTGCTTATACTTTAAAAGAATATTAAATTATTGATAACTAAACATAAAATGGTACTTGTACTGTCACCAAATTCGAATTAATTTAGTTCATAGTAATGTAATCACCTAAATGCCCTGGTACGGTCGAGAGTGGAAAGAGTCAGATTTCCCTCGAGAAATGCTCTCACATGGCCACGTGCATACAACCACTTCAAGGGAAGTCCTACTCACTACCATTTCTCGGCATTACTGTCGTTTACGAAATTGAGAGGACGAGAAGAGAATGAACGGTGCTGCAACGGGGTTTGTGGATATTGAGGATTTAACTAACGGAGATGGAAAACTCTGATTCCAAAGCAATGCTCCACATGGTCTCCAGGACCCTCAAGAGACAAATGAATCAATAATTGATCACCGGCTACCATGGGACTGTATCTCCTGATGTTGCTCCAATGCCCTGTGGAACAGACCTTTAAGTTGAAGGCTCCTGATATGGCTCCCTAAGAAAATCACCTGCTTCGGTTTGGGCACCCGAGCGGTATTGCAGCCCTCACATAAATCGAATGAATAATTTATGTGGCACCTATCTATTTGGTGCCTTCATACACCAATGTTTATGTGTTTAAGTAAATAAATATTTCAGAATTTATTGAGCCTTTACAGTTCTATCTAAACTAAAGGATCAGGTTACATTGATGACTGATTTCATGTGAAATCTCGATTAGAATCATATAGTTTTGAATAGATGAATCTGTTTTACTGTTAGTGATGGTGTCGGTTACTATGTGAAGTCCATATAACTTATTCTGGCTTCGGAAAAGATCAATTTATTCATTCTTCTAGAGTCATGTTTTCACATTGTTAATTATTCACTAATCAACCTTGACTATTATTATATGAGCGTATATGTGTGTACATTTATTATCCTATTCATCACATGTATGTAACTTATTTTTATCTGGTTATAAATATTGATTAACGCTTGATAAGTTGGGAGTTGGCTCACACGCCTTCTCCACAGCGTATCATTTCGCTTTATTCCTGCGACTGCCCGCTCAAAACAATGAATGTACAGCATACATATATTCAAAAATTCATTCTTGTATTTAATTCCGTCATTCATTAACATGAGTTAAGTTGATAATTATATACGTGGATAGACGACATATGTACTTCAATAACATTTATACGCTTTAATTGGTGACCACTAAAGTAATCAGTTCGTCAATAACATTATCTGATCTAATTGTGATGTCAAAATGAAGGGCCCCACAAACTGACATGATCATTTATAACCAATCAATCAGATATTTCAACAAACATACCATTAATAATGATTGAATAACAAGAAGTAAGCTATTTACCAACGTAATATATCCGTTGAATGATACTGTAATCATTCTTCATTAGAGTATTGTCAGTATAGAAAGTAAAGTTATCGAATGTTTTCAAATGGATATAATTTTATTCACTTAAATATCCATTTGTTTGTTACCAAATGGTATCTATTGAGTTAATTCACTTAAAGTCATATTTCAATTAGTGGTCTTCAATGATTGTTAATAGTTAGATAATGAATTAATGTTTTCTTACTATGAAGATGATAACTGATCTAAATAACATTGGTGTATAATCATTCTTTCTAGTCAGTTATTGAACGATCTTGTGAATTATAAAGAATCATCTCTGTTTCATTGTAGATTATTTAGATAGCATGAATGTTAAATTCATTTGATATTGTTTGCTTATATCTTCCGATTGTTGTTTAAGACTAAAATTGTTCACGTCTCTTATGAACATATGAGCATCCTGTGCGGATTGCCTCGATATTGTCTTAAATCACAAGTATTATAAGCAAAGATGGATAGTGGTTAGCAAACAATACCAAGTGAATTTAAACTTTACCCTAATCCAAAAGCAAGTGGCTATTAGGACTCAGTATCTAAGTGAATAACGTGATATCATTTGAACTGAATAATACTGGATTCGACTCCTGGAGTGAACATCAACTCTAAAATGAAGGTACATCCATCTGACCAGTCACAAATAGAATGAAACACACATCAAATTGGATTCCACTGCTAACCATCAACTATCCTTGTTCAAAATGAATGTTCCCAGGCATTTTCATAAAAGCACATTGGTTTAACACTTTAAAAAACTTTAATTTCCCTTAATCAGTTTGGTTAATGGTGTCATATCTTCTAACAGGTAAAAATCTATCATACTTAAAAGAAATGAAGTATAAAGTGGATTATTATTATTCAATGATTGACTTAAATGTGAACAAATACAATCACAAATAGGATAAAACGACCGTCCAGTGCTTCCAGGTTTTCAATGGTGGTCTTGCTTTAATTGACTCATGAACTCAACTCTTAAAATTACGATTCTGATTGCAGTGGAGTTCGTTTATTATTTTTGATAAGTTCAGACTATGATTTTGCCGACTAAAATTACTAACGAGAATTAAATAGGTTAATTAACTTTTCAATACTTTAAATATATTTAAATAATGATAGGGAAATTACTTCCTTAAATGTAATAACAGTGCTGTAACGTGAATGTCGTAGATTCTATTTTTAGAAGGATCACGTATTTCGACTGCTGAAGGGTCGGATACTAGGACGAATCATGCACATAACGCTTTATAATTTCAAATCGTACCTTAACTAATATTAATCAATATCAGAAGGGGTTTTGTGGATATTATGGCGTAATTGTTAAGCGCTCGTATGAGAGACTGATAGGTCTTGGTTTTCGAATCATGCGAGGCGGGATCATAGATTCGCACTGCTAAGGGGTCTCATACTAGGACAAAACGACCGTCCAGTGCTTCCAGGTTTTCAATGGTGATCTAACTTCACATGATATGGTATATTAAATATTACTCACCGAATTTTCTTGCAACAATCATCTTGATTAAATACATTTTTGCAACAATAACGTTCATATAAGAAAGTTTCTCCAACATCACAACTCACATCTATTAAAATGAATAAAAAGTTTTCAATAATGTTTCCTTTTAAGTTTTATACTTAAACATTAAATAGTGATTATAAATAGAAAATCATTGAAAAACCGCTGAGAATTTGATAGCTATTTCATACTAGCATGGAATTCTTTATAATACCATATGATCTTAAACCCATGATGATACTGTAAATCTCGGTGAGGATACATGTGCAAAAAAAATTGATTTAGTATCCGGTAGCTCATAGTTACAACTTTAATCAATTCACAATGTTGTATGATAAGCAATCATTGAAATCAAAGATAAGTATCTGTTGTAATTTGTGGCCTTGTGCTCTATCAATGTACGATACCGCCAATTAGGGAATAGTGATTTATCGACTGGACTATTCATACATAAAACCCGTACGAACTGTCCAGAGTCTTTATCGGTCCTCCTTCCCACCTAGTATTGCCTGTTGAAGTTCAGAACACCAATCTCAGCATACGCGATGCGAATCATGTATTTCAAACATACTGGGTTTATATACAAACCAAACAGACTACATCGTACCATTAAAATAGGAAACAACATTTGTACAAGATCTAGCCAAATGTGACTGTGAATGTGGGAGACTGTCATTAATAGACTGAGCATAACTCAAGAATGGTAAATCGTATAATAATAGTTTTTAGCCAAAATAAATCTTGTAATAAGAGGAGTATATATATACATAATCTAGCTACTGAAGAGTTATACATTATGAATATACGTATGATGTTTGTCCATATATAGTTATCAAAAGTTACCATTCATAATCCTTACCGGAATATGACATTATCTCACTTTCAAACTAGTTAAACTTCATTACTGTTGGGGATGTTAGATCCCCACAATTCGCTTGGTAAATACCTTATTTTTGTAATTTCATTTTGAAAATTTGAATTTCTTGTTTTCGCACCAAAAGCTCTCATTTTCACCTTCATATCGTATTTCCCGGTGGGAACGATCTTAAACGCTATTGGTTGATTGTATCATTTAGTATGCTATTTTTTAACGCTTCCCAAGGACAATTTTTTGATGTATATATATACGTTTGATTTGTGCCTATTGTGATTGATCGTGCTTCTGGCTGTTTGAGGAATATATTTCCCCATTTCAGACTTGGACTTCTTTCTCTAGTTAACGGGGCTGAGATGCATCAATACAGCTAACTTATTAGTCAATGAGTCATAGAGTGTTCGTTCCATTCTTAGACTAGATAAACTCGTAATCACTTCAAACATAACAATTACTTACTGCCTGCTTCTCATCTGAATGTCGAGATTACTTATCAAAGTTATTCAAATGTAAAGGTGTACTTTTATGGAGTTACATATATGAACGAAACAAACTTTTAGTACTCGGTGATTTTCCATGTTTGTTTAAGTAAAGTCATCCCAATATATTACCAATTCTAAGCATACATTTTAAATTATTTTTTGTTCATATCATTGTTAAGTCTGTTGCTTTGTCTGATGATGATTGTTACTATTCATGTTCTTTGATGCCTTGAATTCGAAGTATGATTTCAGATGATTGAAATCCTGTTTTCATTGAATCCATGTGACTTTTCTTTTCGATGTTTACTTGTTTGATACTTTTGAAATACTACTGATATGATATGTGGTATTTTGAAATAATGCCTTACTGTTCACAAGTCGCTGATCTATTCTATTCTGACTTCATATCTCCAATATATGTTATTGATTTAATTGAAACAGTTACATTGAATTAAGTGAACTATCAGTAATGATAATAATAATCCGTTTATCTTACAAAGAATCAATTTAATTAGTTCAGTTGGTGTTGTTTACTTGTACCTTCCGATTGTTGTTTAGGACTACAACTGATCAGTTTCTTGTTCGTATATGTGCATCCCATGCGGATTGCCTTGATATTGTTTATAAAGCTTATGACCTAAGGCAATACGCACAGGATGCACATATGCCAATAAGAGATTGATCAATTGCAGTTCTATAGAACAATGGGAAGGTACAAGCAAACAATACCAGGTGAATTTAAACTTCACCTCATTGCATAAGCAGGTGGTTATCAGGATTCAGTAACTAAGTGGATAACGCGATAGTGTTTGAAGAGGACGGTGCTGTGTTCGAGTCCCAGAGTGAACATTAACTCTGAGGTGCAGGTACATCCAGCTGACGAGTCTCAAATTGGACGAAACGCGTGTCAAATTGGATTCCACTGCTAGCCACTATCCACCTTTGCTTATAATGTTCAATATTTTATTAGTTAATAGTATAACTGAATTTGAGACAGGAATTCATTAAACAATAATCAAACATGCATTGTATAAATCATAATGATCATCTGATAATAGAAACCTTTCTCATGTGATTTCGTAGTAGAGAAAAGAGAAAGAAACTATTTACAGTATGCTTTTCTTATTCAACATTCTAATTATTAGTATCCATTTAAATAAACAATGAAAAGTGGTTACAGTTACATGCAAATACAAAAAAACTATCTTCATAGTTAATTATATATTTATGTCCTTTTGTTCATCTGATGAATTATCTAAATGTAAAATGTTCTCTTATATTACTGAACCTATGCTTAAATGGTTTCATATCCAGTTGATATTAAGTAATCTGTACTCTCTCCCTTCCTCTTTCTTTTGGTGGTCGACTGGATTATGAAGACCTCGACATTTGAGGGAAAACACGGCATACAATGGACAGCTCAGAACCAATTAGACGATTTGGACTTCGCAGATGACCTAGCTCTCCTATCGCATACACATGAACAAATGCAGATAAAGACAGCCAGTTTACCAGCAGTCTCTGCATCAGTACGTCTCAACATACACAAGGGGAAAACCAAGGTCCTCAAATTCAACACGGAGAACAGCAATCCAATCACTCTTGATGGCGAAACTCTAAGAGATGTAGAATCCTTCACATATCTGGGAAGCATCATCGATAAACAAGGAGGATCAGATGCAGACGTAAAAGCGAGGATTGGCAAAGCAAGGGTCGCATTCCTTCAGTTGAAGAACATATGGAACTCAAAACAACTTTCAACCAATATCAAAGTGAGAATCTTCAATACGAATGTCAAGGCAGTTCTACTGTACGGAGCTGAAACTTGTAGAACTGCAACAACCATCATCAAGAAGGTGCAAGTATTTATTAGTAGTTGTCTACGCAAGATGCTCAACATCCATTGGCCGAATACCATCAGCAACAGCCTTTTGTGGGAGAGAACAAACCAGCTTCCAGCTGAAGAGGAAATTAGGAAAAAACGATGGAAATGGATAGGACATACACTACGTAAATCGTCGAACTGCATCACGAGACAAGCCCTAACTTAGAATCTTGAAGGGAAGAGAGAGAGAGGAAGGCCAAAGAACACATTACGTTGGGAAATAAAAGCAGTTATGAAAAGGATGAATAACGACTGGAAGGAGCTGGAAAGGATTGCCCAGGACAGGGTTGGATGGAGAATGCTGGTGAGCGGTCTATGCTACTTGGCGAGGAGTAACACGCGTAAGTAAGTAATTAAGTAATCTGATGAATATACGAAGTAGAAAACTATATTCATCGACAGTAAGACATATAATTGACATCAATACAGCTTTTAAGGCGTTATATAGCAAGTCTCAAAGACGAATTCTCAGGTTTGTAGAGATCCTGGCTATTTGTAAATTTAAACTCCCCCTTATATGAACAGAAACAATTTATCGTAACGTTGAAGGCGAGACTATAATTTATGAATGAATCAATCATGTATAAGATAACAGGTCTCGGATTTTGGCGCGAAATTCACTCATCCATTTGATTAAATAGAGTTTTGGCATTATAGCTGATGTCAGTTCGTGGACAAAACCCTAAATATCATTCATAACCTTAACCATCAACTGTAAATCATAATTCTAATTTCTCTCACAGATTTATAACCCACATTTGGTTCTAGTTATTAGGTGGTTACTCTCAAGGTCATTTTAGCGTCGCCTAAAGGTCGTCCATAAATTATAGTCTCACCGCTTTGAATTTACTGTGACAATCCTTAAGTCATTTTATGACTTAACGTAATGAGAAAATTTCTTATTCTCACCATACTATGTTAACTTTCTCTCGCATTAGGTGTACCATTTTGTTATGAGTTTCAGATGTTGTTCAATTGTAGATATGTTTCTCTTGCTCTGCCGATCCGCGCATTTACATCTGTATCAAATCCACTGTGTTCATCAATGATGCTGCTCAGATATGTAAAGGCTTTTACATTTTGTAAAGCTTCACCGTCAATTGTGATTCAATTGGATCAAAGGAGTATAATATTGTATTATATTCAGTTGTGGTTAGTTCATAATGAAAAATTATTTATGATTGATTAATACTAATTTTATCAAGATAATTCTTTATATATCAGTAGGTTACCGAAATTAGATGGGACTAAAAATGTTAATTCCAACAGAGAATATCATAATTATAAGACAAAAACCAAACTAATAAGGGGAAATTATTGTCATTATTCAAAACTTTGAAATTAATCTATGTTGACATTATATGTTGCAATGTAGTACAAATATAGTACTGTGGTGTGTGCTACTTATATCCACATAAGTAGTATATAGCGATAGTCATATATAGAATGTATTTCAGTGGAAGATCGAGAGGGAAAAAACGGAAACGGAAAGAGATTGGTAATAAAAATACAGGAACAATGAAATTTTCAGAAGAAACAGTCAAGCTTAAGACAATGGATTGATATTTTCCAAATGAAGTATTTTCTGTAAGGTTCTCAGATTTTAGTGAGATATTCTGTAATTTGGTGTTCAGATACACTCGACTGTCCCTGTTCGTGTCCTTGTTCACTACAGTACAACTAACCAATCAAAATGTCTAACTATGCAACCCAATCCTTTTTTGATACAAGTATCATTCAGTAGTACAGTTGATTGAAAGATCCTCATGTCAGTAAACACATCATTTTCAAAGTAACCAATCGGGTGAATACTGAATAATCAGAAAGATTATTGCACCAAATGATATAAATTATTGTTTTTGACTGAGATCATGAGACGATTGGTGATAGACCACCATTGGAAACGTGAAAGCACTGGACGTCCGTTCCGTCTTATTGTGGGACTCCTCATCAATGTGCGTCCATGATCCCACTCCCGGAAGTCGAAACCAGAACCTTCGGTCTCGCGTGAGAATCCCGCGGACGGGATTGTCGATGCGCACTGTTAAGAAGTCCCACGATAGGACAAAACAGTCGTCCAGTACTTCCACTTTTTCAGTAGTGGTCTAACATCAATCGGTTCATGATCTCAAAAACATGATCTCTCAAAACACTTAATAACCTGCACAACCATATACTGGTAAATTACTGTGTTTTAAGATATTCTCTTTCTTTTGAATAGTTTCTGATTTTTGCTTTTCATCTCCTATTCCGAATAGTTTCAACTATGATTACATATGATTGACTTCGTCACAGAATATATTTGCTAGGTAAGGTATTATAGAACTTTTATACTTTTGCTTGCATGCATGGATTTTAATGTAATGACGTCTCATTCTACCAGAGGATATACAAGGAGAAAGATAAGAGTGAAGGGGACGGTTAGTATCCGATAAAATAACACTTGCCAGGAGTTTGTATGACTTAAGATGTCTGTCCACAACCATCTTAATTATGACCTCGAAAGATTCACCACACACCTTGCTAACTTCCTTCAGCACTCTCCACAATACAACAAAGACTTTTCTCAAAAGCCCGGGAAAGAGTAATGGAGAACAGTGAAGAATAAAATTTAGTATGCAAGTATTGACAAATTATAAGAGTAAATGACGAGTAATCCCAAGAGCATGCAATCTCTTTATGTAGTAGGTCAGACGCAAAACCTTATTTGATAACAATAAAACGTGAGAAGACCAAGTGAGATCAGAGGAAAAGGTAACACCAAGATAATTGACCTTCAACACTGTGTTTATCAAAGAGTCTCCAATAGCACAAGCATTATGAAATCTCAAAGTAGTGTTTAGATTCCGTTCATGTGTCATGTTAAAGTTAACAGCTTGACATTTAGACGGATTAAGTACGAGACCATCACCAACAGACCAACAATCAATACGAGACAAAAACTCATTCATTTCTATGGGATGTAAAGAAGAAGAGATACGCATACATACAGTGAGATCATCCGCATATTTTACAAAAGTGTTTTCTGTGAAAGATGGCAGGTCATGCAGAAAAGAGAATAGAAGAGGTGAAAGAACAGCTCCTTGTGGTACACTTTCCTGAGACAGTAGAGACTCTGAACACTTTCCTCCAAACAAAGTGTACTGTTCCCTTCCAGAGAGGTAGGAAAATAACCACTTGGTTATATAGCTGTCAGTGTTGACGCTGATTAACTTGTTAAGTAAACGTTGTCTTGGTATAGAATCAAAAGCTGAAGTATAGTCCAGAAAAACGCATCGAACATACTTCTTAACCTTTGATATTGATATATGCTTGTTACGGATCTTATTAGATCTCTTCACTGAATTACATACTTCTTATTTTCTAATAAGATGTATTAAATTACATCAGTATTAAACCAAACTTTGTTGAATACTTTCCAATACAACTAAATACATTATATTATACATAACTTATTTCTGTTTAGAAGAGGTAGAATGAAGTTATAAGATCGTCTTTGTTTAGCCTCATACCTATTGATAATTCACAATGTTTAATTTACGCAAAATAACTTGGATTTAAACATAATGATCAAATTTATAACTAAAATATATTCAGAGTTAATACCATTGTATTGTGGCGACCTGCTTAAACATCTTAGCTACCTGTTCCTGCCATCTGGCTATTTCGACAAGTTATCTGTTTTTGCTTGTTTGTTATAACAGATCATTATGTCAATTAATTACATAACCTATTCAGGTGAGTTTATGAAACGTTTACGACCTTTCGCTGTACAAGTTACAAAAAAGCCGAATCAAAGACATCGTGGTTACTGGTAATATGCAGCGAAAAGAATGTACATTATTTAGATGTCGATCGACTCAACTGCTAACGTCTAACTGACGATCCCACAATATTGAGATCATGAACCGATTCACATTAAACCAGTATTGGAAACCTGTGAGGCGTTTTGTCCTATTGTGGAACTTCTCAGCAGTGCACATCCACAATCCCACTTGCGGGATTCGAACCCAGGGCCTTCAGCCTCGCGTGCAAACGGTCAACCTACTAGACTACTGAGCCGGTCGGCATCCAATAGTGTTAATTTCTAACCTCTACCAATCCACGAAATTGCGCGACGATCTTCCAATGTAACGAGGTAGATACTTGTCTCTACCAAACAAGTATTAGCTCCACTGAACACGGCTTCTCGGTTCATGACCTCAATCTAAAACTTAATAATCTCCACAACCTCTATACTGATGATCAGTCAATATGTTATCATTAGGATCAGCCAAGGAATAAGAAAAGAAAACTCTCTGAAATACTTTACATTGAGAATTCTATATTGTACCAAAAACTATGATATTGAATAAAGCTAATAATAATAAGTAGTCTATTTAATTAGTAGTATCATGCTTTTCACTGAAATAAACAAATCTCAGAATATAAAATCTTTAATATTGAAATGAATATACCATTTAATATTCATTATCCTTATGAATTTAATTGTCCAATGGATTAGATTGTCCAAATAACTTTTACTTTAAAAGAAATGTCTCATTAATAAATAAGAAATGGATAAATTCTAATTTAATTATTCTATAGTAATTCTCTTACTTCTTCTTCTTCTTCTTCTTCTGGTTGTTGTTGTACAATGGAGAAAATTCAACTAGTCACTAAGAGAGCGTCTTGTTAAACCTTCTATTATTTAACATGTAGTGTTGGTTACTATGTTAAGCCCACATAACTTATTCTAGCTTCAGGACAGACCAATTTATTCATTCTTCTTGGGTCACGTTTTCACTTTTTTTTAAAAATTATTCATTTATCTAACATGGCTGTTTTTATTTATGAGCGTATGTGCTGTGCAGGTACACTCTTTATCCTATTCATTATATATCTGTATCCTATTTTAATTAAATGGAATTGGTTAACATGCCTTCTCGACTGTGAGTTATTTCGCTTTGCACTCTTCTCTTTCCTTCGTTTCTTCACTCGTTTGTGTATATGTACAAAATATAGGTATTCGAAATTCATTCTCGTATTTGGTTTATTTAGTTCCATTATTTAAGAACGCGATTTAGGTTGATAATTATATGTACAAGAATAGCTTGGATGTATACTTCAATAGCGACCATTCATACAATCTAATTGAAGTCAAATTTACAGCTACGAAATACATTATGATATATTTCTTGTCCTTTGAATAAACGGCCATAAGTACAATAGTCAATTGGTAAACTTTAAATACTAACTGACTAATCTAAAGATAATTTAATTCTATTTACGTTTTTGAGTATAATATTAATAAGAAGTTTATTACTTGTGTGTTGTGTGTACTACTGATGTCGATAGATATAAGTAGTATGCATCATCGATCAATATTGAAATGTTTAGTGAAAGGAAATTAAGAAGATCAAAGAAAAGAGAACGTGAACAAAGAATGATTTCTGTAGAAATGAAGAAATAATGAAGTCTCAACCAATTGATTGACATTATACAGATGAATTATTTACTGTATGGTTTTCAGATTTTACTAAGATGTTCAGTCATGCTGTATACAAGTACATTCGATTGTCTCCATTTGTGTTCTCGTCCAAATTATTAAAAAAATTTATTTTGTAAAGAATTTTTCGACAGTTAGTATCAAGAAAGCTTCCAGTTACTTTTATCTATCCTCTAATATATTGAAAAGTTATGTATTCGTCTATCGATTTTTCCAAGGCATAAATAATGAGAAAGATAATTTAAACAGCATTTTCCAAAGAACTTGAGGCTGCGAGGGACTAAGGCTCTCAACAGTACAATAACCCGGCATTTACTTGACACCAGGGCATACCATCGACATCCCGTCTGCTTTTAAAATTATCAACAGACAAAGAAGTACGACGGCTTACCGTTTCTCTGAAACGGATTTACGTAATCAAAAAGAGACAATAATAAACTTATTATTACCCTGGTAATCCATTTTTTGGTTATTTGGGTTATTTTATTGATTTATTTATTTTAAAATATTTATTTTGTTTTTTGATTCAGATCATGAACCGATTGATGTTAGACCACCACTTTTGGAAACCTGGAAGCACTGGACGTCCGTTTCGTCCTATTGTGGGACTCCTCAGCAGTGCGCATCCGCGGCCGTCCAGTGCTTCCAGGTTTCCAAAGGTGGTGGTCTAACATCAATCGGTTCATGATCTCAATCAAAAAACTTAATAATCTCCACAACCCCTATACTATTTATTTTGTGTTATATTCCCATCCCCACTACTTAATTCTTAAACCAACTTTTCATCCCCACATTTCTGCCAACTGATCCCCTGAAATTTTTTTAACTTTCCGAATTCTATTTAATTATTACGTAACCTATCTTATCACTGTTTTAATTCCATGAATCCTTCACTACCTCTAAAATGATCACACAATTTATGAACTCCACTCAACTATTACACCACCCATCCCTAATTGTTTCCTTAATTTTAACACCAATTAACCTCTGACTTGCTCTTGTCATTCCAGTTATTTACATTCATTTATGTCAATTGTTTCATACTATTTCTTATCTCCATGTGAAATTCTATTACATATCAGTGATTGTAAGCAACTGACGAGAAACCTTGAAATATCATGAATTCATACTATTCTGCATCAATGTTTGTTCTTGCTTTATTTAACTTCATAAAGGGAACTAAGTGCATGAAATGTTTTCATTTCATTCTTTCAATATTTGTAAATGCTGATATGGGAAAGCATGGAAATATTTACAGGCTATCAATCATAATTTATCAGTTCAAACTGATCTATAAAAAGTAGTTAGATGAATTAAGAATGTTTTTGTGCATTCAAAAAATAGGTAACCTAAACTTTGGACTTAATTTTTAACGGCTAATTTTTCTAATTAGTCATCAAGACAATGTTCAGAAACCACTGAAAGTGACATTGTCAAATCATAGAAACGATGAGAATCGTTTATAGATTTAAAAAAGATTTTGTATTCAAATACATTGGATTGTCCTCACTTGTATGTTCTAGTTCACTACATTGGGATAAAATGGTTTTCCAGTTCCTTCTAGTTTTTAATGCAAGTTAATGTCACTTCTTAATGTAAACTATGGATTAAAGTGAATTTGGTAAGGATTTCTTTTAGACTTAACAATGAATAACCAGTAAATAAAAACATTCAGAGAGACTATAGTTTATGAATAAACCAATCAGATAGGTATAAGATAACAGGTCACCGATTTTGGTGTAAAATTCACTTATTCATTTGGTTAAATAAAGTTTTAATATGATGATAACCCCCCGCCCCAATTCTAATTCCTAACCTTAATCATCAACTGTAAATCATAATTCTAATTCCTTACACGGGTTGATAATCCTCATTTAATCCTACGTATTAGATAAACACTCGTAAGATCACTTTAGCATCTTTCAAAGTTCATCCATAAATTATAGTTTCATCAAACATTCCTTAAAATCTTTATGACATAAACTATACAAGCTAAAAATTGTTTGTACGAAAATTTTTTTTGTTTTTTTCTTTAAAAAAAAGAAGCGGGAACTTTGAAACTTACTTCCACATTGATTTTTTTCTGCATTATATCCATATATCAGTAAACTGATCAATATTATTATTGTCCAAATAATAAACTTCATGTTAATGTTAAAGAATAAATAAAATAAAACAAAATAGAAATTAAATAAATATTGAATCAGTAATTTAGCTTTACTATTTATATTATTTTTATGTTTTATTTGACCAATCAGATTTGTCGTTGCACAGCGTCATTTGATTGGTTTATTTAAGTCAAAGAAATAGTGCGCAATTTACAAATAATCAATAAATGATTTTAATTTTTTTATTTAAAAAAATTTATTTTATGCATGATTGATTGTTTATGTTTGTTTGTTTGTTTGTTTTTTATAAAAGAATCATGGATGAATGTGAATATGTAGCCTCAGTAATTAAGTTCTATATCATAAATGATCATGTGAATAGAATTTTAAGCGTAATGTAATTACCAAAGGAAAAATGTTCACTTATCCATTTGACAATGTAATACACCACACTGATTGAAGTTGACATTATAAACAATAAGACTGAAACATCTACTAACAAATTAGTGAACGTATGTATAAGATAACACATTTCTAAGGCTATAAGTTTGTTTGATTGTTTGTTTTTTCATCAACATAGTTAAAGACATCAGCTGATATTTCCTTCAGTTCTCTTTTCATCTAAAACATATTGCTGTAGAATACCTACAAACAATTTCAGTTTCAGTTAGGAAAGTACGGGAGGCTTTATGGCTTATGTTAGCAAGGGCAATGATGGTATCTCAGTTGATTCAATCATCTTTTGAAAGAGACGACAAACTGAACTTCAATCACGTGATGAAGTAATGAATTTTAATCGTTGGTGATTCGATAAGAAAGTGAATAGTCAATTGACAAGTAATTTGTTCTAAGTTTGTGAACGTTCTCGAAGTGTCCTCATAAATTCTGTTTTGCAAAACAAGAAAAATGAGAGCAATATCAGATGCAAATTTATCACTAAGTAATTTGAAAACTAATCAAATCACTTTTAGTTCTTCGATATGACGACAAGAATAGGTTTAGCTTAGCCAGTTGAGCTTCACTATTCCGGGAATCATTTTAGTTGCGGTTCTTTGAACCTTTAAACAGAGGTTAGCTTTTTGTATGCAGTACTGTACAATTCTGCAATACTATATAGAATGCCAAGAAAGTTTTAGCGTCGACATGGCCAAACGCTCTACGTATTTACCATTGCGTTTTAAATCCTTTGGCGGCTACGACACGGCAGGATGCAGTAGTTTTTAAGTCTTGGCTAACGATGAATTCCAAGTCATTGTGTATCTTGACAACAGGAAGCTCACTATTCTTCACTATGTATGTATTTGTACCTTGATGACCAATTTACGTCACAATACACTTGGAAGCATTTATCAATTTGTTTATAAATTAAAGTCCATCAGTTAAATGCTAATATACAGTACCGATTGATGACGTCAGAAAAATGCAATATGATCAATTAGTTTTTTTGATTCATTCAACATACTATTGATCTGAGCTTAGATGGGTTCAACATATCAGCTGATGCTTTTCAATATACATTAAAAATGTATTTAATTTAAAATAAAAGTATAATTTAACATTTTAAAACTGACTAATTCAATCTACTGAGTACAATCACTTTCTTCACAAGTAGTATATGACGATAGTTCGAAGAAGAAAAAAACACATTCTAAAGTGTATCACTCGTTCGTTAATCATCTTCCTTTATTAGGTATGCTTTCTTGGTACAGCGTCATTTGTGAATGTGTTTCCTTGAAATAACAATCATGTCTGATTCATAAATATATGCAATTCAGATAATTGTCTTTTTGAAATTGGAATAGTTGGGATCATGAGTCAATTGAAGCTAGATAAAAATGTAAAACCTGGAAGCACTGGACGGCCTTTTAGTCCTAATATGCGCCTCCACGACCTCGCCTCACGGGATACAGTCTCGCGCGCTAGCGCTTAACCACTAGACCACTGAGCCTGCATCCAAATGTGTCAATGTCTAACTTCAATAAATCCACAAAATTGAACGACACATTCACCATTGTCATCAGTGAGTTATTATCTCATAGTTGACCCGAGTGAACTCTACTGGTCACTGGTAGTTTTGAGATGCACATCTCATATATTACAGACAACTCTAAAACTGGAGATATGTCTTGACAACAAGAATTAACTGTCATGAAACTGGACATCCAGAACTTCCTCTTGAGTGGAAACATTCATGTGACATATAATGTTCAATTGTGTAGAGTACTACCAAAATTTCAATTTGACCGATGAATATTTTCATTAATAAAGACTAAACAAAATTGATATTGAAGTTGATTTCATGGTGACATTGTAAAATTTAGTAAAAATACTTTTTTGTTGATACATTTTAGTTATTGTAGTGTATAACACTGATTTCAGAAAACTCTTATGTCACAAATATCATGTGATTTGAGGAAGTAAAGATTTCATTTCCACAACATTTAAAATTGGAGATTTGTAACTCAGTTGGATGATTTTGATGAAGTTTTGTTCTCTGAGCTGAATAGTTTGGTTGTGGAGCTTTCATTGTTCTTCTGAACGACATCATTACTTCTACTTAAATTTTGTGCTGACGATGTCGTTCAGAAAAAAGAGGAAAGCTCTACGACCAAACCATCCAGCTCAGAGAATAGAACTCTATCAAAAACATTTAAAACTGCAACAGTAACAGTTTGTTAGGAATGTGTAGGATTCATACAAGGTAATGCATTTGAATTTGTCATTCAAATTGTTATCAATTATTCAATCAATCAGTTTCATTTAAAGAATAATGATTAGATTCATTATTACCAAATTAAGATAGACGGGTCAGTTGATTGAAGTGATTGACATTTAATTACTTTGATATCCTCATAACTTCAAGAATTGAAATCTTGAGCCAATTCCAGTGAACTATTTCAAATAATCTTTAGTTTGATTCATTAACTTCTTTTGTATACATCAAATCTAGTAGACTGGAAAGATGAAACTAAGAATATTCATTAAGTTTTCGTTGAATACGTCTTAGAAATTCCAATTCTTCTTTTCTTTAATGAACACATAAAAAAAGCATATTTTCCATGAGGCAAACAGCTCAGTCGTTTACCGTAGAAAGATTGGACGTCAAATAAGTTGACTAGAATGAACACCAGTTACTTTTCAAGTTTTATTTCTGTTGAAAATAAGTTTGTAGACATCCAGTGAGACTATAATTTATGAATGAATCAATCAGGTATAAGATAACAGGTCTCGGATTTTGGCGCGGAATTCACTCATCCATTTGATTAAATAGAGTTTTGGCATTATAGCTGATGTCAGTTCGTGATGAAAACCTTAAATCTAATTCCTAACCCTAACCATCAACTGTAAATCATAATTCTAACTAGTTTAAACCCTCATTTAGTCCTAATAAGTAAGTGTCCATTCTCAAGATCACTTCAACGTCGCTCAAAGGTCGTCCACAAATTACAGTTTCACCCACTTACGACATTTTTTTGACAATAAGTACACTTTAAAATTCTGTTTTGTATGATAGATATTAGTAGAAAACAGGATTCTTGTTTCATCCGGTTGAAGAGTCGTAAATAAAATGAGACTTTCCTGATGCCTTTTATTACTAGCAACTCCCTGAAAATTGTTCAACTTCGAATTGACGATAATTTCAAAGCATTGATTCAAGGAACCCACTTCACACTAGATAATAATCCAATACATTCTTGCATATTAACTAACATTAAGCAATTACAAACCTTAGTAACTAAGGTCAAGTATACCTGAGTGTGTTCACTTTAAATGGTATCCATTTAAACAAAAGTTAAGTACTTAAATCCTTTAGAATATTCGAATCTGGGGAAAAACATTAAGAAATCTGACAAAGAATCGATTATCTTAAAATGATGTAATCAGATTATAAGTAGGAATCGAGCTTCATTATTATCTTCTTCTATGTAATGTATAACTAAACATTGCATCATCTCAACACATTGTTTTGTGTCCATCAAATAAATGGAAATTATTCCTCATACCAGCACCTAAACGTCTAATAAGTTTGACGAAGAAGCACTTGTTATTCTTGAAGTCCAAATAAGAGTATTATAGAAACTATCGTACAGCCAAGCCGTTTTGATTAAATCACTTAAAAATAGACAATGTTATTTGAACAGTAATACTTCGCACATTTCTTTGTACTGTTATGATCACTAGATCATATGACAGACTCGATCTGAAATGTTAGTCGCTTAACTAACACTTGATGATTTATCCTCCTTCCTATGCATGTATGTATGTATGCATGTATTCAAATCCTATTATTAGTCCTTGCTTTGCCTTGTTGAGCCCTTATACAATTTGACGACTATAAATTTACCTATGTAATTGCTCGCATACACTTTATTCGTCTCTCCGCTTATAGCTTTGTGTATTTACGCTATTCCCATTATAAACTGTAGTTGCTGCTTCTTTATGGCTTTCTGATTTCAAACAGCGTTGAGAATAACCGTTATCAAAGTGACCAATTAACAAAGCGAACCCACTACAATATGTAATCAATCATGAAGATAAATAAAAAAATATCTTTATTGATTCTTACTTCTATTATAAAAGAATAAAAGAATCGTATGATAGATCACATTGGGGAAAAATAGTTGTCCTATAACCCATGAATGTAAAATGTATATCATTTTTGTTCTCAACACAACTGTCTATGTACATTTGAAAGTAGAAAACGCCCCAAATTATTTATGTTATGTATTAAAACTTAGAACTATAAAGGAAAGCCCAGGATAGAGTAAGTTGAAGAATGCTGGTCAGTGGCCTATGCTCCATTGGGACTAACAGGCGTAAGTAAATAAGTAGGTAAGTATGTATTAAAACCCAAGTATATACATTCGAACTATTGACGAGTATACATTCATACATACATGCAAACATGTATACACACATGCTTTCAGGCACTTAGATAATAAAAAATATGAAGAGACATACAACTCTTAATACGTGCTTCAATCATAAATATTGAAAGGAATTCACCGTTATTATTGACAAAATTAGTTGAATAAATCAGTGTTATTGTATATAACCAAAAAAGGTTATAAATTCCGCCATATTGAATAAAGATCATCTACAGGAGAATTCTAGTTGAATTAATCTCTGTTATATCCTAATGAAGAATAAATTACGGGTAACTTCTAAGACCTAATAATGGATTAATTATAAACTTTATATTCGTTTGGTATAACTATTCAGTAATTAGATTATGTATATCTATATTTCCCTCATTATTAGCTTCATTTTGACCTATAGATGATTATTATACGATTTACCATTCTTAAGTTATGCTCAGTTTATTGATTATAGTCTTCCACAATCAGTTCTACAGCCACTTTTCGGATTGATCTTGTATAAATGTTATTTCCTATTTTATGGTGTGATGTGGTCTGTTTGGCTTGTTTATAGACCAGGTATGTTTGAAATAAATGGTTTATATAACAGAAGCTGTTATTAGTGTTTTGAACTCGATTGGACGGGCTAAGCGAACAAAGGACCAATAAAGATGTTAGATTGCTCATTCCCCTCAATACGTCATCGGCTTAGCATAGTATGAAGATTGTATCAGTCATATTTCGACTATTGAATAAATCACTTGACAACTAGCCATTCTTTAAAGACATAACAATATCATTAATTGAAATTTTAATAGTTCTAATGTTTCGTCCAACAAACTGGTTTGAACTTCTTCAATTGCTGAGATAATTTCAAATAGATATTTTTCACATATAATGACTTTTCTATATTCGGTGCCTAATTTTTGTTAAACTATTCGTTCTAATATTGATTAATATTCATATAAAAGATCATCTACCTTTAAGAACAAATGTGCACTATAATGTGAATAAAGAAAATAAGTTCTGTAATCTTAGTTATTTATTTAGTTATGTATAATAGAATAGGTTATTAGAATAAGTTTATGGATTTGTAATGTCGGTTACTATGTTAAACCCATATAACTTATTCTAGCATCTGAACAGGTCAATTTTATTCATTCTTTTAGGTCACCATGGGAAACCTGGAAACACTGGACTTTCATTTTGGTCTAATATCGGACTCGTCAGAAGTACGTATCGACGGTCCCATCTCACGAGATTCGTACCCAAGACCTATCTGTTTCACGAGCGAACGCTTAACCTTCAGGCCACTGAGTTGGCCAGCATACAACAGTGTTAATATCTAACTTCAACTGATCTATGAATTTGAATATATCCCCCTCTCTTTTTTTGATTATTTATCATATCTCCATGATTTTATTCATAATGTTTTTTTTATTAACATCTTATTTTATTTAACGCTTCTATTATCTTTTATTAATGTAACAGAAAAATCTAATTATCTTACCACATTCATATGATAGTCTGTTGTTAACTCATCGGTATTACACTACATCGGACAAAGCGAACACACTTTTTATCTTCGCCTGGATGAACATCAACTAACAGTCAAACACCATGACATGTCCTCACTTATATCAATGCACTTGGACAACTGTGGACACACATTCGACTGGAAAAATGTGGAAATTTTAAATAGAGGCAATTCCAAAAATAGCAGAGAATTTTTAGAAGCTTGTCACTCAGCAACCAACAAGCATATTGAAATCGATCCAATTTATCAACCAATCAAGAAAATTATGCACAAATATAGGAACAGAAATCAAACGAATGGGAGATATAACCACAAAAAAGAAGTACACAATGATATGTTTGAGGTTAACAAGAATCATTCAACATCGAAGTGTATAGGACAAACTGTGAAACACATGGATAAATTCGAACACTTCACTTCTACCTGAATTTTGTGCTGATGATGTCATTTAGAAGAACGATGACAGCTTTACGACCAAACCATCCAGTTCAGAGAATAAAACTCCACCAACATCATCATGTTTATTGATTGTTCACATATCCTTACAGGATTAATAGTTAGAATTTTATTTATGTATACGATTGTAAAGGTTAATAATGAATTTGTTGAAAAGGTAAACCATTACTGAAATTCGTAAGCAAGAATGATATGTTTATTAAATAAGTAATAAATAACATTTCTTTCAGTAGTTCTTTATGTTTCAATTAAGCTTCACTAACAACAGTGAATAAAAATTGCTCTATGACTGTCAAGAATGATTATTTAACAAAAACAAAGTTGAATTTATATGTCAATTGAAGCTAGACCACTATGGAAAACCTAGAAATACTGAACTTATCCACAAAACCCCATTCTGATATTAATCAACACATGCTCACTAATGACTAGCTTCAACAGATATGTCCTGCAGTTCTAGTTAGAAGTTGTGGGCAGTAGAGTTTAAAGAGGTCTGTATGAGATAGCAACTCGCTGAAGACAATGGTGGACAGTGGCTCGATTTCGTGGATTAGTTGAATTTAGACATGAACACCGTTAGATGCTAGCCAGCTTAGTGGTCTACAGGTTAGGCGTTCGCGCGCGAGATCGAGGGTCCTGGATTCAAATCCCGCGAAAAAGGATCGTGAACGCGCACTGCTGAGGAGTCTTATACTATGACAAAATGCCCGTCCAGTACTTCTAGATTTTCAATAGTGGTCTAGCTGAAATCAACTCATGAATTGAGCTATTCAATTACTAAAATCTCCATAAAACCTCTCTCTGATAACAACACAGTTTTCTACATACATTTTTAACTAAACTAAAAATTTGAAAAGCACTTTTACCAACTAATAAGAAGATATAGTTGACCTGAAAAACTGGATGAATTTCGAGCAAAAAAAAAAGAAAAATACATTTTTGTCAGTATTTTTTTGTTACTAAGGCCATTTTTCTCATGGCAACTAGGCAAAGTCAATTAAAAATACAAGGTCAAATGTATAAAATTTGAAAAATTGAAAAAATAACAAAAGAAATACTACAGAAATAGTGATCATATCAAGTTTTCATTTCTAAGCTTAGTAACATCAATGAATAAATGTTTAATAGGTCAGGGTTAAAGTTAAAGGGAATTACATTTGTAACATTGGTAACATACATAAACTCAATAAAATTATCCCTGATAATTGATGTATAAAAATGTAAATGTTACTCTAAAGTTGACTAATATGACCCATTTCAATTGAAATTGAGTATTGTTATCTTTCTTTATTTCTGAGCATGTGATGGTAAGTGTCTATGAAGTCATTTTGTCAGTGTTATATCCCAAATGAGAATAATGAATGGCAGTAACTGTTGGGATCTATGTCTGAACTAATACGATCTATATATATTTAGATGGTGGTTGGAGGTAGTCAACAGGAAACCATTGACCTGGGTTTCGTGCTACTTGGCACGCGTCAGCAAGGTGTACCTGTAATCTTGAGGGAACTGGTGCTCCCTGGCGAATTCGATCTCGTATCACCCAGCTTCACAGTCAGAGACGTTACCACTGAGCTATCCGAGCCGTGACTAACCTCCTATATGACTGAGATGTAATCACAATTGATTGATCACCACCCAGTGATCAATCAATTGTGATATATATATATTGTATAATTGTTAAGTAGCTAAACTACCTGCATATTCGTATTCCTCTTATTATAAACTTTATTTTGACCCATAGACTATTATTATACGATTTACCATTCTTGAGTTATATCCAGTCTATTAATCATTACCTCCCAAATTCACAGCCATTTTTCGGCTAAATCTTGTACAAATGTGTATTTTCCATTTTGTGGTACGATGCTGTCTGTCTGGTTGGCACTTAAACTCAGTATGTTTGAAATAAATGATTCATATCATAGAGACTGAGATTGGTATTCTGGCATTAACTGGCTGGGCTAGGCATGAAACAAGATCGATAAAGACTCTAGATCGCTCGTGCAGGTTTATGCGTTACGAGTTTGTTCGAAGAGCTACTGTTCTCTAATTGGTGGTATCATTACGTTTTATATTAATTAGGGCACAGGGCGCAAGTTTTAACATAATCTGATTGTCCAGTCCTAAAATTTGTCAAGATCACATTAATAAGGTTGAAAAGAAAGCAGTTTAAATCAGGGATTGTTAACAATTAAGTGAACTAATGCCAACCACAGAGCACTCAAATAATAACTATTTCATCCTATTGATTTACTTCAGTTACTTTATAATATTAAGTCCATTGTAAGTTTATGGGTAGGCTCAATGATAGAACAAGTTCCAACCCCAACTCCAATCCCCACCCCCACTCCAACCCATTGGTTAAAAACTGAACACTATAACCAATATCTCAGTGATCTACATCAATTACATAATCCATAATGATTCATTTTGTAAACTATGACTGTATTATAGAGAAATTTTTTTGATTTTTATGCCTTCATAACAAGAAAAAATATACATTCGTAATTTCGAAACGAAAGTCAGAATTTTCAATACAAATATCATGATAGTTCTACTGTATGGGGCGGAAACCTGGAGAACTACGAAGGCCATCCATCCATCATTCAGAAGATTCAAGTATTTATTATCAGTTGCCTACGCAAAATACTTTGGATCCGTTGATCAGATACTATCAGCAATAGCTTACTGTGAGAGAGAACAAACCAGAACCCAGCAGAGGAAGAAATCATGAAGAAGCGCTGGAAGTGGCATAGGACACATATTGAGGAAAACATCCAACTGCATCACAAGGCAAGCCCTCACATGGAATCCTCAAGGCTAAATAAAGGAGAAGAGGAAGACCAAAGAACACATTACGCCGAGAAATGGTAACAGGCATGAAATGAATGAATAACGATTGGATAAAACTAGAAAGGAAGTGCCAAAATAGAATGGGTTGGAGGATGCTGATCGGTGGCCTATGCTCCACTGGGAGTAACAGGTGAAAGTAGATTAGTAAGTAAGTAAGTAAATATAACCAATATCTCATTATTCTACATCGATTACATAATCCATCATGTTTCATTTATAAACTATGACTATATTCTAGAGAAATTTATACCTGCATAAATAACAGAAACCAAATGAATGAATTAAAATTGAAATATTAAAACGTTCAAATTATTTTTTTTGTTGCCTACACAAATATCAACTTGATTTATATTATATGATGATGATTATAATAAATAGAATAGAATAGAATAGAAGAGGAAAGAAGAGAATATGATAAGATAGAAGAGGAGAGAAGAGAAGATGAGAGAAGAGGATAGAATAGGATAGAATAGAATAGAATAGAGTAGAAGAGGCGAGGAGAGAAGAGAATAGGATGGAATATAAGAGAAGAGAAGAGAGTAGTATAGAATATAAGAGAAGAGAAGGTAAGAGAAGAGGAGAGGAGAAGAGAGAAATTACAATAAAGTTAATCATTATATTACTCAAATCTTTATAAAAACTCCTTTGGATTATTGTAAAATCATTTTAAAAAATTTAATTGATTTACGTCTTAAAAAATAAAAAAAAGTTTTTTTTAGCGGTAAATATTAATTTAAATGTAAATAAATCAATAACACAATTATTGTTTTATATTATGAAATTGTAATGATGCTTTAATAAAAACAAAATAAAACAAACAAACAACAAATTTCTAATGTTTATGATCAATTTTATGAATCATATTGTACTTGAATAGTTAAAATTATCTGTAGGCAAATGAATTTTTAATTAAAATCATGAACTGATTGATGTTAGACCATCATTGAAAACCTGGAAGCACTGGATGGTCGTTTCGTCTTATTGTGAGACTCTTCAGCTGTGGATTGCTTGAGGTTAGACATTCATACCATTGGATGCAAGCTCAGTGGTTCAATAGGTTGACCGTTCGCGAGCGAGACCGAATGCCTTGGGTTCGAATCCCACGAGCGGGATCGTAGGTGTGCACTGCTGAGGAATCCCACAATAAGACGAAACGGCTGTCCAGTGCTTCCAGGTTTTTCAATGGTGGTCTAACATCAATCAGTCCATGATCTCAATCAAGAACAAGAAGTTGTTTGATTCCTGTATATGGCTCATAAACAAAGTTCAATTATGATTCCGGTCCCTTACCTAATTTGATACCCACTGATTCATATTTTGATCTTCAGCTTATTCATAATATCACTCGATCATTATCAATGGTATGATATAATATTTATCTTTTTATCAACATAATTTAACACATATGATTTTGAGATGGTGGAGAAGATTTGTAGCTCAGGTGGATGATTTTAATGGAGTTTTGTCCTCTGAAACAATCAATATCGAGGTGTACAGGACAAGCTGTGCAATACATATGGATAAATTCGAACACTTCACTTCTACCTGAATTTTGTGCTGATGATGTCGTTCAGAAGAACGATGAGAGCTCCATGACCAAACCATCCAGCTCAGAGACCAAAACTCCATCAAAATGATTGAACTTCACCTATCAAGGCTTAACAGTAGAACTTCAAGAAGTCATAGTACAATTTTATGAATATAATTCCATTCATTAACCTGTAGAAGGCAAGAACAGAGATTCGGTTCACTAAAGCAACTTAAATCCATTTTATTTCTCCATATTCTAATCAACTACTAACAACCTATAATGTTCTCAAATCCAAATTACAAAATGGAATAAAGATACTTACATAGGTAAATAAGGTGAAAGATTATAGTGAATATATATCGGTACAGTATAGCAAAAATGTTAATAAACTGGAGAGGCTAAGAAAAAATACTGTAAATTTATGACTCAACCAGAAGAGAACCCAGGAACCCTGTCATTAGCAAAAGATCAAATGGATAACAATAATTCCTATTGAGGAGATAATTCAGATTTCCACACACCTAATAAAAATAAGTTTAACAAAATTCGAAAGACGGAAGTATGGACGCTTATTAATTGAGCTGAAAATTACAATGTATCAATGTGATATATCATGCTCAAATGATGATAAACTGTGGAGTGCCACAACGTTCTTCTGCTCCTGATTGAAGACCTTTTGAAATATACTCAAGATAAGAAATTTAGGCCTTACTTTACATGTAACGTTATTATTGCTTACTGATGCCTGTTACTCCTCATGGGGAAGCATAGGCCACCACCCAGTATTATTCATCTAGATCTGTCCTGGGTAATCCTATTCAGAAATTTCCAAATTTTATTCATCCTTTTCATACCTGCTTCTATTTTTCGAAGAAAAGTATTCTTCAACCTTCCTCTTTTACGCTTCCCATCGCGATTCTAAGGTGAGGCCTGGCTTATGATGCTGTTTGGTGATTTACGTAATGTATGTCCTATCCACTCCCAACATCTTTTCCTAATTTCCTCTTCAACTTCAAGCTGGTTTGGTCTCTCCCACAGAAAACCGGTTCTGATAGCATTCAACCAACGGACATTCAGTATCTTACGTAGACAAATGTTTATAATTACTTGTATCTTCTTGATGATGGTTGTAGTAGTTCTCCATGTTTTAGCACCGTACAATACAACTGTCTTGATGTTCCTATTGAAGATTCTCACTTTAGTATTGGATTTTAAATGATTGTTTTGAGTTCTATATTATATGTTCTTCAATTGTAGAAATGTGGCCTTTCTCTGCCAATCCTCGACTTTACATCTGTATCCGATCCTCCTTGTTCATCAACGATGCTGCTGCTGCTGCTGCTAACCATGTACGTGAAAAATTCCACATCATCCTAATGTTATTCAGTAGACTGAATATCATGTTTTACCAGTTTCCTCAACAATACAATGTGATATCCAGTCTTTTTTTTTACTTTCATTAAGTAACATCCACTTGATAGTTTTGCTTACTTAGTAACAAGCAGCTTTTTGGTTGTTTGCTTTGTTTTCTTTAGAACAAACACACACACGCACACATTGGCTCTTGTTCTGTTTTCTTCTTTCATTTCATCAGTTTGATGTGACGTTTCTTTTTGTTTTCAAAATAGAAAAATAACTTGTTTATCTCCTTTTTAAAACGACTCAAAACAAGAACAAGGTTTGCAGAATCAATTTACACCTTCCATCTACAAATCAGCTTGTTTTTATGTTTGTTTAAATTTATCAAAAACCGATCAGATTTCTATCAAAACAATTCACTCATCACATCACACTATACTGATACATTTTGGCATCCAGTGTTCATTAGTTATCTTAATTACAACTTGATCATTTAGTTCCATTCTTTTCAGGATTTTCAAAGTTGTACAAGCACAAGTCAATAGTGTAGATTATACAAATTATAAAGACTTGACTACTACTACTACTACTATCAAAAATAATAGTAGTAGTGTGGAGACAGTTAAATGTTGTTGGACTCTTGTCAAATCATTCAACAATCGGGTGATTGAATGTTGAACATTTTACAGATCCTATTCAAGGTCTAGGATAGCCAACACGCATCAGTTCATTGCATACCGTGGACTGGCTCATGGGACAGTGGTTGTGCTCTGTTTCTTATACCTATTCTTGCTAATACGTTCCTGTATCATCATTAAGTTCGTTTTACACTGTCATCAAAGTAGCCACAGTATCTGAATACGACGAAAGGCTAATCCAAATCATGTATTAAGTGGGGGGTTTGACTTCGACGTAACATGGTTGGTCACGTCAACTCGAGTAGACACCCAAACATCGAAATTCATCACCTACGTTGGTGATCTACAATAGTAACTATAACAATTATTGTTATTACTATTATTACTATCACTATTATCAATTATTAAGCAGTTATCAGCATTTAGATAAATTCTCCATAATATTATATATTACGATTCAAATTGACACGTACGTTTTAAAGAGGAATCGATCACAATGTTCGAAACCTTCGATTATACTCCCGGAGTTCTCGCCTACTTGAATTTTCGTCCATTAGTAACGACTAGTTCTTCAGTGTATTTTTGCTTGTCTGCTATAATGCTCTTCTTCACCTGCTTGTTTTCTTCTATGAATTCTGTTTGCTTTAAATTCTGTTTGTGCCTTGAACTTTTCTTTTATTGTTCGACTGTTGTTATTTGCTGTTTTCTTGATTTCATTTTCTTGAATCTTGTCCAGGGCTTTGAGAGACATCCACTCTTTATGATGATACATTTTGTGGTGCTGAAGTTACCTACTTTAACCAAGAGAACGCGATTGGTTTAATGCAAACAATTATTATTACATACATTTGTACCAGTGATTGTTCTACTGTGTTCATTTGTTTAAGTGTGCTAAAGACAGCCGTATTATTACTACTCCATTGATAGTGACCTTGCACGGGTTCGGTTTCGCTCGGTAACCACGCTTGTACTCCTTTGGCACGATCTCGGTATCCTTTTGATACCACGAGATCGCCAACAAATACATCTTGACTGCAGCCATCATCTGCCTTCTGATATTTGGCTTACGGGGGATTTTATCAGTTAGCTGACACGTAGTCTTCTTGTACTAGTGTTCATAGTCAACCGCGACTCAACACCATGCTACAGTCCAAAACCTCCAGACACATTGAAGTTATTGCTTCTTTGATTCCTTTCTAGTTGTCTTTTAGGGTAGCTACGTCTTTTAGTATATCTTGTAATGCATGGAACGTGTTGTTGAGAGTTACCTTGAATTGTTTTAGTTTGTTAGTATCTCGAAGAAAGGCTGTTTTGAACGTTTTCAATGTTCTTTCCTCAGTTGACGACCGTTTCTTCACCTTCAATTTCATATTGGCAACAACCAGGAAGTGATCTGAGGCTCTCTCAGCTCATCTACTGATCAACACGTCTTTCATTGACCTTGTGAACTTTTAATGGTGCACATACATTGTGATGTAGTTCGGGGAGACCCATATAGCTTTTCGTATATTTTTTGTGGAAATATTGTTCTGCATTCAATTAATTTGTTCAACGCACATAGATTTGCAAATCTCTCACCGTTTTCACCCCTTTCTTCCAGTCCATGTCGTCCCATGATGTATTCATATCCACTGTTGTCCATTCCAACTTGGGCATTTACAAGCGGTACGTTTGAAGTTTGCGTTACGATAACATGGTATCTAATATATATGGTTTGGATATCGTTGAATCCTAGTTTATACTCCATGGATAACTCTAGAATTTGTACTTAAGGCGATATGGGTCGACTGTCAATAAAACCAGCCTGGAAAGGCCCTAATTCTTCAGATAATAACAATTTTGTTATTACTTATACCCCATGCTCTGCTACTCCTCTTGAATCTGATAATGTTGGGAATAGTTTTACACCACACCTGCTGCTGTATGTCTCTGTCTATAATTTAATAATGAGTCTCACCTCAAGATTTAAAAGTATCGATAATATTAGGAGTGAATTAAACACTATATTTAAGCTACTAAACGTCATGCGTTCTAATGTTGAGTCACTTGCTAGCTCTTCATCAAAGCATGATGATCAGAAACAAGAAATAAAGACACTATCACCCCTCATACCGCTTTTGTCAAAAGATAACGTTCGTGCGGAACTTGATGACATTATAGAAGCAGAATCGGTTATCGATTTTATCGCTTGTGAAATTACCAAGTGAATGGTCTCTCGTAATGAAGTAATTGCTCACAATATACCTGACGAAATCCCCATTAAAACTATAAGGAATTCGATATTAAAAGCAACTTACTTTCAAAACAGTCCATGCCAATGTATTCCACTTAATAAAGAGCACCAGAAACACTCGTGCCCGGTCATGTTAAGATTCGATTCTCATATATTTGCTGAATAGTTAAAGAATTCGAGCGGCTAATATGCGCGCTTACGAAGTTTAGAAACGTTCGTATAGTCTCAGATAAGACCACCAATCAAAACCTTACGCGAAAACGTACCTTGAACGAGAATAAAGGTGTTGAGATGATAAAAAATCACGATGCATCAGCTGCTGGATCTGTAGTAAGTCCATTCAACTATTGTATTATTTGTCTACTCACTGTAATTCAGCCATTTAATTCACTATGTTAATTTCTGTGTGTGTATTATTGAGCGCGTATCTGCACATCAACCTTAATCAATTCTCCTATTGGTTGCAACATACAGATAATCAATAATTTATCCACTTACTTACCTACTTACTTACTTACACGTGTTACTCCTCGTGAAGGAGCATAGACCGCTCACCAGCATTCTCCATCCAACCCGGTCCTGGGCAATCCTTTCCAGCTCCTTCCGGTTGTTATTCATCCTTTTCATAACTGCTTTTATTTCCCAACGTAATGTGTTCTTTGGCCTTCCTCTCTCTCGCTTCCCTTCAAGATTCTAAGTTAGGGCTTGTCTCGTGATGCAGTTCGACGATTTGCGTAGTGTATGTCCTATCCATTTCCATTGTCTTTTCCTAATTTCTTCTTCAGCTGGAAGCTGGTTTGTTCTCTCCCACAAAAGGTTGTTGCCGATGATATCCGGCCAATGGATGTTGAGTATCTTGCGTAGACAACCATTTATAAATACTTGCACCTTCTTGATGGTGGTTGTTGTAGTTCTCCAAGTTTCAGCTCCGTACAGTAGAACTGCCTTGACATTCGTATTGAAGATTCTCACTTTGATATTGGTTGAAAGTTGTTTTGAGTTCCATATGTTCTTCAACTGAAGGAATGCGATTTTTGCTTTGCCAATCCACTGTATTCCGTATTTTTCCCTCAGATGCCGAGGTCTTCATAATCCAGTCGACCACCAGAAGAAAGAGGAGGGGGGAGAGTAAACAGCCTTGTCTGACTCCGGTTCTCATTTTTAATGCATCTGTCAGCTGTCTTCCACGCACGACTTTGCATTGTAGTCCGTCGTATGAGTTCCGGATAATATTGACAATCTTCTCTGGAACTCCGTAGTGTCGAAGAAGTTTCCATAACGTCCTCCTATCCACACTGTCAAATGCCTTTTCATAATCAATGAAGTTGATGTATAGTGACGAGTTCCACTCAACTGATTGTTCGACGATGATCCGTAGTGTTGCAATTTGGTCTGTGTACGATCGGTCCTCACGGAATCCAGCTTGTTGATCTCGAAGTTCGGTGTCAACGGCATTTTTCATCGGGTTCAGCAATACTCTGTTAAAGACCTCCCCTGGTATTGACAGTAGTGTAATGTCTTTGTAGCTTTCACATTTGCTCAGATCTCCTTTCTTCGGAATCTTGATGAGATGTCTTTCTTTCCAGTCCATTGGAACGTTTTTCTCCTCCCAAATCATTTCGAATAGAAGGTGAGGCATGTTTGTAGTCACTTCTATGTCTGACTTCAGTGCTTCAGCTGGTATGCTGTCAGTTCCTGCTGCTTTCCCACTCCTGATATGTCTGATGGTCATTCTGATTTCTTCCGTCGTTGGTGGATTGACATGTATAGGAAGATCTGTGTGTACTGCTTCGATGTCCAGTGATTCATTGGAGCCGGCCTATTCAGGAGAACTTAAACAATTACTGAACTAGTATACTTAAAACTTTCTTCCGTCACATGTTTGTTCTGTACATCGAGTTGATCATGCCTGTAAACTGACGTAAATTCTGTTATTATTATTTTCAGAATATATAAGATTATTAATTATTATTATATCCCATCAAGGTAGTCAGGTTCTTTCATGAGCACTTCGCTGTGATCGATTGCAGCCTCTCGCAGAACTTATCTGTGCATTCGTCATTGCTATTATTGGCGGGTGCATAGCGTTAGATAATACTCGTTGTGATCCCCTTTTTCTTTGTTTTGAAGGGTGCTCTGATGATCCTGGCACCAGAGCCACTTCCTGAGTGTGTAGATCATTTTTCTCTTTGTGACCGGCATACAGCTTCATCTTTCCTGTATCTGGCCTTTGCTGTCCAGCTTGTGGCCGATGGGTTTCGCTGGTTTGGAGTATTGCCAACTTGTATCTCCTCATTTCTGTTGCTATTTGACTGGTATTCCCAGCCTTCCACATTTTCCGGACGTTCCGTGTATCTCGTGACTTCCGAAGATTCTAGGCGTTCATCACGAGGTGTCAAGGTTGTTCTGAATGAATATCATTTAACACGCAAGGTAGAGTTCAAATAGTTTAAACTGTTTACTCTGGTTAACGTTTTTTAGCAAGGTTGTTTTTATTGGATGGGTTGCTTACCTTATGCGCGACCCTCCTACTTTTCGTGGGCTTTGGAACGGTATTAATTTTACATTTGCATGCGGCCGGGTTATATTCGATACTTACAGCGTTGTAATTTCTCATGCTTGCGGATTTTCTATAAGTGTTAATTTTGCGGAGTATGTTGTATTTTTTTCCGTTCTGTTAGTACAATCACAAATTTGAATCTCTTGTCTCTGTCTAAGTTCTCGAATTTCATCCTTGGTTTTCGTTTAGGATTTCCGTACTTCAAGTGATGGAAAATCCTCTCTATTTATCCATTCTGCCCCGAGTATCTTACCCTTTTCTTTTGAATGTAATCAGACTGACCCTGGTCCGGCGATTATGTGTAAGATATTTTTTATTTGAAATAGATGGCAATTAGCTATTTCGATAATCAGTACATAAAATATACTCAGTTCATTAGCGTAATCAGACCAATACAAACATGCATATAACAACGATGAAATAAGCGTATGCTTTTCTTTGATACTTGTTTTAAGCTAAAGATTTAGGTTTAAGTTGTTAATTATTTAGGATGTGAAATTTGTTTAGAATACCTTCGCATGCTGCGATTTCAAGGAAAAATATTGATTTTATGTATTTTGTAATAGACTTGATAACCCTCAATTTATCATTGATACATCAAATGTAATCGTACCGTAGCATCAACGAAATGTCAACAAATAGTGTGGATAAATCATGTGGGTTATAGAATAGTAGGCTTTAAATGTACAAAGATCAATCTGGTGTCATTAACGTAGAGTCCATTTTAGGTCTTTTTCTAGGAGCTTTCGTGTAGTCCTGAAGGAATGTGTCACAATTTGTAAAAATCTTTCTATGTATATAGTTGATTGATCAACAATTCTTTTATCTTTTGGACTAAAGTTATTTGAATATCTCTAGATGTATATTTTCTTTAATTCTGGATTAAAACAAAACTTTTATTAACCTGAATTGGAATTTGAGTTTTTTTTAATACATCACCCAGTTTGTTTAATTTTTATGACCTAGGTAAATGTCGGTTTACTTGACAATGAACATCAGTGGATACCATTATAATTACCGTTGTCTTAATTTCTGTTTCTAAAAATAGAACCTCTGATAAATACTAAAAACCTGCAATGATGTTTTTTGATTGACAGTAATACTGTCAATTTATCTCCCTAATGTATTTGAAACTGATTGTTTAATGATGTCCGTATACACAATTCTTCATTTTTATACATCATTTTTGTAACTCATATAATATAATCTTCATGATGAGAATCAGCCCTAGCGTAACAACTGTGTTTCGAATTCCATAGTTTTAAAAGAAGTGTATCCAACGTTTTACCGGACGTTAATATGATCAAAGATTCATAAATTTGAGTAAATTTGAACCCTTTGTGACTCTTTTAGCTGTAAATAAATCTCGAACTTCAGTAGCTCTGTAAGTCTTCGACATTTGACTCTGACCGCATTAGTCCCAATGTACTGACCTACCTGATGCTGCTCGGCCCTGCGCCCGCACCACATCACAAGTTGATGAGCTGCGCTCAACTTATCATACAATCGCTTGCCAACTTAGATCGACCACTTCTCAATATACTGATAGCCTGTGAAATATATCTTCAAACCCCTTCACTTCTGATACCCGATTTCAATGGTTTGGAACGTTTTGATTATCGAAGGTTTGACTACATAAGGTTTTGGCAAACTCCAAATACTTGTGATATCTTTATGTTATTTTTGCTTTTTCGTTTGTCATTTAGTAATTCAGTCACAGTTTTTGATATTTTATTCTTCAGTGTCATTACAGTATAAATGGTTCGAAGTGGGATGATTTGTATTCGTGTATTATCCTGGGAACGTCTGTGTATCCCCTAAAATACTTATTTAACGTCAGGTCAAGCACAATCATTAGTTATGTCGGCCGAAAACATCTGTGTAATTTCAATATATTATCGTTCGTGCATTCATTGCCTTCTCTATTTTTGTTGGCATTATATTTCTTATTATTTAATAGTGAATCTTGAAAATTTTTCGTGTTTGAAAGTCGAACCTCGCGCTTAACATGTTCGGTTTCACAATCTAAATGAAGACCTATTCAAAAACGAGTCAGGTTTTTTCGACAGATAAAACAGTACTTACCAACAGACGGTAAATGTAAATATCTCATTGAGGCTCCCCTTGTAGCCGGGTAATCTAGTAACTCCTAACCTCAAGTAACTCAACTAATATTACCCTGAACGGTAACCAAGAAGAAATCGTACAGCCATTCTTAAATAAAGCGGTATATTTGGCGTTTGTTAAAACAGAAGAAGAAATGTTTTAAAGTCTCCATGAGCTTTGGCATAGCGTATATAATGGAACTCTACAGATCGGTCCGAAAGCAGCGTATAAGCGAAATCCGGGCAGTCTAACGAAAATATGTAAAGCCGTTGGTACAACCTATAATCAAGAAACTCTTCTCGTATATATATAACAAGACAAGGATGCACTACGAAGTTCTTAAACTGTTTACGGAAGGGCGTGCATCTCAAACGATAGAGGATCATCAGCAAAATGCAAAGGCGAAGAACTAGAACCAAATACAAAATCAACAAACTGTCTGCTCACCATGTACTTTTATCGAGAAGATGTACTTAAGACCCTTAACACCTAAGCCACGCAAAGTAAATAGGACCGGATGAAGTACATTCCAAAAGCTTGAAACAAAGTGTACAATATGTTGCAGCCGCATTCACTACGATATTCAATATGTCACTTGGTCAAAGTGAATACCTACAGACTATGAGGATGCAATTGTCACTTCAATACATAAAACAAGATCAAGACAACTTCCATTGAACTACAGACCTGTCAGCCTCACCAGTGTCATTGGTAAAACATTGGAAAGAATAGTCAACAAGCTCATATTAATATTCGTGGAAAACAAAACGTAGTAAACAGTGAACAACATCATTTCAGTAAGTGTTTATCTTGCACAACAAACCTCCTCAGAGCAAGGAAGAAATGGATAGAGGCTATATGCAACAGAAAATCAGTGGAAATTGTCTACATATACTCCAGTTAGTCATTTGAATATGTGCCAAGAAATAGACTACTATTGAAGTTAGAAAATCTTCGAATTGCCGGACCTCTTTTAAAATGGCTTAAGGATTTCCTAGTGGGTCGTAGACAGTAAGAATAAATTCTGAGTGTTCCATTTGGAAACCAGTACTGAGTGGAGTACCGCGAGGCCGTCTTACGTCCTTTATCTTTTACGCTGTATGTAAATTAACTACCACACATAGTTGGGTCTCCAATGTTACTATACGCTGATGATGTAAAAATCTGGCGACAAATAACAGCAAGCGCATTTCAGGCAGATTTATATATTTTTATTCGCTTGTCTAAAAGTGGCTGGTGTGGAGATAACTCCAATCCAAATTTCGTATAATTACGACTCCTTATGATCTAGTGGACTGTCATGAACTAATGGTATTGATGCTGATTTATTATGCATAACACCTCATTACAAGCAAACTAGACCATTCGCTAAAAACGGAGCCTACTAAAGACCGTATAAAATCCAAAAAAGAGAGACGGCCATTTGTGTATCATAATACTGGTTTTAGCACTATATTTCATAACTGCACATAATCCCATACTCTCAGCTTCTTTCTGAACCACCTCCATTTTTCAGTTGTTTATCCACTCATACCTTGTTTACACTCATCTTTTTAACCTATTTGAATGCTCTTGCTTAATAAATACTTTGAAAAAAAGAGGATTAGACTGAGTAGTCATATCTTAACTATTCCTTTATGAACATTGTTTGCTCTGATTCTCGCCCTTTCTTTTTCTTGCAACTTTTTTCGGCCCCCTTGAGATACGCTACTGAAAACAGATATGGAACGGTGGATTTCGTCTTTCACCATCGTTAAAGCCTCAGATATTCCAAAGGGATATAAGCTTGCGATTTCTAGAAGCATCCACCCTCAATGGATCTATTCTCGACCATCAGTTGCACGTCGGAACGCAACTTTCATGAAGCGCGCCAAGTGTTATACTGACTAAAACCATCTACATTCATATCTTATAAATTATCAACCCAGCTGAGTAATTTGCTATAGTGGAAATCTTATCATTTATAAAAATTTGATGTTGCCTGGAACTTGGCATGCTTCATATAACAAACTGTTATTTGAGAATAAGTTATAATAATTAATAATGCGGCCAAGTGTGTCTACATGTACTTTGGGGATGCATAGGTAAATACGTACAGCATAGAAGCGTCTGTTCCCGTGATCTAGTCTCACTAGGGCCATTGTGTCATAGTGAGTCATGATCTTAAGACCATGACCCATTGCCAGGATGCTGCAGCTAAAGCGTTCAGAACACGATGGGTTTTAAGACGAACATTCACTAAGTTGGATACCACCATGTTCACCACAGTATACACAACCCTCATAAGATCCGAACTTCAAACCTGCGTCCGGGATGCCAGCCCCTGTTTAAAAGGTGACTCGGATATCCTAAAACATCCGGAGTACAGTTAATCGTACAGTTCCAGAACTCCGGGGGCAGTCATAGATAAAGCGGTTTGAAAAGATAGACCTCATTTTTTACCTTATTACAGATCAAAATGTGATCTGATTTTGATTTGCAGAGTATTTACAAACAGTTTCAGTCTGGAAAGGATAGGAGAGTTGATGGATTGTGTTAGTCATGGCAATGACTGTCTCCCAGTTGATCCAATCATCTTTTGAAAGAGTCAAAAGTCTAAGCTTCAATCACGTGATGAAGTAATGAATTCCAATCGTTGATGATTCGATGAGAAAGGCAATAGTCAATTGACAAATGAGTTGTTCTGGGTTTGTGAACGTTTTCGGAGTGTCCTCGTAAATTCTCTGTTTTGGAAAACAAGAAAAATGAGGGTAATGTCAGATGCAAATTTATCACTAAGTAATTTGAAAACTGTAATCCAACCTCCTCTAACTCTTTGATATGACAACAGTGATAGGTTTAGCTTAACCAGTAGAGCGTGATGCGGAAGCATCGCTATTCTGAGAATCCAAACAAATTTGAACCTAGCGTACCTTTTTTACGGGTCAAGACAACTCAGAGGACATGACAGACGAGTACAAAAAACGAAATATCTATGGTATGTGATTTTTCAGCTCTTGGAACCTGGAACTTGAATGAACGGTGTCTGCGGTAAATATAAATATTTCCGCGTGACCTTCGTGAAGGTCATACCTTGGGATAATGCCAATCGTGTCTATCTCGCAATCGGTTTTATTCCGCAAACTTCAAAAAGAATATTGTAATAGCCGCGTAAACAATAACTAACGTTTTTTTCATAGCACAAGAAGAATTTGAAGAATTATGCTTCAGTTATGGTCTCGAACTGGACGAAGTTGTATGCTGGAATTCTAATGTTTACTTGGTTTCAGGTAACGGAAAAAGAACTAGTTACTAGAGAAAAGGGGAAGGAAAAGTCTAGAGGGTGTAGTACCGAGCCGGTTTATAAGGTTGAAATACCTGCTAATCGTTATGATTTACTTTGTCCAGAGGGTTTATCTCGAGCTCTTATGATATTTGAATCAAAGTAGGGCAACTTTTATTGGCTTTATTTACGTTAGGATTAAGCCTCCGTCTTTTGTCACCAAGAAACCCCAAAATATAATTCAGTTGCATGTTTTGCCGTCGGTAAGTCAATCGCAAGATGATCTCATCAAAACAGACCCAAAGTGTTAGACCTTTTGTCGTTGCTGGTGTATTAAGAAACATTGTGCTGGATGAGTCTAGACTCAATAGTTTCATCGATTTACAAGAGAAGCTCCACCAAAATTTGTGCAGGTAATATCTCGTACTATACTTCTGCCGTTAGTTTTATAATACTTAAATTGAATTTTAAAATGACGAAGGATTGAAATCCTCTTATTATCCTACATATACAGTTCTCTCTGTTGACTTGTTTTTTTCTTAAATGTTTCGGCAGATTGAGTTGTGACCACTTGTTTGTCAGCGATTCAAAGATCGTGATAAAATCATCGTTTACATGGTGATCAGGTTTAGTCTAGCTAGTCTCTCACCAAACGGCAGCTTTACGTTTCCAATAGCAAATCTTCGTCTTTTCTTAAACAGGGCCTGGCTGCTTGTATGTAGTCAATAAATTTAAATCAAACGAGCATTGTATAAAAATTCAAAAAAGATCTTAGCATCCACATGGTTAGAAGTCTTATTTATTGACCAGAATGTCCTAAAACTTTTAGCAGCGATTGTATGTAAGTGCAAAATCCGCCACATTTATACATCGATTCCAATTGATACATTGACTTTAGTCGTTTCATTCTGTTTTGTTTTTAAACTATATACAACATTTTCTAATTGATGTAGCAGCTTCCATCGACTCGTGGTTCGAATAGACTTTGTTTTTCTATGATCAGCAAGTCCAGTTAAAGTTTTTGTCTGTAACAACTTTGGATTCTGTGTCACTCGACAGAACCAACACAAACAACCAGAAATTGTCTCTCATGAAACTTTATTTCTTTATTAATTGGTTGGATTACATTTGTTAGTTTTGCTTTTTGTCCTCAGTTATTTACTTTTATCATCTTGTCAAGATACTTTATTCAGTTTTATCATCATCACCGTTTAACTAATAAGCAAAGGACGACGATTATTGCTGCGTTTAACAAGTAAAGTTACTATATATTACTGTATTTGCCTGGTGGTTTAATTTACCATTTTGAATACTGTTAATAAATTTGTAATTTATGGAATCTTCAAAAGTAATCATTTAATTACCTCGAAACTTTTAATGTCATATTTAGAAAGTCAAATAGAGGCAACAGTAACTTTGGTTGTAAGTAATACCTTTTCTTTATTGTTCGTTACAATCATAATCTGTGTCCCGACTTGAATTTATGAACATTTAATACACTTTTAGAAAACGATCTTTAGTGGCCATTGGAGCGCATGATTTGGACACTTTAAATCCACCTTTCTTCTATGATGCTAAATGTCCTAAAGATATTCGCTTTAAAGCGTTGAACAAAACTGAAGAGCATAGTGCTGAAGAACTAATGCAAATATTTTCTGTGAGTCTGCTGGGTATAAATTGCTTTTCTTTGTTGAACATCCATTACGTATAGTGATATATACATTTAAAGATGTTTTTGAGATATTGGTAGTTTAGCATTCCGGCTTCCAATCCTTGAATTATGCATGCAATACTTTTTCATTTATTGAGTCTCAGATTTCAGTAGAGCGAAAGTCCCGATCCTGATATTTTAGAAACCGAATGGAGCAAAGAAATGTTTTGCAATTTTTAGTCTCAGATTAATGTTTATGAACTTGTGCCATGTTTTGGTCTGGCCGCCCCTAGCTTTCTTACAACCTCCTACACCAGAAAACATCGCATGTCGAGGTAGTCGGTAGTTGGGCATACGTAACACGTGTCCCAGCCATCTCAAATGGTCAAGTTTGATTACTTCATCAATTGATTTGCCATCCTTACCTAGTACCCGTTTCCTAACTACTGCGTTACTTACTCGATGGTCCCAGGATATACGAGCAATGTTTCGAAAACATTTATGATAAAATACTAGTAACTTACGAATATCCTCTACTCTTACCGACCATGTTTTACTGCCATAAAGTAGGACGGAACGAACTGCTGCTCAGTAAACACGTCCTACTACTACTAGCAAGTATCATATAGAAGTTATGTATCAAAAACATGAACATAGAACGGTCAATTGAAAAATATAATGAGATATGGAATATATAGTTGATTAACATATTAAACACTTACGTCTGTTATCTCTCGTGGAGGAGCACAAGCTGACCGCCAGCATTCTTCATCGAACTCTGTCCTGGTCAACCCTTCTCAGTTGCTTCCAGGTGCTATTCATGCTTTTGATGTCTACTTCCAATTCCCGACGCAATGTGTCTTTTAGTCTTTCTCTTTTCCGCCAATGTTGTGTTTATCTAGATCTTAGTGTCGATCTATTTTTTTCGGTCAGGTTGCGCATAATGTAGTGTCTCTTTGGTCTGGTCAGTAATCCCAATGTTCGATAATGCATTTTCGGATTTAGTGTCTCCATCTTAGAACACTGACTCTGATTAATTAGTCATGTTTTATGGATGCCATCTCAGTAGCTTCCTCATCTCTCATCATTTACCAGCTCTGGAATAGGGTGGAAGAAGCTTAGAAATGGCTAGTCCATAACATATTGCCATGGTGCAGTTATTGGCATAAAACATTAGACATAGGTCAGAATAGGATACTATGGCGATCCCTTACTTTCTTACCACAACCTTCAATAAGGTGAATTGAACCCCTTCAACCTTAGAGAGTTATATCTCAGGTTAAACGTTTTATTTATACAGTACATCAGTTAGTCTCATAAACACATAATCCAATTTTAGTGTTGTGAACTGCCTAGTTTTTTTTAATTTTTATTTTAGAGTGATTCACATTTAAAACAATATCTCTCATTAATTCAAGATAAACCTAAATATCCAATTATTTTCGACAGTTCCAATACTGTTCTATCAATGCCTCCAATAATAAACGGTGAGCTGTATTTATGCTTAAATAACATTTCTCAAAAAATGTATATCAGTGTTTTGGATTTTCAACCACTGGGTCTCGCGTTGGAACTCCTCCACGCGTATATCGGTTTACGCAGCTGAGTAGTATCATTGTAGTGAACAGAACACGGGTAGGGACAATCGAATGTATTTAGCACAAAATTACAGTTACTTGGTAAAATAGAAAAACTATACTATAATACTTAATTTGCAAAATGTTCAATAATTGTCTCGAACTTCGTTGCCCTTGCATTTCCATACTAATTGCTTTCTATTCCCGCTCTTCCTTTCCTGATCTTCCCCATCTTCTGCTACCAGACATTACATTCCTGACTCGCATCATATACTGCTTAGATTAACATAAGTAGCGCGCATCACATCATTAGCCCTATTAACTATAGTGTAGTTTATAGCCAACTAGCTGATAAATGAGTCAGTTTAAAAATGATAACTGAAAGCATTCAGTCATAATTTATAAAAAGCGATAACAACGGTATAAAATATATGTTCGGGGTTTAGAAACATTTAATACCTTTTTAATCACTACAAGTTATGTTACTTAACGTTTTAGCCGAAAGTTTATTACCTTACTGTTAATGATGGTGTTATTTCTGACCAGTAGGAGATCCATTTTAGTCTTTTGTTCTTACTTACTCTGACTACTATTGTTCATATTTGTAGGCAATATCCTCTCTATCTTTCGTATCTATCAGCCATATTAGTTGGTTGATAGTTCACGAAATCAGTTAATAGTCGTTTAAATATCTTAACGGTTACTTAGAGTTGTTGTATGACAACTGATTTTGTTGTTTTCATGACTGTCAATTTCTGTCTCGTGGATTATATTTTAAAACATTGTTCATCTTTTGAAAGCTTTAAAGAAACATTGACCATTTTATCACAATATGACACGAATTATTGTGTATCATATGTAATTATAATCACCGTAGTGATATGTTTAATGGGCAAAATATTTTGCTTAAATTTCTGTTATTCGTGCTTCATTTAAATAACTATGTCCCATTTTTTTGATTGTTTCAAATATGACCCATATTGTGCTTTTATTGACATTATTATTATTATTATCGATTATTCAGGTGAACATTCTCGTATTTCTACTAAAACACGAAACGTTTTTATTGAAGCAACTGGAACTGATTTACACAAAGCTATTGTTGTTCTTGATACACTTATCACAATGTTCTCAGAGTATTGTGAGGAACCATTTACGTAAGCTCTCTATTTTTCTCTTTAAAAACGTAATTATTTTGTTGTTGTTATTTTAATTGTCTAGTGCCTCTATTAATTGATAGGTTGTGAGATGATAGTGATGATTTATAGTTGTTATAATTTGTAAGTTTGTGTCTCTATCAATGTATAACGTAATGGTACCGCCAATTAGAGAACAGTGATTTGTCAACCAGGCTAATGATGCATGAAACGCGTACGAGCAGTCTAGAGTCTTTATCGGTCCTTCTTTCTGCCTGACTTTTCCAGTTGAGTCCAGAACGCCAATAACAGCTTCCACTGTATGAATCATATATTTCAAACAAGCTTGGCTTATATACATGTCAACGAGACCACATCATACCGTAAATAGAAAATACACATTTGTACAAGATTTAGCCTAAAAGTGTCTGTGAATGTGGGAGATCGTATTTGATAGACTGGGTATAACTCGAGAATGGTAAATCGTATAATAGTAGTTCATAGATCAAAATAAAGCTCATAATAAGTGGAATATGAATATGCAGATAGTTTAGACATTTGACAGTTACACAATAAGAATATATGTACAGTATTAGTCCAGAAATAGATTCCAACAGTTACTGCCATTCATTACTCTCATCGCGATATAACAGCAACTCAAGTGGGAAGAGTCTAGATGAATTTGTAATTCATTGTATTCTATTTAATAAACTGTATGTGAATTAATAATAGTCAGTATTATAAACATGGATATCAATACTTTACTTGAACGAGTTCTACACATTCATGAATATTTGTAATGTATCTTTTAACTCATTACTTACTTACTTACTTACGCCTGTTACTCCCAATGGAGCATAGGCCGCTGACCAGCATTCTCCAACCCACTCTGTCCTGGGCCTTCTTTTCTAGTTCCATCCAATTCTTGTTCATTTTTCTCATGTCTATCACCAATTCTCGGCGTAATGTGTTCTTTGGTCTTCCTCTTCTCCTTCGGCCTTGAGGATTCCATGTGAGGGCTTGTCTTGTGACGCAGTTGGGTGCTTTCCTCAATGTGTATCCTATCCACTTCCAGCGCTTCTTCCTGATTTCTTCCTCCACTGAGATCTGGTTTGTTCTCTCCCACAGTACGTTGTTACTAATAGTGTCCGGCCAATGGATCTGAAGTATTTTGCGTAGACAACTGTTAATAAACACCTGTAATTATTATATTTTCTACAATTAAAAAAAATATCAGTCAGTTAATGATAAATAACTTGGTTTTGTGACATAAATGTCTCACTTATGCATCTGATGTGTTTTATAACTTGTGATATGTAAGAATTCTAACATTCTGCTGATCATGATAAAGTTGATGGATTGATTGTTATTGGGGTTAAAGAACTCATGAATTCCATTCAACAGTTTCAAAGGACCACTACTGAATTATCTACTTCTATGAATTCTGTGTTCATCTTCTTGTGCTAATGAGTTATGGCAACTTTAACCGATACACATATGTGTCTGGTCCTACGTTGTAGCTGATTGACTGACTCATTGAAATCGTCTCAGTCGTTGTTTAGTTCTTCTGGGTTTCCAGAAAATGAAATAAACCTCAAAATGTTTGGATATTTAGCTGGGTTTATTTTATTTTCACATTAAATTTTATCTCTTCCCATTAATAGATGACTTATTTTATCAATAACAGTCCCCACTTTTCGTATGAAATCTAGTGATAATCTCGATATTATTAAACTGATGTATTCTGAATGGCATTCAACTGTTTCCTAGTACTCTTATTATTAATATCGCACTTAACATGACAATGCTTTCTCAATTTAACAAGTAATTTAGTGCCTCTAAATGTCCTAGTACGACCGAGTGTAGGAGAGTCAGCTCTCTGCCTCTCTCCAAATGCTCTCATATGGCCACATGCATACAACTACTGCCAGGGATGTCCTACTCACTGCCTTCTAACGGCATTACTGTTGTTCACAAAATTGAGAGGACGAAAAGCGATTATCCGGCGCTTTAACCGGGTCGCTGGACACGGAGAGTCCACCTAGATGAGTTGGAAAACCCTGATTCCAAAGCAATGGTGCACATGGGCTCCAGTACCCTGAAGGAACAAGTTGCGTATGAACCAATCGTTGGTCATCGGCTACCATCGAATCGCATCTCCTAACGTTGTTGCACTTCCTTGTGGGTCAGACTTTTATGTAGCCCTCTTAAGGAAACCATCTGGTTCGCTTTGGGCACCCGAGCAGTATCCCAGCCCTCACACAAATCGAATGATTTATGTGATACATCCATTTTGTGCCTCTTTGTAACAATATTTACGTGTTTAAATAAATAAATAAAATAAAATTTAGTCAGGGTATCCTTTTAAAATAAATCTACACATCAACAGACATTCTTCAGTACAAACATTTATAAAATAATTTTGTTTTTTTTTTCGTAGCGCTGAATCTGTCGAAGTTATTCAACATGATGGCAGTCGTTTTTTATATCCAGTGAGTATTCTATCGTAGCTTTAGGTAAACTATTTTATTTTAAATAACTGTGAAATACTTCGTTTCCCCGAAAATCCGACTACAGTTAGGTAAAGACAAGGTTGTTTTTATGTTACCATTTCAAAATATTTAAGTCCATTGAGTTAAATTTAAATTTAAATAGTTGAGATCATGAGTCAATGGAAGCTAGACGATCACCATAGAAAACGTGAAAGCATTGGACGGCCGTTTCTTTCTATTGTGCGACTCCTCAATAGTGCGCATCCACGACCTCGCCTCACGAAATCCGAACCCAGGACCTATCAGTCTCGGGCGCGAGCGCTTAACCTCTAGACCGCTGAGCCGGTTGGCATCCAACGGTGTTAATATCTAAATTCAACTAATCCACGAAATTGAGCGACACATCCACCATTGTCATCAGCGAATTACTATCTCACAACTGACCCGGTCGAACTTCACTGGTCACTGCTTCTCACTAGAACTCCAGGATATACATATGGAAGCCAGTCACTAGTGAGCATATGTTGATTAGTACCAGAAGGGATCCTGGTTTCGAATCCCGCAAGGCGGAGTCGTAGATACGCACTGCTGAGGAGTCCCACAATAGGACGAGGTGACGTTCAGTGCTTCCACGTTTTCCATGGTGTTCTAGTTTCAATTGACTCATGATCTCAACTATTGAAATTACTACAATCTCCACAAAAACCTCCTTCTAATACTAAAATTTAAATATTGGTCTTTGAGACTAATATTTTTATCTGGTGATTGTCAATGACCCCCTCATTCTTCTATAAATATCTACACGTTTCATATTATGGTCATTATCAGCTTAAGGTATAAGTAAACTTTCTTAGTGTTTTTTCTTTTACCTCCCCAATTGCTTCAGAATAAAGTACAGTACAATTGACCATAGTGTGAAGCTTATATTCTTGATTATTGACACAACTATTAACTAAATGAATTGATTGTTTGATCTTATGAAAGCAATATGCTTGTATATAAAATATTAAAAATACAGAAAACAGAATCAAATCATAAACATTTGGTGGTTAGTCAGTTGCTAAGTTACTTATTATCTAGTGAATTAAGCTTTGCCTATTATTAGACTTCATTCTATCCCATTACATCATCATGGATCACTTGGTTTTCAATGTCATATTATCTCTTCAAAATGCTATACTGTTATTATTATTATTATTATTATTATTATTATTATTATTATTATTATTATTATTGTTATTATTATTATATTTAGTTCATTTTCATTTTAGCGTCTAGATTATCGTGATGAAGTTGTCAGTATTGATTATATCAATCGTCAATTAGGTACCAATATTTCTGAAACAGAAGTGATCAATTTATTAAATCGTATGGGTTTCACTTGTACAACTGTATCGTCGAATCAATGTAAAGATTCAACTTCAGATATATTAACAACAGGTAATGTTTCATTGAAATAATCGATTGTATAGATTTATCTGATAGAATAGTACTGTTGCCTTAACGTGATAAAAAAAGGTTTTCGACTTAAGATTTTGATTCATGCTGTTGTATGATTTAAATAATCCTATGGTTGATTAAACCAGTCATCACAAATCATTCACTTTCTGACTGTACCTTTATTATTAATCCAATGATTGGATTTTTTTACTTTAACGACTCTATTGAATTATATTACCTGGAACCCTTAATCTCTGACGTTCTATCCAACTAGATTGGTCTGTTGGAGAGATGTAAGACCAAGAGCTCTAAAAAATACAATCTATGACAGTGAAGTCGTGCTGTAGTGTTTGTGGTGTTGTTATTCATTCGGCCCCATCTATTCAGTATACAGAAACAATGTGACCAACCTTTTACGTATCTGGAAATTCCCTAACGACTTTTCGTATTTGTGTAAATATATCCCTATCGACGTCCCACCACCAACGATCGAAGTAATCAAGATGGTCATCAGACAAATCAAGATCGGGGAAGCAGAAGGACCTGACAATATACTACCTGAAACACTGAAGCCAGATATAGACATAACTGCAAACATGCTTCACGTTCTAATCAGGAATATTTGGAAGGAGCAACAAGTGTCATTGATACACTGGAAAGAAAAATAACTCATCAATATACCAGAAAAAGGATATCTGAGCAAATGTGAGAACTATGGAGGCATCACATTACTGTCAGTGCTAGGAAAGGTTTCCAACACAGTGTTGCTGAACCGTATGAAAGATTCAAGATACGTTTGAACATCAAATCAACGGTACCAGTATTTGAGTTCCTACCAAAATAAATTCTTGCACTAATCGTTACTTATGAACAAGTACCTAAGTCAGAAAGAACTCCGGGAGTACAATCGAAGGTTTCGAACTTCGTAATCGAAATCGGAAGCCGAATAATGAACAAGGAATTTACTATGTAGCACAAATACTATTAGTATTTAGTTACAAAACACTTAAACAATATCCGACGAAATGTTACCGATTACAGTATACTAAAGCAGTTGAAATAAAATATTTCAACTAGTTTTTACTATATGACGAACATGTTTGTATTTGCGAACCTACGTATTTAAGTAGAGGCGGAATTTAGTGTAGAAGATATTTGACCAGATGTAGGTGATTGTGTTTTCCCGTTGTAGATGTTAAGGATAGAAGTGTGGTATCTGTATATCCAGTTAACACGTTATGGGAGTAGACGCTTCATAATTGAAATGTACTCAGAACATTCCATCATCCTGACGACATTCTGAAGATTAAGTATAAGCTTTAAAACGTCACAGGCCTCAACTTTATCAGATGTTGACCAACTGTGAGTGAGCAGACAGTTTTCGTTTTCTTAACTGTCTGTAGAGTTTTTCCTGTTTCTTCTGACCCATCACCATTTTCCTACTCTTCATCCTTACAAATAATGTCAATTGAAAATCTCAGCTGTAATATAAGATCAATGTTCACAGAAGTGTAGGGTTCCCAGATCATATTGATAGGTGAATTGTACCTTCTGTCATGGTTTATATAAAGTTTACTATATGAATATGTTACATTGGATATTTCTATCTAGAAATTAGTTGATTTTGATGTGTTCACTATTGTTACAAATGTGTTTCATCATACTAATATTATGTTCTATTAATGTTTGGTGTTATGGCACAACAAACAATGTAGTTTGCAATTTATGACACTATCTGAATCACGTAACTAATCGATAAATGAATACTGTTGGTTATTTCTAGATATTTATGTTTTACATGCTATTCGATTCCTCTTTAAAACGTACGTGTCAATTTGAATCGTAATATATAATATTATGGAGAATTTATCTAACTTCTGATAACTGCTTAATAATTGATAATAGTGATAGTAATAATAGTAATAACAATAATTGTTATAGTTACTATTGTAGATCACCAACGTAGGTGATGAATTTCGATGTTTGGGTGTCTACTCGAGTTGACGTGACCAACCATGTTACATCGAAGTCAAACCTCACAGTTAATACGTGATTTGGATTAGCCTTTCGTCGTATTCAGATACTGTGGCTACTTTGATGACAGTGTAAAACGAACTTAATGATGATACAGGAACGTATTAGCAAGAATAGGTATAAGAAACAGAGCACAACCACTGTCCCATGAGCCAGTCCACGGTATGCAATGAACTGATGCGTGTTGGCTATCCTAGACCTTGAATAGGATCTGTAAAATGTTCAACATTCAATCACCCGATTGTTGAATGATTTGACAAGAGTCCAACAACATTTAACTGTCTCCACACTACTACTATTATTTTTGATAGTAGTAGTAGTAGTAGTCAAGTCTTTATAATTTGTATAATCTACACTATTGACTTGTGCTTGTACAACTTTGAAAATCCTGAAAAGAATGGAACTAAATGATCAAGTTGTAATTAAGATAACTAATGAACACTGGATGCCAAAATGTATCAGTATAGTGTGATGTGATGAGTGAATTGTTTTGATAGAAATCTGATCGGTTTTTGATAAATTTAAACAAACATAAAAACAAGCTGATTTGTAGATGGAAGGTGTAAATTGATTCTGCAAACCTTGTTCTTGTTTTGAGTCGTTTTAAAAAGGAGATAAACAAGTTATTTTTCTATTTTGAAAATAAAAAGAAACGTCACATCAAACTGATGAAATGAAAGAAGAAAACAGAACAAGAGCCAATGTGTGCGTGTGTGTGTTTGTTCTAAAGAAAACAAAGCAAACAACCAAAAAGCTGCTTGTTACTAAGTAAGCAAAACTATCAAGTGGATGTTACTTAATGAAAGTAAAAAAAAAGACTGGATATCACATTGTATTGTTGAGGAAACTGGTAAAACATGATATTCAGTCTACTGAATAACATTAGGATGATGTGGAATTTTTCACGTACATGGTTAGCAGCAGCAGCAGCAGCATCGTTGATGAACAAGGAGGATCGGATACAGATGTAAAGTCGAGGATTGGCAGAGAAAGGCCACATTTCTACAATTGAAGAACATATAATATAGAACTCAAAACAATCATTTAAAATCCAATACTAAAGTGAGAATCTTCAATAGGAACATCAAGACAGTTGTATTGTACGGTGCTAAAACATGGAGAACTACTACAACCATCATCAAGAAGATACAAGTAATTATAAACATTTGTCTACGTAAGATACTGAATGTCCGTTGGTTGAATGCTATCAGAACCGGTTTTCTGTGGGAGAGACCAAACCAGCTTGAAGTTGAAGAGGAAATTAGGAAAAGATGTTGGGAGTGGATAGGACATACATTACGTAAATCACCAAACAGCATCATAAGCTAGGCCTAACCTTGGAATCCCAAAGGGAAGCAGAAAGGAGGGACACCATAGAACACACTACGTCTTCAATTGGAAGCCAGTATGAGAAGGATGTCTAACAACTGAGAAGGTCTACCCAGTACAGAGTTGGGTGGAGAATACTGATAATGCATGCCTGAATCTCACTGGTATAAAGCGCTTCCTCAATATTATGAATATTCTTTTAGTAAAACTGGATTGTGAGTAGTTGTGGAATTTGGGACTTGCGTTTTGTGCTTTTTGAGATCTGTCATCTGGATTTATTTGCACCCAAGTGTTGATATTCACATTAAGACTCAAAACCAACAGTTTTCATCCCAAACGCAATAAATTATCTACTGAGCTGTGAAGTCCATTTAACAACTAATATGATCAACGGGTAATGAGACATCAGTAAGGATTTGTAATTTTCTGTTTTTGGTATTCAAAACTGCAATTAATCAATCTCTATTCTCATGTGTATTCTCTGAACTCTGTAGCTCAGTGGACAACACTCCGGGTTCAAGTCACAGTTCGTATGTCAACGCTAGAATGCAGAAACATCCAGCTAGCGAGTCTGAAACGGGATAAAACGTACATTCTAGTTCCCATTGGCTTGTCAAGTACCAACTATGCTAAAACTTGAGACAAAGTTTATACCAAGGTAATCCCCTCAGGATACACATATGATAACAGAGACTGATCAATTACAGCCCAGAGTTTCAACAATATGGTATTGCAAACCTTTAAAATAAAAGTGTCACAGATAATTCTTGTTAGTCACTTCTCCCTACGTCAATTAATTTCAAACATCTGGGATTCCCTTTTTTCCAAAAAAAGAAAAGATTCATATGAATCAATATTTCTAATCTGTTTTCTCTTTTCATTTCGTTTTAGGTCAAAATGCAACTGGTCTAATCTCTGTAAGAATACCACCTACAAGGCATGATATTTTACATGCATGTGATATAGCTGAAGATGTTGGGATTGCATTCGGTTATGATAATATACCTGAATCTTTACCACAAACCTATTGTGTAGCTGGTAATCAACCAATCAGTCGGTTGACAGATCTTATTCGTGCTGAAATAGCTCAAATGGGATTTACTGAAGCATTAAGTTTCTCATTAGTAAGTTGGTATTTCTTCAACCAACAATAAAATTTGTACAATTTATTCAGAATAAAATCAGTGGGTTAGTTTCATAAAATGAAAATACTAATAACTAAGGCTTGACATTATAAATAATGTTTATTAATCTTTTGAATACTGGATCATGAAGACGTCAACGTCTGAAGGGAAGCGCGGGATACAATGGACATCTAAGATGCAGTTGGATGATCTAGACTTCGCAGACGATCTGGCCCTTCTATCGCAAACGCAACAACAGATGCAGGAGAAGACGAACAGTGTGGCAGCAGCAATAGGTCTCAATATTCACAAAGGGAAAAGCAGGATTCTCCGATACAACACAGAATGCACCAATCCAATCACAATTGACGGAGAAGATTTGGAAGATGTAAAAACCTTTACGTACTTGGGCAGCATCATTGATGAACAGGGTGGATCTGATGCAGATGTGAAGGCGTGGATCGGCAAGCAAGAGCAGCATATTTACAACTGAATAACATCTGGAACTCAAAGCAACTGTCAACCAACACCAAGGTCAGGATTTTCAATACAAATGTCAACACAGTTCTACTGTATGGGGCAGAAACCTGGAGAACTACGAAAGCCATCATGCAGAAAATACAGGTGTTTATTAACAATTGTCTACGCAAAACACTTCAGATCCGTTGGCCAGACACTATTAGCAACAACGTACTGTGAGAGAGAACAAACCAGATCCCAGTGGAGGAAGAAATCAGGAAGAAGCACTGGAAGTGGATAGGACACACATTGAGGAAAGCACCCAACTGCGTCACAAGACAAGCCCTCACATGGAATCCTCAAGGCGAAAGGAAAAGAGGAAGACTAAAGAACACATTACGCCGAGAAATGGAGATAGACATGAGAAAAATGAACATGAATTGAATGGAATTAGAAAAGAAGTCCCAGGACAGAGTGGATTGGAGAATGCTGGTTTGCGGCCTATGCTCCATTGGGAGTAACAGGCGTAAGTAAGTAAGTAATCTTTTGAATGCCAACTAAACAGAAGTTGTTTAATGAAAAGAGTTTATGAAACTCATATAGATGCTTCTAATGATGTGTTCCATTCTATGAGGTAGATGACTTTCATTGTTAAATTCTCATTGCTATTTCGATCAACTTCATTAATGTCTGCTTAGAATAAATAACCAGTGAAGATTATAAATTTATTTCATAAGTCCCATATCAGTCTATTTCGATAGATTTGTTATCCTCATAAATTAGTATTTTTACTTGTGTTGGGATTCTCGTTGACTATTTTGTTATGTTGACATTTTTTGATCATACAATTCGTTGAAGTTTTCTGTATAGACTGACAAATTGAATGTATATTACCATTTCTACTAACAAGTGGAAAGTAGTAGCCTCCACTCTATACTTTCAGAAACGTTCCAGTGTCCTAAGAGTAACCATGCACTGATCATGTCTATAGACTGATATATGTATTATGTAACTCTTGTTAATAATGTATTAATTAAATCATTTCATCTTGGAATAAATAAATTTCGTTAACAAAGTAAAATTCCACAAATGTTATTGTAATTAAATCGTATACTTATTACATTTTGCACTGATGTCTAATCTTATTGTCTTGTTGTTGTAGTCCTTGTGCCCTATTAATATATAATGTAATGATAACGCCAATTAGAGAACAGTGATTTATCGACTGGATCAATAACGCATAAAACATGTACGAGCAGTCTAGAGTCTTTATCTGTCCTTCTTCCTGCTGAAACCTGCTTGTTAAGTCTAGAACACCAATCTCAACCTCTGCTATGTGAATCATGTATTTCAAACATACTGGGTTTATATACAAACCAAACAGACTACATCGTACTATAAAATGGAAAATAAAAGTTGTACAGGATCTAGCCGAAAATGGTTGCAAATGTGGAAGACTGTCATTGATAGACTGAGCATAACTCAAGAATGGTAAATCGTATAATAATAGCTTGTACTAAGAGGAGCTACTGAATAGTTATACATTAAGAATATACATATGATATTTGTCTATGAATAGTTCTCAAACGTTACCACTGATAAGAGTTGAAGATACTCATAAGCTACTAGTATTTGACCACAGATGCCTTAGAAATATTGCTGGCGTCTGCTGGGATCACCGGGTAAGTAATAGTAAGGTTAGACGCAGGGTATTATGAAATGATGCTAAATCAGTTGATGAGGTTGTGAATCTTCATCGACTGAGATGGTTGAGCCACATGTTACGTATGCCTGAAAACCGATTACTACAACACGCTTTGCTGACTAGTGTTTGAATGGTTGGAAGAAAGTTAGGGGCGTTCAAACCAAAACGTGGCTTCAGTGCTTGAAGTCACTAACTTCTGATCTGAGCCATGTTGGTGCAGACTACTTGGTTGAGGTTCGCGTGACTGTCATAACCAATGGTTGGAGACTCTTGGTGACATGGCTCAGAATCGATCACAATGGTGTGGGTGTATACACTCTCTGTCTTCCCTTAAACTAAGAGATTAGAATCGCTACATATCTTTCTACGTACTAATTCTTTCTTCCTGTAATATATCCTTATATGCGATCTTTCTTTTATATATTACCATCATCATTGAATTAACTACTTCTATGAATCCGGTGTTCATCTTGTTGTGTTAATGAGGTATGGCAACTTGAACGATGCATATATGTACCTGATTCTACGTTGTGACTGACTGACGAGGGTGATTAGGACATTTGTTACTTTTCCCCATTTACTACCTATCCTGACTAAAATAGAATTACATTGGAAAAGTGGTGAAGATGGCTAGACTAAATATACATTGTGACCATCGGACTGAGTTATATTTGGAGATTCGGGCTTCTCAAACAGATATGCACCACACAAGTCACTCGATTTGTGTGTGGGCTGTGATGCTGTCCGAGTGCCAAAACCGAAGCAGGTGGTCTTCTTAGGGGGTCACATCTGGAGCCTTCGACCTGAAGGTCTGATCCACAAGGCAGTGTAGCAACGTCAAGAGATCCAGTCCCATGGTAGTCGGTGATCAACAATAAGTTCATAAGCCATTTGCCCCTTCAGGATCCTGTAGCCCATGTGGAGCATTGGTTTGGATTCAGGGTTTTCCAACTCACCTAGGTAGACTCTCCATGTCCACCATCCCGGTTGATGCGCCGGACATTCGCTTTTCGCCCTCTGAATTTCTTAAACAACAGTAATGCCGCGATAAGGCGTTGAGTAGGACATCCCTGGCAGTAGTTGTATGCACATGGCCATGTGAGAGCATTAGGAGAAGGAGAGCTGACTCTCCCCATCCTCGGCCATATCAGGGGGCGCGTACATGTAAATAATAATAATGAATGCTATACTGTTTTGTTTTTTATTCTGTTGTATTTTAGTGCTCCAAGGAAGATATCAGCACTAAACTGAGGCAAAAATTAGATGATGTCCCAGCTGTACACATATCTAATCCTAAAACGCTTGATTTTCAAGTAAGTCATCAATGAATTACCCAAAGTATAACATTGCTGTTCATTTATTGGTAGACTCTATCAGCGAACCATTAATTTTATCATAATCTTAGATACACGTTTGTAACGAATATCGTAGCACATTTAATTACAGAATTCCCCTAACATTTGTCTCCCTAAACATGATTCAATACCTGAATAGTTTATAATTTGGTGAATACAATGCTATCAACACTAAGTAAAACGACACTTATTATACTAATAAACAATCGATTATGTTATTTATCTTATCCATGTAGTTAAGGAATATACTTTTTTATATGTTAGAAATAATGTTATTAATTATAGATGCCGATGCCGTTGTTGTCCTTCTTCATCGATAGAGGGGCTAGTGAAAAGGTTCATGAATCCAAATCATCGTACTATATTAGTACAATGTGATAAATTTAATCAGATAAATACTAATCCAGTAGAAGTTGTAGTATTAGTAATAGTAAAAAAATAAAAGACTAAAAGGAATGAATTCATGGAATATATGTCATGAAGTGAAGTTAAAACTTAGATGTTCATATATCACTGCAAGTCATATTATAATGAATAAGAACTCAGTTAATGGATAACCAACTTAGTGTTTAATACAGAATTACAGAATATCTTGGTAAAATATGAGAACCATACATTTAATACTTCAGTTGGAAATCTTCCATCAATTATCCTTCACACTCTGTATGATTCTTCCAATTCACAATTCTTTCCTGTTTTCTTCAACTTGATCTTCTTAGCTTTCTGTTACAAAGCATTCCAGTTCCGACTGATGTTACATACTACTTATGTCTACCGATATAAGTAATATACACTACAATATAAAATATTAATAAGAGATTTTTATTTGTGTTTCGTTCATTAAGTTTAATAGCCTAATTACAAAGCCTTCACTCACATTCGTTAAAATAACGTTTATTCCCAGAATGATAACGAAAACAGAGCAATTAAACAGCCGAGCTTAGAGAACACAACGAAAATCATCTATCTGAGCTACAAATTTTCTCCAACATTGTTAAAATGTAAAATACTTCCTTATCAAGTAATGGAATAATTACTACTGATGACATTAGATTATTATAGTTGCATAGCATCTTAGCTTGATTATATTTGGGAATGTTCATTATTGGATTTTGTCTCAGGTTGTTTAAAAGTATAATGCTCACAATTGATTGATCACTGGGTGGTGATCGATGTCATGCTTGTCTAGTCCTTATTGATCACCACCCAGTGATCAATCAATTGTGATTACATCTCAGTCCTACAGAAGGTTAGTCACGGCTCGGATAGCTCAGTGGTAACGTCTCTGACTGTGAAGCTAGGTGACACGAGATCAAATCCGCCAGGGAGCACCAGTTCCCTCAAGATTACAGGTACACCTTGCTGATGAGTGCCAAGTAGCACGAAACCCGGGTCCAGGGTTTCCTGTTGACTACCTCCAACCACCATCTAAATCTCAGTATAATGCTCAATAAATCTTATGTTCCTGATTCAACTCTCGTGCTTAGTGTTCATTTATAAGGAGTCTACACACGTAAGATAAAGCGGATATTCAACACCTTTTGATCTTTTCTTTTTGCTATCAATTTTTCCATCGAATTAGTCTTCACAAAATCTCATTCTGATTATTAATGTTTAGTGTTATGTACTCCTTAAATTTCGTTGAATAATTTTCTTTTTCATGCATATTTTCCTCTTTTTTCATGTCCAGGTTGTCAGAACCAGTTTATTACCAGGATTGTTGAATACATTAGCCAGTAATAAAAGTTTACCATTACCTTTGAAATTATTTGAAGTTCAAGATATTGTACTGAAAAATCCATCTAAAGGTAAGAATATATATATATATACTACTATTTATTTCTGGGAGTAACCTTAGTTAAAAAGCATTGATCAGCTGTTTCGTCTTAGAATGAGACTCTTTAACACCGTACAACTGCAACCGAGCATACGAATAGTCGAACCCGAAACCATTTATTATTGTCTAACTATAGTTAGTTTGTCATATAAACTATAAAATGGAACAGTCTCCACAAACCCTTTGTATTAAATATCAATTATAGTAGTTGGTTAAGTGTTGAATGATTCACTAAAGTTAAAGTCTATATAGACTATTCTATTTTCAGTTGTATATCTTAATAGTATAATTCTTACTGTAAGATGTTTTGAGTTTGAGCTTCTTTGTTGTATCTTTAGTGACCCGACATCTGACTCCATTTAGATCGTATGATTGTTTGTAATTGATATTGACATATACATATCGTCAATCCTCATATATAATCATCAACTTAAATCGCATCGGTGAATGACGGAGTTAAATAAATCGAATACGTGAATAGATTTTTGAACACATATATTTTGTACACACTGATCTGAACAGGAAATCAGAGGAATGAAGCAAAGAAAACAGAGCGAAGTGAAATGACTCGCGGTGAAGATGTGTGAGCCAACTTCCATCTAATCAAGCGTTCATTAATATTTATAGCCAGGTAAAAATAATCACTATGGGTTGTGGAGATTATTACGTTTTTGATTGAGATCATGAACCGATTGATGTTAGACCAACATTGAAAGCCTGGAACCACTGGACGACCGTTCAGTCCTATTGTGAGACTCATCAGCAGTGCGCATCCAGAAAAAAGCTGTACAAATGCTTTTACATAGAACAAATATAAAAAACACTATTTTCATGATATATATATATATATATATATATATATATATATATATATATATATATATATATATATATATACATAATCACCTTAATGTACTTCTTCATCTATTATGTAGATGTTGGCGCTAGCAATCATCGACGTATTTGTGCAGTTTACTACAATAAAAATTCTGGCTTTGAAATAATACATGGTTTGTTAGATAGATTAATGCAATTATTACAAGTTGAATCAATTTTGTCAAAAACAACAAAGAAATCTAATGATCATGAAAAAAAATCAAATTTGAGTTATAGATTGAACGCTACATCCGGTGAGTTTTATTCTACTGATTGGTATCACTGTCAATTGGTTATTCATATATAATAAATGGGTCAAAATCTCGATCGTAGCTGCTACCTTGACGTGACGGTCAGGCATGCCTATCGTAATGACCCAACCGAGCTATATTGGCTGGAACATATCTTCTTGTAGGTTCTACCATGCTAGCCAGGTCGATTGGATAACGGTAAGACTAAAAGCTGCAACTCAAGGTCTGAGGGCGAAGTCGCACTACTGACTGTAGAAGGGTGTGACAGCTGTAAGGTGTTTCTGATAAGTCTTGTTAATTTGAACGCTTTATTCGGGTCCTAAGCGATTCTGGTAAGCCGCAAGCAACTTTGCACAGACCACAACCTGTTTCTCGCTAGCACTAACTTTCGGCACAGTCATCGCCGATGTGCCACCTGGCGTCCTCCCTCTGCATCTCAAGCCTGGACTCAAATTGATCACATCGCGATCAGCTACCGCTGGCGTGGTTGTGTACAAGACTGGCGCCCCTTTTGGAGTACCTATCTGGACTCTCACCATGCCTTGGTCTGCGCCAATCTTGCCTTACTTTTCAGTGGTCAACGAAGTGACCGCCAGCAAAGGATTGATATTAGCGAGCTGGTTGCAACTTCTGTTGCAAATAAGTATCGAACCGAGCTAGCCTCTAGGCTAGCTACCACTCCACCGAAAAGTATAGATGAGCATCGGTTGCCATTGCATGACGCCATGAAAATGACGGGTACAGTCAGTTGTGGGTTCGCGAAACGTCCCGCTTATAAGCACTGGGTTTCTGCGGGTTCCTTACAACTCATTGAAGCCCGTCGGTCTACTCCGGGTGACCGTGAGTTTGACCATAAACGAAGGATGTTGCGTACTGAAATTGGGCAAACCTTGCGTAAGGACCGAGAAGCCTGGTGGTCGAAGCGTGCTAATGAGCTGGAAGCAGCAGCTGCATTTGGTAATTACCGGAAGCTCTTCCAACTCATCCGAGCCACTGGCAGCAAGAAGTCTGGTGTGAGTGAAACAATCTGCGAGGATGATGGGATGCCAATCACTAACATCCATCGACGTCTTGGACGGTGGGCAGAATTTTTCGAAGGGCAGTTCAACTGGCCTGCTGCTCCGGCAACATCGGTCAGACTGTCCTGCCCTCCATGGCCGGTGACGACTGATCCACCAAACGAGGAGGAAGCCCGCAACGAACTCCAACTCTTGAAGCGTTACAAATCACCTGGCCCAGATGACTTACCTCCGGCTCTTTTTAAAGATGGTGGTGACTTTCTGACTAAGGAATTGACGACGTTGTTTACAAAGGTTTGGGAGCTAGAGAGTGTACCAACGTCATGGAATGAGTCGATAGTTGTCCCTTTCTTTAAAAAGGATTCACGTCGTTGCTGTAACAACTATCGTGGGATAAGTCTACTTCCGATTGCGTCCAAGCTATTGGCTCCCGTCATACTTCGTAGGTTGTTCAAAACCCGAGAAAGATTGACTCGCGAGGAGTAGGCTGGGTTTCGTTCTGGTCGAGGATGTATTGATCATATCTTCACCCTCCGCCAAATGTTAGAACATCGCCATACTTATCAAAGGCCAACAATCGTAGTGTTTCTTGACATCAGGGCTGTTCTCTGGGATTGTCTATTGAAGAAGGGTGTGCCTGAGAAGTTTATTAACATCCTAAAAGCCCTATATAAAAACACCTCAGGCAGAGTGAGGGCATACAACCACCTCTCACCATTGTTCCATTCGAGCAGTGGGGTTAGGCAGGGTTGCCCAATCTCACCATTCCTCTTCAACTTTGCCATCGATGACATTCTGGAAACAGCTCTGATGAATGTAAGTAATGGTGGTGTGGATCTGTTGCCTGGAGAAAGACTTCTCGATTTTGAGTATGCGGACGATATTGTCTTACTGTGCGATAATGCCCAAGGCATGCAATCCGCACTTGATCAGTTGGCAATCAGTGTCCGTAGGTATGGTATGTGCTTTGCACCTTCGAAGTGCAAAGTACTTATACAAGACTGGCAGGATTGTAATCCTGTACTCACCCTGGATGGTGAGCAGATAGAAGTAGTCGAGAAGTTCGTGTATCTGGGTAGCTGCATAAGTGCTGGTGGGGGTGTGAGTGATGAGATCAATGCACGTATAGTGAAAGCCAGAGCGGCTTATGCCAATCTGGGCCACCTTTGGCACCTTCGTGATGTTAGTCTGGCTGTAAATGGTCGGATCTACAACGCGTCGGTGAGAGCAGTTTTGCTCTATGCTTGTGAAACCTGGTCTCTCCGAGTTGACGACGTTAGACGACTCTCTGTGTTCGATCATCGTTGTCTCCGAAGGATTGGTGACATTCAGTGGCAACACCATGTCAGTAATGCAGAGGTTCGGCATCGTGTGTTCGGGCACAGAGATGATAATTCAATTGGTGTCACCATCTTGAAACACCGACTTCGGTGGCTTGGACATGTTCTCGGAATGTCGTCCCAGAGAATTCCACGTCGTGCATTATTTGCCGACTCTGAGACTGGTTGGAAGAAGCGGAGAGGTGGTCAGTGCATGACATGGTGTCGTGGCATGAAAGAAAGCTGCAAAGGACTGGCTTGTGTTGGTCCTTCACGGCTCCCTGGTTGGGGTCTGCGAGATGGTGCTACACAGTGGCTAGAGACGTTATCAGATATGGCTCAGAATAGAAGCCGATGGCGATCCTGCTGTAATCTTCTTTTACTTTCTTCATAAAAGGTGGTTGTGTCTCCCTTACCTGAAAGATTTCTTCCGATTGTACCTTTGCGTTCCCTGATTACTAGCACATTACCTTACACCAATCTCTTCGTTATTGTTCTCTTTTTTTCTATTTCTCTTCGAATTCTCATTGTTTTGTGTGGCGCATATATATATATATTGGCGCTCTCTTGTACCAATTTTTATGTGTTCAAATAAATAAATAAAGCTAGAACTACGCAGCGACCTAAACTCGAGAGAAAAGGCGCAAAATAAGCGAAAACACTTTACTCCAAAGGTTTATTTTTGTATAGAAAACATGGGTAGTTATAGATGTTAACATTTGTTAAATCAACATATTTTGGCCAATCCGCTAAAGGACATATGCTACTGACCAATAGTAGCAGTTTCCCTCGGACAACCAGCATCTGCAGCGATGCTGCTTTCGCACAACGATGGAAGGGGTTAGAAAGCTCAACCCTAAAAATGTCATACCTCATGGATTTCTGTCTACAGTGGTAAGGCCTTTTGAAGAACGGAGCTAACAAGTTAAAACCCTCCCACAAAAAGGTCGTGCGCAACCGACCTCAAGCAGGTATCCTTTGGGCTTTGAGGTCACTCTCAGCTCGTTAAGACCAATATTAATCCAACTCCCTTTTTAGGTTCCTCACTAAAATACCCTTCGACGTTGTGGGCAGCCAAGAAGTGATATCAGCCCTCATACCGGTAACAGTACACTGACTGACTGTAATGGGTCAAAATAATTGTAGTAATGTTAATAAGAAGGACATTGTACATCCAGTCAACCGAAATGACTAATATATTGTAGCGAACTGTGCTGTTTTAAACTAGATCTTAATGATACTTTACTCTAGTATACAGTGAATATACTATTTATATTACAATTTATGTATTTATTCTCCTTCTAACTCTATTATACACTAATCACAAGTTGGGCAAAGTCATGTTTCTGAACTTGTTTGAGAAGATATACATTGAACTATTGATTTACCCGGTGAAACATGTCAATCAAATTATGTTGATATACACACAACACACAATTTGAAGTGATGTCTCATGACATTGGTATTTCAATTTCCAGTAATAAGATGCAGGTTAAAACCCTATCCCACCTACTTCATCCAGTCAGGTAAACAGCATTATCAACCCTCACAGTGTAGTTACGTGAATTGGTGCTTAATAAATAAATTACACCATATTTGATATGCATGATTATTAAGTGATGCTAAACCATAATTACGATAGCTACTTAAGATACTGTTAACTGCTTTCGGCCAATGTACCGAAAATTAATGTGTTTGTAGGTATCAGTGCTAAGGTTTGACTTGATAGTTTTAAATAGATTGAGCATTGGGTAGAAGGTCAAACATGTGATGGCGTTTGAAGCGAACGGCACTGTGTTCGAGTCTCAAATAGGACGAAACGCTCGTCCTGGACTCCACTACTAGCTAATATCCATCTTTGCCTATAATGATTGTGAATTAAGGCAATACGCACACTATGCACGTATGCCAATAAGAGACTGATCAATTGCAGTCCTAAAACAATACGAATCGAATTTATTTCGATTACTTATCTACTTTGAAGAAGTGACTTACATTAAGTCACGAAACGTCGGAAATACCACTTTCTACACATTGGGATTTAAGAAAAAGATATATTTATTATACTGAAATTGTCTACATATTCTAATCATTGTATATTTAACATTTTTATTCTAGATCCAACATACTTTGATGGTCGTTGTGCTGATATTATATTGGAGCCTGACAATAAAATTATTGGACGATTGGGTATTCTCCATCCTGATGTCATACGAAATTTTGAATTGACGATGCCTTGTTCAGCTTTAGATTTAGATCTCGAAGTGTTTCTTTGACTGTTATCTATTTAAACTGACTATGTAAAGAAAAAAATCGTCTTTCCAAAATAAAGGATTTTCCAAGATTTAGTGCTTTGTAAAAACTACTAATTGAAAGAATGTTATCATTTCAACAAAATTCCATTGACTGCAATAATTTATAAGCCAACTTTCCGAACATTAATATTTCCGACCTACAGAGCGTCTCAGCAACAACAACACATGTTAAGAATTCAAACACACCTCTAATAATATGAGAATGGTTGTAACTGAATATTAATATTCGCTTTAACAGTAAGCTATTTAAATAAGTTCACTTCACATACCTTTAGGGAACAGCCAATTTGCGTGAAAAGTTTTACAGTGCAGTTGTTAAATTAGTTTGTTTATTTGTTTGAACACATAAATATTGGTACAAGAGAGCGCCAATATATATGCGTCACACAAAATAATAAGAATTCGAAGAGAAAAAAAGGTAAAGAGCGCAAAAACAGAGAACAATAACGAAGAGATTCGTGTAAGGTGGTGTAGTAATAATGGTAAAAATGAGGGGGAAAAGGTACAATCAGAAGAAATCTTTCAGTTAAGGAAGAACGTTACAGCTGGATCGCCATCGGCTTCTATTCTGAGCCATATCTGATAACGTCTCTAGCCACTGTGTAGCACCATCTCTCAGACCCCAACCAGGGAGCCGTGAAGGACCAACACAAGCCAGTCCTTTGCAGCTTTCTTTCATGCCACGACACCATGTCATGCACTGACCACCTCTCCGCTTCTTCCAACCAGTCTCAGAGTCGGCAAATAATGCACGACGTGGAATTCTCTGGGACGACATTCCGAGAACATGTCCAAGCCACCGAAGTCGGTGTTTCAAGATGGTGACACCAATTGAATTATCATCTCTGTGCCCGAACACACGATGCCGAACCTCTGCATTACTGACATGGTGTTGCCATTGAATGTCACCAATCCTTCGGAGACAACGATGATCGAACACAGAGAGTCGTCTAACGTCGTCAACTCGGAGAGACCAGGTTTCACAAGCATAGAGCAAAACTGCTCTCACCGACGCGTTGTAGATCCGACCATTTACAGCCAGACTAACATCACGAAGGTGCCAAAGGTGGCCCAGATTGGCATAAGCCGCTCTGGCTTTCACTATACGTGCATTGATCTCATCACTCACACCCCCACCAGCACTTATGCAGCTACCCAGATACACGAACTTCTCGACTACTTCTATCTGCTCACCATCCAGGGTGAGTACAGGATTACAATCCTGCCAGTCTTGTATAAGTACTTTGCACTTCGAAGGTGCAAAGCACATACCATACCTACGGACACTGATTGCCAACTGATCAAGTGCGGATTGCATGCCTTGGGCATTATCGCACAGTAAGACAATATCGTCCGCATACTCAAAATCGAGAAGTCTTTCTCCAGGCAACAGATCCACACCACCATTACTTACATTCATCAGAGCTGTTTCCAGAATGTCATCGATGGCAAAGTTGAAGAGGAATGGTGAGATTGGGCAACCCTGCCTAACCCCACTGCTCGAATGGAACAATGGTGAGAGGTGGTTGTATGCCCTCACTCTGCCTGAGGTGTTTTTATATAGGGCTTTTAGGATGTTAATAAACTTCTCAGGCACACCCTTCTTCAATAGACAATCCCAGAGAACAGCCCTGATGTCAAGAAACACTACGATTGTTGGCCTTTGATAAGTATGGCGATGTTCTAACATTTGGCGGAGGGTGAAGATATGATCAATACATCCTCGACCAGAACGAAACCCAGCCTACTCCTCGCGAGTCAATCTTTCTCGGGTTTTGAACAACCTACGAAGTATGACGGGAGCCAATAGCTTGGACGCAATCGGAAGTAGACTTATCCCACGATAGTTGTTACAGCAACGACGTGAATCCTTTTTAAAGAAAGGGACAACTATCGACTCATTCCATGACGTTGGTACACTCTCTAGCTCCCAAACCTTTGTAAACAACGTCGTCAATTCCTTAGTCAGAAAGTCACCACCATCTTTAAAAAGAGCCGGAGGTAAGTCATCTGGGCCAGGTGATTTGTAACGCTTCAAGAGTTGGAGTTCGTTGCGGGCTTCCTCCTCGTTTGGTGGATCAGTCGTCACCGGCCATGGAGGGCAGGACAGTCTGACCGATGTTGCCGGAGCAGCAGGCCAGTTGAACTGCCCTTCGAAAAATTCTGCCCACCGTCCAAGACGTCGATGGATGTTAGTGATTGGCATCCCATCATCCTCGCAGATTGTTTCACTCACACCAGACTTCTTGCTGCCAGTGGCTCGGATGAGTTGGAAGAGCTTCCGGTAATTACCAAATGCAGCTGCTGCTTCCAGCTCATTAGCACGCTTCGACCACCAGGCTTCTCGGTCCTTACGCAAGGTTTGCCCAATTTCAGTACGCAACATCCTTCGTTTATGGTCAAACTCACGGTCACCCGGAGTAGACCGACGGGCTTCAATGAGTTGTAAGGAACCCGCAGAAACCCAGTGCTTATAAGCGGGACGTTTCGCGAACCCACAACTGACTGTACCCGTCATTTTCATGGCGTCATGCAATGGCAACCGATGCTCATCTATACTTTTCGGTGGAATGGTAGCTAGCCTAGAAGCTAGCTCGATTCGATACTTACTAGCAACAGAATTAATTGTTAAACCAAGGTAGGTGCCTCGATATCAAAGGAAGACGATCTTAATATCCTTGAGTGCTGCTAGAGGTATGACTAATGTTGAGGATGATTGAAAGAAAGTTAGGGGCGGCCAAATCAAAACGTAGCATCAGTCTTTCAAGTCACTAACTTCTAGTCTTAGTCATGTTGGTAGATGCAAACTACTTGGTTGGGGACCCTGGGTCACATGGCTCAGAATTGATGTAGCTGAATGATTTTCAGTATCTAAACGCACTATTATAATGCATATGGTCTACCTGTTACTGCCATCTAGATATTTCAACAAGTTATCTATTTTTGTTTGTTTTAATATATCATTATGTCTATTAATCGCATAAGCTATCCTGGTGCATTTTTGAAAAGTGTACAACCATTCGTTGTCAAAGTTACAAAAAGCTCAATAAGAGACAATGTGGTTGCTGGCAATATATAGCGAAAAGAATGCACATTATTCAGATGTTCATTTACTGAACTGCTAACATCTCACTGGCAGTCACTCAATATTTATCTCCAGGACCGACCAAGAAGAAAGAAACGGAAACTTGTTGAAATACTTTGTCCTGAGAATTCTATTTTGTACCAAAAATATTTTATTGAATAAAGCTAATAATAATCGTTCTCTTGATTTCAATTACCAGTTGTAAATAGATCGTTATACTGTAGAAAGTTTGTTGAACAAAAAAGAAGCAAGTATTTATCATGATAGTATAATATTTATTCTTTAATGAGATGTACTCGTTGTTCAACTTTTCGTTTTGAATATACAGCAATCGAAAAATGTACAACTCCTTCTATACATAAAAAAAATCATTTTTCTTAATTTTCAGTTATGATACAATCGTCGTTGTCATCATCATCAGTTAAGTTGTCTTCGTCATTATCATCAATCGGACACTGGTCACCTTTAACTTCCTCTAAACCGATCAATCCACAATTAATTTTTGCACCTTTAATATTCTTGACTAATGATGAACGATGTTTCAGCACTTTGTCTATCTCAGATTTAGAATCATGATGTGAATTAGATACATTGACATTATCTACATTAGATTCTTCAATGGTAACATTCTCATCATCGTCATCATTAATTTGATGTAGTTTATGTTCTGTAATAATAAATCCTAATTTGTAAAATGTAATTGCTACATTCAACTAGCAAAATAGCAAAAAGAGAAAAGAAAATGCACATAAAGTTAATGAACACTGATACATAAGAGATAACTTTTAATAAAACTGATGAATAAATTGATTCATACTTAAAATATCCAGCTCTGACATACTTATGATTTTGAAGTATGTTTTACTTCAAATATTCAGATATTATTCTGGGTTAGAGACCCTGAATGACATGGCTCAAAATCGTTTGCAATGGTGCAGGTGCATTCACTCTTTGTGTTCTCCCAGATTCTAATCTTCTGAATTCTTCATGTCCCTTTCTTTTTTCTCTTTCCAAATTTATTTCACTGGATTATACTCTTTAAATAACATTTCCAAACCCTAATCTTCCCTATTACTGCTTATACTTTTACTGACTCTACCACTACGGGATTTGAATCGACAACTGCATCTCTGTGCTAAGGTGGTGTGGCAACTCGAGCTGATGTACGTACGTACGAAGTTCTACGTTGTTACTGACTGACTGATTCTGACAACCATTACATAATCATTACTTTACATCAGTTTATGTACGTACTCACATACATTATGTGAGTACTTGGGGGGGGGGACAGTTCGTGATAATTTTGCCTTGATGATTGAAATTCATCATAAGTCAGTCAGTTTAAACTAAAAAAACAACTTCCGAAATCAACTACAGCCTAAGACTGAGAACAAAATGAATCATCATCTACCATATAAGATATTCTGTAACCAAATACGAATATCCTTTTTTTTCTAAGACAAATATGTTCGTAAAATATCTCGTCTACTTATTTGAATGGTGTGGTCCGAACAGTATTATCAGATCTTAATGGCTGTTTGTTTATAAAGCATCAATGTTAGTCATAAGAAAGTCATCTCCCAGTACATATCATTTCATTGTTGATACGAAACGTATCAGGACAAACGTTTGTACAAGATTTGTTGAATTTGCTTGTATAACAGTGTAGTACACACCATTTACATAATTTCGTTTGACCTCCCTACCTTTACACACTATTGTAATATGTCCATTGAAAGCTATATCATTAGAACAAAATGAACAAATTTGATTAACACCAACAACCAGTCAGTTGGAAACAACATGATACCTTGAACAGAAGATATGTATTAGTCCAAATTTATATAATAATAAGAAATTAATCCCATCGAATAGTTTTATACAGTTAAAGTCAATGCAAATAATTAATTATTCAACCTTAACCTAGCTATGCCTTTGGAATAGTGTAGCTTCACCTCATGAAACAATATAAGGAATCAATCCACTAATCTATCGTAAAAACGGATTACAATATCTTAAGTTGAACACATCTATACCTATATGTATACTTCAAGTGCATAGATTAATTTGATCAGTTTTTGCTGTGTGTGTAATGCATACTTCCACTAGAAACCAAATGAACATAATAAATCCTTACATATATACAATGGAATCTATGCCTATGTGTATGCTAAGGAGTGGATGAATTCCAAACTTGTGTATTTCTGGTGTGCATATAACGTGTATTCGTCAAATAATAGTAGCTTCCATATCCTCATCTTAATAGAAGCTAATCGAAGCATTCGGTGCCGGGGCTTCTATGGTATCCTCCACAGAAAAGATATATCCTACCCCGAATATGTGTGCCTGTATGAATTAATAAAACATTTGTTGAAAAGTGCCAATGAGCTTCCTCCAACCTTTATGAGGGGAACTGTAATCTTGAACAGAAAATACGCATCAATCCACATTTTATAATTATAATGTGTAGAACAATGAATAGTTTATTCCAGAAAACACAGTTTTATGTAATTAAGCTCAACGCAGACCAATGATTACCCTTTTATAAATGTTATTTAATATAAAATACCAACAATTACTACTACTAACACTTGTACAAGCAAATTAAACTTACACAATCTGTATGTTTTTCCAATGGTAAACCACTAACAGGGATGAACGCAGGATATTTACGAATGAGATGGGTGAGGGCGATAAGAAACTGGGTGAGATCAAATCGAAAAAAACATATTACAGATAGTATTGAACAGATAAGATGAATTAGTAAACTACTCATGAATTTATCATGTTTATGAAATGTTTATCACGGACGAGAATAGCCAGAGTCAGCTCTCTCTATCTCTATCGAAATGCTCTCATATGGTCATGTGCATACAACTACTGCCAGGGATGTCCTACTCACTGCCTTCTAACGGCACTACTGTTGTTTACGAAATTGCGAGGAAGAAAAGTGATTATCCAGCGCTTTAACCTGGTTGGCGGACACGGAGAGTCTACCTAGGTGAGTTGGAAAACCCTGATTCCAAACCAATGCTCCACATGGGCTCCAGGATCCTAGTGAAACAAATGGCGTATGAACCAATTATTGGTCACCGGCTTCCATGGGACTGCATCTCCCAAAGTTGCTGCACTGCTTTGTGGATTAGACCTTTATAACAAACATTCCGGGTGTGGCCTCCTGCAAAAAACCACCTGCTTCGGTTTAGGCACACGGGCAGTATCACAGCCCTCACACAAATCGAATGATTTATGTGGTGCATATCTATTTGGTGTATGCCCGGTTGGGGGCAATCTTTATCGTGTGATGTTATCTGATGTATATCGTGGATTAGAAAAGCTTAAATCAAACCATATCATTAATTCATCAAGTTACTGACTTGTGACCCAGTCACTCTGTAGGTGTAGTTCGTCGTTTTTGAGATAATATGTCACACCATTCAAATGAATAACAGTAAAGCTAATAAGTTTCTTCTCCAATTAAAATATGCTTCTTACTTACTTCATAGTGTTGTTTTTTCTTTATAGTTAAGATATGTAGAATTCTAAAAGAATCTTAATTTGACATTGGATAGTTTAACATAATCGATAAACAAGAACCCAGGATCCAGGTTTCGTCTTAACTGGCATTTGTGCCAACACAATGTATTGTGGGAGCATGTTTCCCTATATAGATTTGCGAATCTTATTTAAGGAGAGTAAAGTGTAATGCAGTAGATAATCTTACCAATAAAATGAAACTAGAAAAGTTCGATGTAGATTGGTTGAAAACTTCAAAGATGAACTCGAATTCTTAAAACAGATTATGGGTGGGTTTTTGGCACCAACTATAGGAGTAATAAATTAAAACGAAAAAACTTACTTTCTTGTGAAAACCAATTCCCACATTTGCATGACTGTCAGTATTATTGCCTTGATTATTTAAAGAATGATATACCATGAATGAAGGAATCATAGAATGCTGTCTATTGAGAGTATTATCATCAACGACAGTATCAGATTGTTTATTTTCAAAATAAGTCAACATTAATCGAATCGCTGTTGAACGAATCAAACGAATTTTACTATGAATAGTTAATTGATTCGATTTGTCACTTCCGTGTTTGAAAATTGAACGTGTTAGTTCATCTGAAAAATGAATTAGAAGAATTCAACTAATAATAATAACTATCCTCTAACTTTGATAAGATCAACAATTGTTGAAATGTAATCAGAAAAAGATGAAAATAGAAATAAGTCAATAGTGGAAATCAGGACTCGTATTTCATCCTCGATGTACCTGCAACCCAATATTGATGTTCACTGACATAAGGAATCTAGATAGCTACTTATTTGTGAAATGAGTATGGATTTTATTTGAGAGGGTTTGTAATTTTCATTCAGGAATGTAACTGCACGTACGTTCACTTGAAAAGTTCCGAATGAGACGAAACTTAAGAATTGGATTCTATTACAAGCTACTTGTAACTAAATAGCAACATCGAAGCAATACAATCATTTAATTATTTGAACACATGAATATTGGTACAAGAGAGCGCCAATATATATGAGCCACACAAAACAATCAGAATTCGGATGAAAATAGAAAAAAGAAGAAGAGAACAATAACGAAGAGATTGGTGTAAGGTAGTGTGGTAGTAATGAGGGAACGCAAAGGTACAATCGGAAGAAATCTTTCAGGTAAAGGAGACAGAACCACATTTTATGAAGAAAGTAAAAGAAGGTTACAGTAGGATCGCCATCGGCTTCTATTCTGAGCCATATCTGATAACGTCTCTAGCCACTGTGTAGCACCATCTCTCAGACCCCAACCAGGGAGCCGTGAAGGACCAACACAAGCCAGTCCTTTGCAGCCTTCTTTCATGCCACGACACCATGTCATGCACTGACCAACCAGTCTCAGAGTCGGCAAATAATGCACGACGTGGAATTCTCTGGGACGACATTCGGAGAACATGTCCAAGCCACCGAAGTCGGTGTTTCAAGATGGTGACACCAATTGAATTATCATCTCTGTGCCCGAACACACGATGCCGAACCTCTGCATTATTGACATGGTGTTGCCACTGAATGTCACCAATCCTTCGGAGACAACGATGATCGAACACAGAGAGTCGTCTAACGTCCTCAACTCGGAGAGGCCAGGTTTCACAAGCATAGAGCAAAACTGCTCTCACCGACGCGTTGTAGATCCGACCATTTACAGCCAGACTAACATCACGAAGGCGCCAAAGGTGGCCCAGATTGGAATAAGCCGCTCTGGCTTTCACTATTCGTGCATTGATCTCATCACTCACACCCCCACCAGCACTCATACAGCTACCCAGATACACGAACTTCTCGACTACGTCTATCTGCTCACCATCCAGGGTGAGTACAGGGTTAGGATCCTGCCAGTCTTGTAGAAGTACTTTGCACTTCGAAGGTGCAAAGCACATACCATACCTACGGACACTGATGCAATACAATCAGCATGTAATTATACCAATAAAGACTGATAAATTGCACAACAAAAATAGAAACTACAAATCATTACAAACATACATAACTAAATATAACTAAAATATTCTTCAAAAAAAAAGAGAAAACCATTAGCAATACCTTCACTCAACTCGAGTGCACAACTTTCTCTCATTATTTTCAACATCATTTTGTCAATTGCCAAATATAAAGGATCAATTGATTGAATAAACAAATTATCATAAGGATTAGGTTGTTGTTGTTGTTGTTTTGTTGAATTAATTTCTTTGCCAGTTGATACTGCATCCATTGTCATTGTTGACAATGAAAAAGGAGCAGAAGAAGATTGATGGTTTTCATGACTCGACTGAGATATAGTTTTTATTCTTCGAATTGGAAATGTTTGACGTTGTTCAATTTTACTAATTAAACGTTTTAACAGTTGTATAGTTTGTACACGAAATTCTTTTTCAAATTCAATTGCCTTTAAGTGAATAGAAATAATTTAGATAATTGGATATTTTGCATGGATGAATAAACGAAGTGATTATTTTCAGAAGGAGTTTTGTGTGGAGACTATAGTCATTTCAATAGTTAAGATCATGAGTCAATTGAAGTTAGACAACCCATGGAAAACCTGGATACATTGGACGGCCGTTCCATCCTATTGTGGGACAATATTTCTATTTGATAAAAGTGATGTCTTTTTTTCGTCGTGATTGATTTAGTTTTAGTAAAAGGTTAGATTCCAGTTTAATAGGAGCTTAATTATAGTACTGTTAGGATTTATTTATTTATTTCATTTTAACACATAGATATTGGTACAAGGAGGCACCAGTTATATATGCGCCACACAAATCTCATTCGATATGTGTGAGGGCTGTGGTACTGCCTGGGTGCCCAGACCGAAACAGGTGGTTATCTTAGGGGGCCACACCCCGAGCCTTCGACCTGAAGGTCTGATCCACAAGGCAGTGGAGCATCGTGAGGAGATGCGGTCCCATGGTATCCGATGACCAACAATTGGTTCGTACGCCATTTGTTCGCGCAGGATACTGAAGCCCATGTGCACCATTGGTTTGGGATCCGGTAAAGCGCCGGACATTCGCTTTTCGTCCTCTCATTTTCGTAAACAATACTCCCACCACGAGAAGGCAGTGAGTAGGACTTCCCTGGCATAGGCTGTATAAGCGTGGCCATGTGAGAGTAGTTCGAGAGGGAGAGCGAACTCTCTCCACTCTCGGCCGTACCAGGGCATTTGGGGGCTGTTAGGATCTTTTAAATAAGTTAAGATTTAAGATTGTTAGGATCTTTTAAATCTTAACTTATTTACCGATAAATTTCATGTGATGAACTTAAAGAATGTTTTCATTATATTAGGAATTTCTAGAAAGAAATTGAAATATTGAATCTTACCGCATCAAATCAATCTGTTGTGAAAGTATAAAGTCAACATCAATCACTAAACACTAATTACCGTATTTTTCTACTGATTCTTTAAGCAAAACAGAACTTGATTTATTTATTGTTAACAAACATTGAAGTTTAATTTCCTCTTTATGACAGTTTATCAGAAATTTTATTTTACAAATATATTTTAAGAAAAGAGGGTGTACATTGAATGAGTACTACTGAGGAGTCCCATACTAGGACGAAACGATCGTCCAGTGCTTTCAAGTATTCCATGGTGGTCTAGCTTCAATTGACTCATGATCTCAACTATTCGAATTGATAATTGGTAAAAAGGTAACAGACTAACTTATTTTTTGTTCACTTCACATGAAATTATTCAACGAAACTGAATGCTAACCACAATTATCGTATGAAGACTAGGAAAACTACATAGTCGTCTACAGTGAAGTAAGTGGGACTGAGTTTAAACTTGTAACGGTGGAAAGCTGAGTACTTCAATCATTAGACTTTTAGGTAGACAACCATACTAAAAACATATCGAGCTATGATGATCGCATTACAAACTATGTACATTATTATTCTTGACGACAAGCATATATTCGCACCATAATCTATGAGTGAGTGAATGAGTGAGCGATAAACTATATATATGCCTAACCAATTTATATTGGTTTATACTATTGTTTTGTGGCTTTATCCATTTACTAATGCCTCAATTGTTGTTTTGATTTATTCACTTACAACTCCCTTATACAGTGTGGCCTCACAATATCATGAATAGTTGATATGTTGAGCTTACCTGAAATAAGCTACCTATCATAATCAAATGAAAAATGGAGCTGAATTTAAACCAAAAAAAAAAAGATCACAATATTCATGAGATATGAATAGATGATCACTTACATGTTTATTCGCTGAATCTTTATTAAAAAATATTCCAAGATGTTTGAAAGAATTAAGAGGAAGCGGTTTATCAAATTCTGGATCATTTTCCACAGCATTCTTCATCATAATTGGTAACAACTGAAATACAAATTTTTTTTTATAAAAAGAAAGTCAATTTTATTGAAAAAACAGAGGGAACAATCAAATGTAACAATAAACATATACGACAGGATTCAAAGTTATCTAGAATAAATAGCACTCAATCAACAATTCAAGTTAATTAGCATCAAAAGTAAGAAATGCAAATCATTGAATGTTCAACTTAGTGATTAAAGGTTAATGTACATACTGATTCTATGATATTTATAGACATTGGTCTAATCTGATATAATGACATTGATTAGCTATACAATTGGTATTTCATTAAATTCTAGTGATTAAGTGTGATGATGAATTTCGTGCAAATGTTCTAATTATTTTATTCACTACTCTTATCATTATTATTGGCTGGTTTGATTGAGTCTTATGTCTTAAAATATATGTAAATTAATACGCCAAAGTAAAGCTTAAGAAAGGCCTAATTGAATAACGATATCACTCTCTTTGATCACTCGTTCTAATATTCTGGTAAGCGTTTTTTTTAGCGAGTTAGTGTTCTACGGGATGAGGACGCTAACCCCATGCCCAATCCTCTTTCTTTACACGGGCTTGGAACCGGCAGTAACTTTAGAAGAGCTACAGGCGGAGTTAGTTCTAATATTACTATCATATTTTATCAATTACACATAAATACTGGTACATTTCGGAGCCAAAATAGAAAAAGTGAAATTGTGCAGAAAAAGGGGAAGGAACAAGAAGTATAATAAACATAACTAAATTAGTGAAAGAAAACAGTTTGTAATAGACATTTCAGTTATGAAAAATATAAGCAGGAAAATTTCATTCAAGAGAGTTCCTCTAACTTTTATAAACAATGTGAACAAAAACTACAGCAAGACTGCTATTAGCTTCTGTTCTCATCTGATAACGTCTCAAGCCATTGAGTCAACTTCACCGCTCTCAATATCGCTAAACTACAACCCATACCCATTCATCAACAGCCTAAATATGAGGTCAATAATAAGTCTCCAATCATAATAAAACAAAGTTGAAAAATCCATAACAAACTCGAAGCGACGAAGAATAGCAGAAAATAACTAGGTGATTCTAGAGACGTCTTAAAGGTGATGATACAATATTATCAATATGATTAACTAAGAAATCACTAAGACCATCGATTATCACGACGCTCAATCTTTACTGGTGTTGGGAATGGTTCGAAGAAAGTTAAGGGCGGCCAAACCAAAACGTAGCATCAGTCTTTGAAGTCACTAACTTCTCGTCTGAGCCAGGTTGGTGGATGCTGACTACTTCATTGGGGTCCACGAGACTATCGTAACCAATGGATGGAGACTCTGTGTAACATGACTCAGAATCGATCACAATGGCACAGGAGTATACATTCTTTGTCTTCAAACCGTCATATAAAAATGGCTTTCTACGAATTAATTCCTTCTTTATGTATTATATTCTTATACACATTACTACAATTCAAGTAATTGCTTTTATGAACTTGGTGTTCATCTTGTTGTGTTATTGAGGTATGGCAACTTGGACCGATGCATATATGTGCTTAGTCCTACGTTGTAGCTGACTGACTGACTGACTTAAGAAATCATATAGGGTTTGGGAAGCTAAATATAATCACATTTGGCTGATCACCACCAATATATTTTTCAGCAGATAAGGTCGGATATCCTAGCTCTCTAAATATCATCTATGGATGAAATGATTTCTGTTGTGAATTAAAATAAACTGTTGAATTACAGAATCCCATTTACATAATATTTCCACGAATTTGCCAAACGATTTTCAGGTAAAAGTGTTTCCAGTCAAGATAAAACAGTTAGCACGCTTAAAACTACTTGATACACATTATTATGTGTCACATAATGTGATTTGTTCACCAAGAGCATAATCAAAGTTATAATAAGGTAGAATAGCTAGATGACGATAGATTTAGAACCAGTGATACAGTGGTTTTAAAGTTAAATTATTTCAATACTAAAACACCATTACTCCAATGTCATATTATTCATAAAATGAAAATAACAAACTGATTTACTTCAGATAGATAATCGCCCCAATTATATTTTTGATTAAAACTGATGCAAAGATGTAGTGTATGCTTATTATTATTTTTGTTAGTATGTGACATAGTGTAAGCGAATCCTTTAGGAATATAAAGTAAATCTCCCGATTTTAACTTCACCAACCTAACGCCTAAATCACAATAAAAGAGATAGAAAGAAACTATTCAGTGAAATAGTAGTTATTAACAGCAACAAGATTATAAAATTGTAATGAAGGTTCATACACATAGTTCCCTTTATTATTTGAAAAGAGCAAGAACAAAGATTCTAGCAGAATAGCATGAATTCATTTTATTTCGTAGGTTCTCGTCAGCTGCTTACAATCTGTGATATTTAAAATTCATAATTGCATAATGGATTTAAATTGCTAACTGAATATTGTAAATATATACCTAATGTGAAAGAATATTCTACAACATTAATTGTGACAACCGTTCAAAAGTGGGTTAGAAACAATCGATTACATGATGAATAACATTGAAGGAATGTAATGAGTAGAGTTCAGTTGAAAGATTATTAATTTGAAAGATAGTTGAAAAAATAAATTAGAACCAATGATGTAATAAATGCAACAGGAAAAAGAGGGAAAATAAAAATTAAAAAAAATTTTAAGGTTCAGTGAAGGAATATTTGTCACCAGGGTAAGGAAAGATTAACCACCGTCTCCTTTTGAATACATAGGTCAGGTTTTTGACGCCTGATGGCAATGGCTTCAGCAAACTTCAGAAGACTGGAGTTTGGCTGCTTACTAATCACCCTAAAGGATTGTAAGGTATCTACCTGATGTCCTGTATCAAGGAGATGTTTGGTGATTGCACTGTTCAGAGTCTTTCTTTCCCTTGTTCTAAGACTTTTTGGAACATGTTCAAATAATCTAAAATATGCTCTCCTTTCAGTTCGGCCGATGTAGCTGCTTTGGCAGGTACACGTAAATTTATAAATACAGTTGGCGGTAACATGAAAGGGTTGCTTTTCGATCTTTGATTGGGTTATTGAACATGTTGTTTTATAGAGAATTAAGAGTTTAGCAGCCGGATAAGTTCTGGCTAGCGCTGTATTCAGTCTCTTGTTGATAATTTGTGCGACGTCATCACCTTTAAAGTTAAGATTTATATATACTGGTTTTTTATTGACCATAGTTATTTCCGTCTTCTTTTCTTTGGGCCTTTTATATTTGTCAATAAATTTTTGTGGATAAAAGTTGTCTTTTAGGCATTTTTCTACGTTCATTAATTCTTCTTCCAGTTTGTCGGTGGTGCATATCTTTTCTGCCCTGTAAAATAGTGTTTTAACCAACGCCTTCTTGTAACTAATTGGACAAAAACTATTGAAATTCAGGTAGAGGCCATTCCAATTACTCTTTCTATAAATTGAACGTTCATATCTTAGATTCTTTGAACATGTTCCAAAAAGTCTTAGAACAAGGGAAAGAAAGACTCTGAACAGTGCAATCACCAAACATCTCCTTGATACAGGACATCAGGTAGATACCTTACAATCCTTTAGGGTGATTAGTAAGCAGCCAAACTCCAGTCTTCTGAAGTTTGCTGAAGCCATTGCCATCAGGCGTCAAAAACCTGACCTATGTATTCAAAAGGAGACGGTGGTTAATCTTTCCTTACCCTGGTGACAAATATTCCTTCACTGAACCTTAAAATTTTTTTTAATTTTTATTTTCCCTCTTTTTCCTGTTGCATTTATTACATCATTGGTTCTAATTTATTTTTTCAACTATCTTTCAAATTAATAATCTTTCAACTGAACTCTACTCATTACATTCCTTCAATGTTATTCATCATGTAATCGATTGTTTCTAACCCACTTTTGAACGGTTGTCACAATTAATGTTGTAGAATATTCTTTCACATTAGGTATATATTTACAATATTCAGTTAGCAATTTAAATCCATTATGCAATTATGAATTTTAAATATCACAGATTGTAAGCAGCTGACGAGAACCTACGAAATAAAATGAATTTATGCTATTCTGTAATGAAGGTGTATATTGTTAGAAAGAATTAGACTCGATAACGACGTATATGTCTCTCTAATTATCAACAGTAGCTGCTACCTTGATGTGACCGACAGGCTCGTCTACCGTTGAGATACTCTTCTCATTGGCTCTTACCATCCCAAGGAGATCGGTTGGAGAACAATAAGACTTAGGTTAGTAAACTAGCAGTCCGACAGCAAAGTCTTACCGGCAACTGTACAGAGATGTGACAGCAGTAAGATGTTCTACTCAAGCTGCCAGCATTTACCGTGATGTTTTCACATAATGGGAAAGGGTTGAAGGTCAGCACTAGAGTTAGAAATCCTAACTTAATCGACAGGTTTTTGTCGTCCGCCGTTAAGGTACGGAGCTAACTCATTTGAAATTACCTGCAAAAGCGTTGTTTGTGATCAGTCTTAAGTGGTTGTCCTTCAGATATACCGTTCACTATACCAGGTTTATTTTCAGGTCTCCGAAGGAGAGATATTCTTCTACAGAGCGGGCAATCAAGAAGTGACAATTCTGTAAACTTCTCACTTGGCTGACTGACTTAGCTCTAAGTTGAAATTAATGTGCAATAACGGGATTATCTGTCGGATCAAATTAAATTGTATCGGATGAGGGTATGAATTTACAACTTAATGATTGAAAGCCGAGTCAGTGCTTTAACCACACAAACACTGCTCCATGACTAACTCTTACACCAAAAACTATGATTTAACACTGACTATATGAATTTGAACTTTGTTACCGAGTTCAATAAATGTTTATTTTAATTCGAGCATGTACTCTTTGATTATTTTGTTGAATTGCTACATACTTAGTCAACGTTTCATAAAAATGAACTTTTGAACTCTGAGCGCAGAGAACAAAACTCCATCAAAATAAAAATGGACAATATGATGGGAATATCAAGCATTAAACTTTTTAGTCATTTCAAAACTTTGAACTTGAACTGGGCCTTCTAAGTATCGTAATTTTATTGGCTGGCCCACAAGATCATATGATATATTTCCCGATGAGCAAATACCCATAAATTTTCTAGTTTCATTATTTCAAATTCTGCTACATAGTTTCAGAGGTTAGCAAATAATATTGGAAATCTGGGTTCTTTGATCGTTCTATTCACTAATCAAATGTTTCATATCAGAATGGTTTTTGTGGATGTTATAGGAATTATAATGGTTGAGACCATGAGTCAATTGAAGCTAGACCACCATGGAAAATTTAGAAGCACTGGACGACCGTTTCGTCCTAGTATGGGACTCCTCAGTAGTGCGCACCCATGATCCTGCCTCACGCGATTCGAACTCAGGATCAATCGGAATTGCGCATTACCGATTAACCTCTAAACCACTAATTTGGCCGGCATCCAACGGTCTTAATATCTAACTTCAAACAATCCACTAAACTGAGCGACACATCCACTATTGTCTTCAGTGAGTAACTATCTCACAACAGACCTGGTTGAACTCCACTCAGTCAGTCAGTCAGTCAGTAACAACGTAGAACTTCGTACGTACGTACATCGGTTCGAGTTGCCGCATCACATTAGCACAAAGATGCAGTGGTCGATTCAAATCCCGTAGTGGTAGAGGTAATAAGAGTATAAGCAGTAATCGGGAAGACTAGGGTTTGGAGATGTTATTCAAGGAGTATAATCCAGTGAAATAAATTTGGAAAGAGAAAAAACAAAGGGACACGAAGAATTCAGAAGATTAGAATTTGGGAGAACACAAAGAGTGGATGCACCTGCGCCATTGCAAACGATTTTGAGCCATGTCATTCAGGGTCTCTAACCGTCGGTTGCTATCATCTCGCGGATCCCAATCAGGTAGTCTACACCTACCAATATGACTCAGTCTACTTGTCAGTGACTTCATACACTTGTGCCATGTTTTGGTTTGGCCGCCCCTAGCTTTCTGCCAAACTTCTCCTACATCATAAAATATCGCACGTCGAGGCAGTCGGTAGTTGGGCATACGTAACACATGTCCCAGCCATCTCAACTGATGAAGTTTCACTACGTCATTAATTGATTTGCCATCCTTACATAGTACCCGTTTCCTAACAACTGCGTTACTTACTCGATGGTCACAGGATATACGAGCAATATTTCGAAGACACCTATGATCAAATGCTGGCTGAACTCCACTGGTAACGGCTTCTCATTAGAACTCCAGGAAATACCTTTTGAAGCCAGTTGCTAGTGAGCATAAGTTAATTCATATCAGAAGGGTTTTTGTGGACATTATAGTAAATAGGTGCTTATTCGCAGTTATGTTTTACTTCATATTAAAAATAGCTAATAAAATTTGCTTTCAAAGTGTACGGTTAAATTGCAATTTGGAGTATAAAAGAGCAAAATTTAGGAGAAATATTTTTGCAAGTTACATTATAGAAGATGAAATAAAAATTCCTAATGAATACAATCTAATATGGATATGCCGCTTTTAGATGAGAAAAAATATTCACTTGTGCATCATAATTATATAATGGATTTATTTCAGAAATGATAAAGTGGCAATTTGAATAAGCTTATGTAAGAACTAATGTGTTAGGTGGCCTAAGTGAAATTGGCACACATTATTTTTCAGTCATGAAACAAATTTCCACTATTCAAATCGGTTGTTATTGTTGCTGAGTTCTTTTATGCTTATATACTAAATTGATCAATAGATACTTCACTTGACACAACTCAAATGACACCATGAATAATCACCATACAGGAGCATATATACACACACATATACTGCTGAATTCTAACGTCCGATTATACAGAATGCGTTGTCCGCAAATGCCCTGGTACGGCCGAGAGTGAGGAAAGTCAGCTCTCCCTCTCCAAATGCTCTCACATGGCCACGTGCATACAGCCACTGCCAGGCATGTCCTACTCGCTGCCTTCTCGTGGCATTACTGTTGTTTACGAAATTGAGAGGATGAAAGGCGAATTTACGGCGCTTTAACCGGGTTGGTGGACATGGAGAGTCAACCTAGAGGAGTTGGAAAACCCTGATTTCAAACGAATGGTGAACATGGGCTCCAGTATCCTCAGGGAACAAATGGCGTATGAACCAATCGTCGGTCACCGGCTAGCATGGGACTGCATCTCCTTACGATGCCCCACTGCCTTGTGGATCAGACCTTCAGGTCGAAGGCTCCGTGTGTGGTCCCCTAAGATAACCACCTGTTTCGGTCTGGGCACCCAGGCAGTACCACAGCCCTCACACATATCAAATGAGATTTGATGCCTCTTTGTAGCAATATCTATGTGTTAAAATAAATAAATACAGAATGGATTAAATCATATTACAATTTCTTTCAAAAACCGAAAACGTACTTTTGTTTTGACCTTTCAAGTTTGTTTTATTACTGCAAAGAAGAAAACAGGAAACATTTTCTCAAAAACTACATAAACTACACTCAACTTCTTGAGACTTTTCAGACTTATCCGGCTTAAGATCCAATCAGGCTGAAGTTATGAATAAAACTTAAAAACCTTGTGACCGAACAATGGTGATTCAATGGTTTCATCATTTAATTGCAATCTCGAATCCCATTCAGTCTATATCAGTATCGCTGTCAGTGGTGTGAAATTTCATGAAATCAACTGACGAAACACAGGTCTAACATATATCCAATATCCTCATAGAGCATTTGGTAGAGTTGGTGAACCAGTTGATCCGGTAACGAACTGTCATTGATAGAGGTGGTTAGAACATGTGTATGCCTGACATCACTTACCTAGATGAGTGATGCTTGCTGGTAATGAAATAAGTTGTTAGGAAGCAAGGGGCAACCAAACCAATAAGTGGCGTCAATTGCTCAAGTCACTGACTGATGGTTTGAGTCACGATAGTAGTTGCAGACTAAACTAATTGGAGTCCGCATGACAGTCGAGATCAATGTTTGAAGACCTAGCTTGAACTCGTTCACAAGAGCCCAGATGCATTCACTCTCTATCTTGAATTCTATTACCCCCCCCTACACACCTTCCCACTATGTCTTTTTAAATAATATTGTTTTATGGTTTCTATTACGTTATTTCGATTTATCTTGTTACTTTCATTTCGTGCTAATCAGGTACTGCAACTTGGGCTAACGAACATTTGTGCCAGGCTCTATGTTGATGGTATCTTTCTGTTTGTTGTTTACATCATAATTTCCACTATTACGCCATACTCTTCAGTTTACTGTATTGGTTTGTTTAAAATCATGTCTTACTAATGTTTAATTTGCTCTAACATTACTTCTGCATCATCCAGTTTCCTGCGCTGTTGTTGATATAAAATGTACTAAGTTGCCCAAGGTCTTACGTTGTCGATAACTAATTGACTAATTCTGATATCACTATTTATAATGATGGTAGAGTGGTTGGTAGGTTTATTAATAAAGTGATTAATCTATTATAAATTTGAACTCCGCTCCACCTACTTCGAATTAGTTACGAAGTTGTATAGATAAAATTTATTTAATTAATTATGGCTTAAAAATAAGTGCTCACGAGTGACTCATCTACTAATCTTTAACGAACAGCTTTCAACTGAACAAATTACAAATCTCTGATGTTGTTACACCAAATCCAGGCAGAAAGTCACATTTGTTTTATGAATAATGATATTATTTAGGCAAATGAAACTGGTCAAATGAATAAAAGATTAGAAACATTGCTTAATAGTTGAATTTCTGATCATTTACCGATTATAGATTCGTGTTAACACTGCTTGAGGGCCAGTGACACTTGACAGTTGCGAAGACCACCAACGAGGATGCAGAAGAGCTTAAACATACAACAATGGTTGCAAGCCAAAGGTGTGTACTATGCAACTAATGAATGATGTAACCTTGTTTAATTTGAAACTTCCTCACCCACTGTCACAGAAAAGTCATTATTGAGTTATTTAGTTTGGAAAAATATGGCACGGCAGTGGAATCCACAGCTAACTACATTCCATTTAATTACTTAATATTTTACTATGCTGTATATAATTACGCAAAATTGTTACTTAAAAAAATTGTTTTGGAAAGTAAATAACTAACTTCAATCATACCTTGTAATTTGAAAATTTTGTGAACCTTCTTGCTGCAAAATAAACAAATCGTGGTCCAACTGACTGAAAGTTAATTCAGTCGATTTCGACGGTAGCAAGTAAGCAGTGACGGTGAAATTACAACCGAAATACTCTTGCAGAAGACCTACACGAAAGCGGAGACTTCTGGAGAATGTTTGAAGGTTGTGAAAACGCAATCCTTTTCCTTGCTATAAAAAACGAACAAAATCTAGTCGATAATCTACTGCAAAATGAATAGTAACAGAAATGTCGCGATGATGGTTTAGTGATTAAAGTGGCAGCACTTCAACTAGTCGATCTATATTCTGGTCCCCGCGGTTGTATATGGTGGATTTTGTAGAGCGATAGCTTCTTAACACTAGTGGATAACGAATTCAAAATACCTTTTGATGAAATATTATTTTCATTCCAATAATCTAGGAACGAATCGAGTCATCTACACCACTTATCTAATCAGAGTTTCTCTACTCTTAAATGCTAAATAGACTAGTTTGATTATGTGAAGTGAAGTAGTGGGAAACCCAAACACTATATTTATATTAGAGGTTTTCTCAGTCAAGATAGACTAGTGACCAACGAAATCGCGACACGGATGCAGAAAGCTTGATTGTCTCACTAACCCGATCAACTTGTGAGTAAAGATATCCATTTGCAACCAATGAGGGACAGTATGCTGTGCTAAAGTTCGCTGTGCATTACCGTACGGCTGAGAAATATGGCCTAGGAAAGTAGAAGACCTGTAAAGTATCATCATAAGTATCTTCGAGGAATTTTCAGTGTGTGAGCGAACCAACGAGTTAGTAATGTCTGTGTAATGTAGAGAAATATGCGAAAAAGATAAGTCCATTGATGAGGCTAAAAATCTATATCAGCTTAATGAGTTATGAAATCTATGAGCATGTCTAACCAACCTTTACTTTACGTGAAATGTTTGTTGACACAGAATATGGTTGGAAAAAATCTAAGGTTGGATAAGTCAAGAAATGGTATCTATCAGTGAAATTAGTGACTCCTAGTCTGAGTCATGTCGAAATATTTTTTTACTTTCTGGCTTAGGCTTATGCAACACTTATAATCAATAATTAAGAGATACTGAATAGCATGGTGCAAAATTGATCACTGTGGCACAGTTGCATTTATTCTCTATTCCGGTCCACATCTTGAGCAATTATTCCTAGCCTTATATTCTTTGATTGGATCCTTTACTATTTAACTTTCCATTGTTACTCCAATGAATCCATCATTCAATTGATTACTTGCTGAGTTGATGGCAACTCCGAACGATTCACACTCATGTCAGGTTGATAATGGCTGACCGCGTGGTCAAAAAAATTATTATTAGCAGCTTCACATAAGAAAAGGATATAAAAATATATGTTGAATGTTTTTTTGAAGGAAATTATTAGATATTTCTCCAAAAAAGGATTTTTTTAGAAATAATACAACTTACAGAATAATGCTCCCATACAGTTCCAGCAAATGCTCGGCCAGATGGGTTAACAATTTCATGTTTCAGAGTTTTGTCTTCGATTAAATCCACATGTTGTCCAAAAAAGAGAAATTCCTTTAAGAAATAAGATAGTTTGATTTCATTTTTAAAATGTTCTTTTCACAGAATATGTATTGTAAATATTATGGAATAATAATAACATTGTATACAGTTTTGTATGATGACTAGTTTAGTTATTTAAACACATAAATCTTGGTACAAAGAAGCACCGAATACATATGCACCACACAAGTCACTTGATTTGTGTGTGGGCTGTGATACTGTTTAGGTGCCAATACCCAAAAACAGGTGGTTTTCTTAGGGGGCCACACCCTGAGCCTTCGACATAAGTCTGATACACAATGCAGTGGAGCAACGTCAAGAGATGCAGTCCCATGGTAGCCGGTGACCAACGATTGGTTCATACGCCATTTGTTCCCTGAGGATACTGGAGCCCATGTTCACCATTAGTTTGGAATCAGGGTTTTCTAACCCCCCTAGGTGGACTCTCCGTGTCCACCAACCCGGTTAAAGCGCCGGACATTGGCTTTTCGTCTTCTGACTAGTGTTACTAATGTGGAGATAAATCCTATGTTCTAATCCATTAGTTGAAAATTAAGTGTCTTAATCACATAAATCATTACATCTCATTTCTCACATGGAAAATTAAGTTTTAACAGCAAGGAAATTTAAATAGTATTACTTCTAATCTGTCATACACGCATATACATTAGGATTCATGAGATCAGTAATTATCCACTTTTTTTATAAAACTACATGTGGATTTGGCCATTTAGATGTACTAACAAGTAGACACATCAATCAACGAAAACATTTATGATCGAAACTAAAAACCGTACTGAAAGAATATATAGTGTTAGATCTAAATAGCTTTAGAGATTAAGTACCCATTATTTTTTCTCAACAGACTAGACTCTTCAGTATGACTTCTGGTTAACAAGTTGTTGTGATTAGATTGGGTGTTGATGTGTCAACGACAACAATTAAAGACAGTGGATTTGAAATGCTGAAATTCCTGTGAAGATAATGAAACTAGATCATGATGAATTTGAACATGTTTCATACTTATGCTTGGGTATGGAGTTTGTTGGTTTTAATTTGAGACCCAATGTTATAAACTGACTGCAATTGAATCAACTAAAAGTGAACATCAATCGGTTCACGATCTCAATCAAAAACTTAATAATTTCCACAACCCTTATATTAGTAATAAACATGTGCGCACTAGTGACCACCTTCGTGAGGGAATTCTCGGAGTTCTAGTGAGAAGCCGTGACCAGCGGAGCTAATCCATGTCAGGTAGAGACAGGTATCTACCTCAGTACAATGGAAGATGGTCGCGCAATTTGGTGGATTCTTTGTAGTTAGACACTATCGCCATTGGATGCCGGCTCAGTGGTCCAGTAGGTTAAGCGTTCGCGCGCGAGACCGAAGGCTCTGAGTTCGAATCCCGTGAGCGGGATCGAGGGTGCGCACTGCTGAGGAGTCTTGCAGTAGGATGAAACGGCCGACCAGTGCTACCAGGTTTCGAAACGTGGTCTAACATCAATCGGTTCATGATCTCAATCGAAAACTTAATAATCTCCACAACTCCTATGCTGGAAAAATGACTGAGTACAAATTTCGCACGATTATCAAGAAACCTCTTATTCGTCTTTAATGGCTTCAAATTTTCCAAGTTTTATTTTGTAAAATTGTTTTCTGGTGACTAGAGATAAATAATCCGATTTCTGACGGTCTTTAGACGACTGTTCATAGGATGAACAGCACCTTAGAAATATATTTCGCGCTAGTTTGAATAGTCAAGATTCGCCAGCGTCAGTATAAATTAATGTGCCTAATCACCTTTTCACCATTATTAGGAAGATATCGATAACCCATTGAGATGGAATACAAAAAGTTTCACTCTTGATACTATTAACGTCATCGTATGATGTGATAAGGTAAGAATTAAGCTCAGTAGTCGCACTCTGAATTTTATTGAATTGTGAATGACCAACGAAACCCATCTTATCTAATTATCTATTCGTTGACACCCAGAATTCCGTATAAAATAAGCCAATTCTATAATGGAATAAAGCAATAGGATGAGGTCAATCGAAACCAAATGAAATATTAGAACGTGCATTTCGAACAATCTGATCTGATCAGAACTATTTTACCATGATCATACTTTATCATAGCATATCAGCATTGTATCTGCTTATAATACCACAAAAATTTGATTCATAATTCTCACTAAAACTTCAAGAATCTTAGGCCTAATCACTATCCAGGACATTGTAAGACAATTACACTATATCTAAAAACTGATTTAATTTAGAAATGTGAACATAGTTAGACTCCGAATAGGTAGTTTATAGATATATCGTAAACATAAAGAAACTTGAAGGACCAGAGGGTCTGGTCTGATGTGAAATAGCGAATACCTATTACAAAAAGGTCACGATCGAAGATGAAACAGTACCCTCTGGTTTTTATTAGAATTTGATTTGATTTCAGTTTATGACGAAAACTCAACCGCCAACTTTGTTGACAGGAAAAATACTTGATTGGTCCATTTTCAACCAATCAGTGCTAATAGATGAGCTGAAAAGACTGTTGAACGTTCCTCTGTGAAGTTTGTATACACATTGACATTCAGTCATTTGCTATTTTCCTCCATAATATAATTACATTCCTGCCCAAGTTGCATTTGGATTTGGGAACCAGTTAAGTGAGTTAAGCGTCGAATCTTATCGACTTAAGATGTTTGACATTAATTAATAAAATACAATAATGCACCATAGTTATTTATAAAGTATGTGCAGGATTATTCTGTATTCCTTTGTAATGTAAGCAATCACGTTATAAATTATTGAGTTGTTAGCTTGAAACTAATCATAACAGTATACCTGTTAAAATTGTGAACGTAAAAACACTGGGACACATGGATAGCTTAGATTAAATTGACGAGATTACAAATAAAGAAGCTTTAGAAGATTATCGAGATCGAAATAATGAAGTAAACTGAAGGAAGAAATAAGTAAAATGTGAAAACATAGTTTTCAAGGGCTAAAAGGAAACAATCAGTAGCTGAGACACTCAATTGTCAACAAGTAGTTTATCAGTCTATATTCCGTTACACACTACCGTTTGAGTTAAACGGTATCATTAGCTTCCAAAAAGCTGTACGTGCGACTCTAGTGTGTGTATCTTCACATAGTCGGTAAACCATTAACGCCGTAGAAAAAGTGGTTATACAATTCGAGAAATATATATGTAAATTATAGATTGCTCACCTTGTCCAACAATTTTTTCACAAAAGAATAATTCAACCATTCACCACATTTTGAACTGAACCGTTTGATATGTAATGGGGTTTTTTGATAATTTACTCTGATTAACATGAACAAAAAAGTACTAGAAATTATCAAACAACTCAGTATATTAATATTATATTATATCTACTTCAGCAAGTACAGGTTCTAATTACTCACATTTGAGACATACTGTATCGAGTGAGGGATAGTGATACAACCAGGCCGCTTAAACCGAAATACGTGGAGTAAGGTCTGAATCTAAAAGATACTGTTAGAAATTCTAGTGGATTTATACCGCTTCTGTCAGTTACAACATAGGACCAGGCACATATATGCATCCGTCCTAATTGTCATACCTCATTAGCACAACAAGATGGACACCAAATTCATAGAAGTAGTTACTTAAATCGCAGTAATGTATTAAAAAAATAAGATTACACATAGGGATACGAAACAGGGAGAACGAAATAAAGGTATAAAGCAATTTTAATCTCACGGTTTGAAGACAAAGAATGTATAAACCTACGTCGTCGTGATCGATTCTGAGTCATGTCACCCAGAGTCTCCATCTATTGGTTACGATAGACACGTGAACACCAACGAAGTAGTCTGCATCTACTAACATGAATCAGATTGGAAGTTAGTGACTGTATGGATTGATCTCATGTTTTGGTTCGCCCGCCCCTAACTTTCTTTCAACCGTCTCCAACATTAGTTAGCATTGTGAGTCATGGCAATCGGTGGTTGGACATGAGTAATACGTGGCCCAACCATCTCAGTCGATGAAGATTAACAACCTCATCAACTGACTTACCACCATTTCCTAATACCCTGAGTCTAACCTCACTACTACTTACCCGGCGATCCCAGCAGATATGAGCAATATTTCTAAGACATCTGTGACCAAATACTAGTAACTTACCGGCATCCTCAACCCTTAATGGCCACATTTCGCAGCCGTAAAGTGAAACAGAACTAACTGACACGCAGTAAGCTCGTCCCTTAATTGATAGACGGATATCTCGCCTTCGTCATAGGTGACGTAAGTTAGCAAAAGCTAAACGAGCTTTTCGAATCCGTGCAGAGATTTCGTCAGACACCAAGCCATTAGGGCTTATCAGACTTCCAAGATAAGTGAAGTTGTCAACGCGTTCGACTACTTCACTCCCTTTGCTTAGTTCAGGTTTGAGGTAGGCTAGTCCTGGAGCAACGACTTGCATTTAGAGGGGGATAAACGCATTATAAACATTCCCGCATTGTTGTTCAGCGCTACTAAAAGACTGAACTTTATCAGCGTCTTCGTCAAACAGGACTATATCATTTGTGTATTGTAAGTCGATAAGTGGACCTTCTGGTAGGAGATCAATTCACGAAAATTCAGTCTACGAGAATGTTATTTCCAGCAGTAGGTCTATGATGAAATTAAACAGAAATGGAGATAGTGAACATCCTTGTCGGACACATTAGATCGCAAAAGCAGATGACAGTTCGCCGTAAGCTCTGACTTGACGGTTAGTGTTCGAGCAAAAAGCCTTCACAAGGTTTATGTACTTCTGAGGTACACCTTTAAAAGACAGACACTGCCACAGAACCTTTGGTTCAAATCACGTAGAGATGTCGCTGCTGTTTCCCCAGCTGTTTGCATATTTTTCCAATTAATGAAAAAGAGTATTTGAGTATACACTCAACGAGACTGTTTCCCTACATGTTTCCCATACTCAATCACCATTTATCTTGAAGCTCAGTGCTAGTTGACGTGGAAATGGGTTTAAATAAAGTTGTAGGCGAACAAACCACAACATGCAACCGGTCCATGAAGTCATCAGTTGTTAAAATGTGTGTGGATTAATGCACACCATCTAATTAGGGTCCATGAAATAATCACGATCGATAGTTAAAGGACTTATGTGACATGGTTCAAAAATCAGTCGGTGGAGTAGGTGTGTTAGTTCTTTAACGTTCACTACATCTTTAGTTTAAATATTATTTTATTGATTGATTTACTGATTTTAAAACAAAATACGTGTTCTTTCTGCTTCGCAGTCGAACATACTATTGCTATTTCAATTACTTTAATATTCATTTCATTAATTTCACATCATTATGTTGATGTGGCGTATGTTGACATGAGTCGATAAACATCTGTGTCAGGTCGTACACTTTTTATGACGAACTGACTGAAATGTTATCCTTAGGCAATCTATCACATTTTATATTTGCTCTAGCAGGAATACTTAATAAAAACAATGTATAAGACAAGTCAAGGGGAGTGATATTATTAATCCATAGTTACAAATCCATCACACTGATATCCCTGCTTATTATTGTTTTTTCTAATAAGTGCCATATTATTTTTTTCTAAATTCCTATTTTGCCCCATTGAGCATTGCTACCGATTTAGAATTTATTAAAAATGGCACACCGTTGCGTTATTTTCTACAAAGTACAGGAAACAATCGCCTTATGTATAAAATGCTGACCAGTACAAAAATCTATTTAGTGTAATAAAAAATCGGATGAAATTACTAAACAAACCTGAAAAATTCTTCTAACGCAACGGGCTCCAGTATTTCTTTGAGTAACTGTTCACTTTGTTTCAAAGGATTTAGGTTACTGGTAATCTGTTTCGAAGATATCGACAAAGTATCAGGGCGGAATAAGGCATTCAAAAGATCGTTTTTGGGAGATTGTATACAATCTTTTTCAGCAATCGTATTACTGCCTAATCCCTGTTTAGGATCACACTTTTGTTTCTTTGCATGTAAATTTTGAAATTCCTTATCAGATTCAGAAGTTACATCTGCAGTGTTTAAACTGAATTCAATATCTTTAGTTTTAGAACAACCAACATCTGTTGCACAAGACCCATCTTTTTCCGAGAATTTACGCTTGCTTCGCCTTCGTTTCTTTCTAGTATTATTTTTTTCGTTTAGTCGATTTGATGTTTCGGAGGTTAAGGGTTTTGAAATTCCATTTACACTGCAAGGGCCATTTAGTGTATCCAATGATCTAATTAATTTTTCAGTCAGTGACACACCTTCTTCTGAGCTTTTAAGTTTGCCCTAAAATAAATACAAGTGAAGTATGAGACTGATGTTCTGAAAAAAAAGTTTGAAAACTAATAGCAAAGTTTAACCTATGGATTTTAAAACCCACATACGTGAGATTTCAACTAGAATATTGCATTTTAGCACCCAATCAGTGATTTTTTAAAAATTTCAATGATCTCGGCCGTGTTACGCGAGTAGGCACTCAGCTAGTTACAGACCTCTCCGAGTTCTTTCTTAAGAAGCGGTTCAGACGTCCAAGTGGTTTCCTTATGATGGAACGCGAAGCGATTATAGATTAGCGACTAGCATTGTGGGTAGCATACTACATGTTAACATGTATTTTCTCTTGGAATAAGAATAATCGCCACCACAGTCACAAGACAATTCAAAACCTACAATCAATTAAACTCAGTATTAGATTCGCCCGATGAATCTATAATCTACTGCTGACTTAATGAAGGTTTATGGTGCACATATTCACCTAGTACGTTTATCAAATCATACCGAACGTATATGAAGGCTATCGGCAATAATATGGTACTACTGTATTTAGTCAACTATAATGGAGATATCATTAAGTAGGTAGGACCCTACCATACACATGGAGACTTGAAAAAACAAACACAAACTTAATAGGAATGATATCTGCAATGGTTGACACAGTTATCCCCTACACACTGACCGATCGGAAGGTCAACCTTATTGCTGAACGCCTCACGACTTTCCCCTAGTATGTCCTAAGAAAGCTACTTTTAGTGCATCCGAATTTAATATGAATTTTGAAAAGTCCTTACCTGACTGTTTAGCTTCTCGAAGCGATAAAAATCCCTCGCAGACAGCATTGTAAAAATCTATTAACGTGCTTTAATTTACTGTACCGCGTTGTCGGCGTTTATTTGAAGGCAAGGGAGATCTAAAAACAACAGCAAACAAACTGGAATCAGTGAATGTCCGAGGAGAAAGAACATGGAGTACCAGAAACTATGTATATATTTCGAAAACTCGGACAACTTCATTGTTATAAAAGGGAAAGCTTATTTACAAAGTAGTCTCGTACATCATCAGCAAATCCAGTTTGCATAAGCCTAGTCCTTTTTCTACCAGAACATTTAACCTTTGTTGCCCTGAAATAGGAAAACAGATTCACATGAATCACATTGAACGCAGTAACTTTCAAGTTACACTACCTCGTCCCTCGGTGAGGCACCATCCTGAGTGCTTAGTTGCGCACACGGATATGCCATACCTTCCTCTGATGGTACACCGTAAAAGTTGGTGGCGGGCGGGGTTTAGAAAGGGTATTCGTATCTCAACAGGACTTCAGTAATAAGGACAGTAGTTTGATGAACCTGTGTTAATCGTGACAGACTGCCTTCCAATGCAGGTCCAGCTTTTCTTTGATAATATTCACTGATTGGGCTAATACCACGTGTTTGGGTAAGGCGTCCCAGTCACTGACTACTCGATGAGAAAGACGGGACCCCACTTTAAACGTATTTCATTCCCGAAACGTTAGGTAGCATGCCAGGACCCTGTGGACCCAATGTATTGATGTGCAATAAGCTAAGAGATATTGCAACATCCCAACATCCAGTCGACGACTTACTGACAAACAATAATAAAAGAGCTCTAGTAGTGTGGCAGTTGGCGTCTAACGAGAAAGTACTTTGTGTACTAGAAACATATGCAGAGAAGCGTGAGTGAAGAATGAGGAACAGACGGAACGGTGAGCTCACAACCCATTAGGAGCACACAATGAATTTACATTAATCAAAGAATGTAATCCCAAGCTGCCAACTTTGGGGAAAATTTGGTCCGTTTTGGGGAAATGAGACGCAAACCCCAAATTTTCCCCAAACTTTAGGGATTTCCCCAAAGCTGGCAGCTTGGGATGAAAAACAACCAGATGTAACACAAGCCTTAGATCGTGACAGTATTGACCAATCTATCAATTTTGGGGAGGATGTCAGCAGCTTTTCGGAAGTCTTAAGAAATCTGCCCTAAAAAATTGGGGAAATGACACAAAAACCTCGAAATTCCCGTGGGGTTGAAACTACAGGCATAGTCCCAACACACTACAAGTGCTCCCGTTTGTTCTTTTCATCAGACTATTACCTCCCGGATGGTACGAGGTAATGTGTTGCCTAAATTCCAAATATCTGACACGCCTGAGCGGTGAGATGACTCTTAATCATTGGGGCACGGTAAAAGTTACTTACTTACAAAGTCACCCGCCGTTTCGTTTCCACGACCTTGAAAGGCTTAACAAGAGGCGGTCATTCCATATTTCAGAAGTTACTCGTAATTTAATCTTCACTAGGATATAACACATTCTTCTTCAACTGATGGGCTAGTATCTATAGACCAGTCTGTCCTAGCAGCGCACTCCTGAATAACTGATATGTTAGCTCTCCATGCATCTGGGCGAGGCCTAATCTTATCGTATGTCATGTCACTAGCTTTAAACGTAAATGACGAAACAGAATGCTCGCTATTCACTAACGGTGGAAGAATATTTAGCTTGACAATATCCTTGGCCTCATGATCGGTTATCAAGTCCATCGGAGAATAATCTTGGTTTGCACAAAAACGTGTAGGTTTGGATACATGCTGTACTAATGCATACGCGATTACGGTTATCAGGAACCTACTAACAAAGAAATTTATAGGTCCTACCGTGGACATCACAGTCTAACTAATACTAGGTGCATTAAGGTCTCCTATTATCAAACATCTTTTATTTGCACTCCATTTCAAGGAGACGGTAACTGGAAATGAACCCTAACATGAGTGTGGTGGTGCAATTAAATAACTATGGTGATTCGTATCACTACACAACATACTGATTCGTGTCACTCAAAGTAAGAAACTATAAGGATTTATGAGTCATGATAAGTAGTGATCGCAAAACTACGCGTAACTGTAAAGCTGCTGCTGCTTCAAAAGTCTATAGGGTGTTACGGTCTATTCGTAGGTCTTCCCGGTATTTGGATGATGAAACGTTTAGTTTATTATACCCGATTTATGCGCGACCTCATTTAGAATGTGGGATTCAAGCAGCGAGTCCTTGTTTCAAGCATGAAGCAGAGACCCTGGAAAGAGTTCAGCGCCGAGGTACTAAGATGATACAAGGTCTATCTAACCTATCTTATGAAGACAGACTGAGACACCTCAAATTATTTCCGTTATCTTACCGTAGAGTACGGGGTGATCTAAGATTGACTTATCGTATACTGAACGACGACCTTGGCATTAACATGTCTGATCTTTTACTTCCGTCTAGGACTGATCATTTCAGAGGACATTCGAAGAAAGCTCAAAAACCGAGATCAAACCGTTCACGTCTGGAGTTTCGTTTCACGCACCGAGTTGTGAAGTACTGGAATTCTTTACCGTAACACGCAATATCAGCACCTTCTGTTTAAAAAGAGATCGGACCTCCGCAGTGTTACAAACTGCAAGGATTAATATAGATCATTGAACCTCCTCTGTTTGTTACTGAAGTCTTCGGTGATCTTCTGATAATAGATAAGGTAAACTATTGGGTGAAGGCTTCTCCTATTACTTCTAGAACAATCTGAATCACCCGAACGTCATCAATCCAGACACAGATCACAATGAATAAACAAGGACTTAATTGTCATTGTTAGCCGCCAAAGGTCTAAGAACTTTATGGTCAATACGTAGGGCTTTTATTGCTGTCGACGCTAAAACATTTTTGACCTTGTATACAGCGTTCGTACGTCCTAAACTTGAGCACTGCATACAGACGGCTATCCCCTGCTCAAATGAGACAGTGAACTTTTGAAAAATGTGCAGCGAACAGAAAATAAGCTGATTCCCGGAATAACGAAGCTCTAGTATGATGCTCGACTGACCGAGCTAAACCTATTTTCGTTGTCATATTGAAGAACTAGAGACGACTTTATTACAGTTTTAAAATTGCTTAGTGATGAATTTGCATCTGATATGCTCTCATTTTTCTTGTCTTCCAAAACAGAGAATTTACGAGGACACTAATAAAGAGTTCACAAGCCCAGAAAAATCTTTTGTCAGTTGTATATCGACTTTCCCATCGAATCATCAACGACCGGAATTCATTACCTCAGCACGTGGTTAGGGCTCCATCCATCGACTCTTTCAAAAGAAAGTTGAATCAAATTAGAGACCACCATTGCCAGGACTAACACAGGTAATCAAGCCTCCTGTCCTTTATAGATTGTAAACCGAAACTGAAAACAGCCTGTTACCCGAAGCAGTGTTGTCCGCACTCTCAATTGACTCATTCAAGAGAACACTGGACACTCTTTGAAGCAAACTATAGAAGGAAGAACATAGGACGTAAGCCTTCTGTTCTAACTACACAAATCTGAATCAGTTGATGAAGACTAGGTTTCTGCCTGAAGGTTTCGCTGATTCACTGCTACTAGACACGGAAGTCCGTTGAGCGAAAGCTTCTACTATTCCGTACACGACCATTCAAAAACGCGCACTGACCTCCGAACAACAAATTATTAAACTTGAACGCATCGTGAAACCTGGTAAATTAACAACAGTTCGTGACGATTCCCTCATTATCATGAACCTCGTTGACAATCCTGACCTTCCTCCCATTCTGCAGGACAAAAATGACAGGATGTTCTGGGGTGAATTGAACAAGAAGCTCGAACTTCCTAGAATAGAGCCTTTGACGGTCACCCGGCTCACTCGAGGAAAGGATTCTAAGCATCTAAATCACCCGAGGCTTCTCCGAGTAACACTTAAGAATGCTACCGACGTAGAGGACGTCTTGCTAGCAAGCCACTTGCTGAAATCAGATGGTAACGTAAGAATACTGCCCGACATACCGTACTCTGAGCGCAGTATCATACGGAACGTCCCTAAAGAATCTCGCTAGTTTTTCCGCGGAAGAAACATGATTGTCCAAGGTATACCGGAAAATGCAGACCCTACTCAATCAAATTCTGACATCAGGGAATGGAAATTCATCAATCAGTCCTTGAGGCTCAAACACATACTGACTCAGCATGTGACGAGACTAGCCAAGAAGGACGGTGATATTAGACCCCGTCTAATGAAGATAACCTTCCCATCTTCCCACATGACGGCTGCAGTTCTGGAAGCATTTCGTGCCAACAGACGTCAATTGCCACCTGGAATCCACATGCACCCGGATAGGCCATATGAAGCTAGGACCAAGCACAAAGGCAAGTTGTAGCTGACCATTCCACTTGTGGACTGTCTAAATGATAAAACAAAGCGTGTAAAGGACAGGGACTACCACCTCGGCAAACCTCATATAGGTGGGCTACCTGTCCATTCACATAAGGCTCATACAGAAAAACAGGATGAAGCTCACGCGTTCCAAATTGAAAGCATAAACTGCTTATATATGAACGCCGCGAGTCTACCAAACAAACTGGATGAACTACGTGAACTTAGCAATGCTAATAAGGCCCATCTGATAGGAATATCTGAAACCTGGATATCTTCTCAGTTCTCGGACCAAGAGTTAGCATTGCCTGGGATGACTTTGTTCCGCAACGACAGAAAAATAGGAATTGGGGGCGGAGTAGCCATATACATAAGCTCCTGTTTGGAGGTGCACCAAGTTCACAACCTCGAGTTTAACAAACTCGAGGAATCCATATGGTGCTCTGTAAGGTTGTCTAGTACTTCCAGGTGTCTAGTCGGAGTCATTTACAGGAAGCCAACTGCCGACACCGAGTACGATAGTCGTATGCTGGAAGGACTATCCCGCTCTGTCCGTCTCGGTTTCACACACATCCTGATTCTAGGGGACTTTAATCTCCCTAGAGTCAACTTCGCGGAACACACGTACACTGGAGGCGACAACTCAACTGAAGCTCGGTTCTTCAACCTCATCGATGACTTGAGCTTATATGAAAATGTGAGGTCGGCAACTCGTTGGAGAAACAGTCAGACACCATCGCGCTTAGACTGTGTATTTGTAGTGGCATTGGACAATAGCCACACAATCCACAAAGCCGTGGACACAAGACTACTCAGAAATTGATATTCACTATTTAACGCGGAGAAATACCTAACAATCGGGAAGGCGCGAACAATGAATTGAATTCACTGGAGTTGATCGAGTGGCATGGCTCGGCCATGCAGGCGTGGTCTCTGCCGAATGTTACCTTATATCTTCTATTCATATTAAATATATTGTTCCTTCTCTAGCCTAACCTTGTTCTACATCACATATTGGTAATTGATACGATACAGTGAGTTGGTGTAGTCGATGGTGTGACTTCCACATAAGATCTTATAGATTAGGCAGTTATATCATGACAAACGAAGAATTCCTAGTTGACAACCTCTCAATACTGGCTCCTCTGGGAAAGAGCGATCATGCCGTCATAGCCTTCAGTTTTGTCATCAAAACTAAGCTAAGGTATCCCAACAATAATTTGCGTTGGAATTTTAAACGGCTGAATGTGCCAGGTTTACACGACTATCTACAACAGGTGGTTTGGGATATTCACCTCCAACTCGATGTGGACGGTCACTGAGACTTCTAACTGCACACGCTCTTATGTGCTACAAACCATTTAGTCCCTCAAACGGTTCCCAAAAGCTGCAAGCCACCTACAGTAATCAAGAACCGTACCCTTCGCCTCCTAAGCCGCAAAAGACACTGTTTGGCGGAATACAAACGAACTGATAACGACGGAGCGTATAGGCAATATAAACATATTAGGAACAAATGCACGAAGGCTATAAGAGAAGACAGGCTTCAGTACCAGACAAAGCTTATGGACAAATTCGCCTCTAACCCTGGAAGCCTATTCCGTTATGCAGCCTCTCTTCATCAAGCCAAAACAGGAGTTTCTCAACTGCTAGGTCTTAACGACCCGACCAACAATGATGGCGACGCCGCTAGCCTTCTGGCGGCACATTACTCTCAAACATTTCAACCGGCTGACATCAACCTTACTGACGACAGTTTCATCTACAATTCCACAGGACTCTCCGAAGTGAACCTACGAGCTGACTTGGTATTCCGTAAATTGCAGCACTTAAGACTAGATACTTCTCCTGGCCCGGATATGGTTCATCCTTTCATACTGAGGGAGGCAGCCTCAATCCTGGCAACGCCGCTTAGTGTGATGTTTTCACACTCGCTAAGCCTAGGCAAATTACCGGAAAACTGGAAGTTGGTTCACATCACACCAATTTTCAAAGGTGGTCGACGCAATGAACATTCAAGTTATCGGCCGGTAGCTCTTCTGTCTTTACCTTCAAAACTCATGGAGTCCCTGATATGTGACGGTTTAAACGACTATCTACTGTCCTTAAATTTCTTCTCACCCCAACAGCATGGTTTCAGGAAGGGTTACTCTTGTATAACCAACCTGCTGACTGCGGTTGACAGATGGACAAGCATCCTCGATCGCAAGGGAAAGGTTGATATCATTTACCTTGATTTCTCAAAAGCTTTTGATAAGGTTAACCACTTGTGTCTTATCAATAAGCTCAAACAACTAGGTATCAAACCACCTCTAATCGATTGGCTCAATTCACTCAAATCTAAACCTTGCGAACAACGCCTCCATTCACTAGACCTTTACCCATTAGAATTTAGGCGTCTTAGAGGTGATTTATTAATGGCTTATAGTATTCTTAACACTTCTGGACATCCTTTTAAACACCTACTTAAGCTTAGTTCGAATAATAATCTAAGGGGTAACACCCAGAAACTGGAAACACAACATAGCAAGACGGAATGTAGACGCAACTTCTACTCCTTAAGAGTTGTCAAAAGCTGGAACTCGCTGCCGACCGAGCTAGTTCAAGCGACTTCTCAGGAGTCCTTCAAGAGGCAACTTGACCTATTCTTAAGGACCAAGGACAGCATCACACTATGATATACCAATTTCTTTTCCTCTTTTATTGTTAACATACCTAGGTTCCTGCCTGGAGGATTTGGTGATCCCCTGCTACTAGACACGGAAGCCTGTTAAGCGAAAGCTTCTTCTATTCCATCCACAACCATTTGAAGCATTTGGACTGAAAGGCGCTTACAATAAACTCAAGGTCAATGCAACGCTTAGATGATACTGAACTATCAAAGCCTCCATCGGAAGTTTTAGAAATCATTTGCAAATTAGGAAAAGGTTCTTATGGTAGCGTTTACAAAGCCAGATATAAAGCGAATGGTGGGATAGTTGCTGTAAAGAAGGTGTGTAACAGCCTACCATATAAACGCCTATTATATAATATACATTATGTAATATATATCTATTAACTTGCATACTTATATCCAGATCCGAGTGATTTTTCGATTTTTACTTACAGACTCGCTTTATCACTAAATTTGTTTCGATAATAGTATTGTTCTCAACGCTATGATTGTGTTCATGTTATAATCCATACAATTCACATTAATTCGGGTCAAAATTATTGATGCCCATCAATAATCCAAGCACTTAGTAACTTTTTAAAAACACATGCGTTGGTAATGATGTGATTAAAATAAATTTTTACACTGAAGTTGCAGTTATGTAGGAAATCTTCAGAATAGGTCGGATATTACCATAAAGAGCACTACCTAACTAGTATTGGGTTCCTAGGAAGGTCCTAATTGATTTCCTAACGATTCTTTTCAACACCTTAAAACCTAATTTTGCGAGGTTTATCAATCTGTGGCTTGACGGCTGTAGCCTGAATCTTGTTTTTTTCTTCCTCGGGAGGGGGCGTAAAGGGTAAGACATTAGTTGTAAAGTAAATTTGCTTAGCAGCGTTTTTGAAATCGTTATCAGGAGATCAAACACATTAATTCCAAGTTGTTGGCTGAAGTGAAAAACTGAACATGATAAATTATATCGAAAAAGCGGATCAAATTAAAGTATAAGTAAGACAATTTTTGCCCCGAAATGCCATGGTACGGCTGAGTGTGGGGAGAGTCATCTCTCTAAATGCTCTCGCATAGCCACGCATATACAGTTACTGTCAGGGAAGTCCTACTCACTACCTTCTCGCGGCATTACTGTTGTTTACGAAATTGAAGGGTCGAGAAGCGAATGTCCGGCGCTTTAATGGTTTGATGGACACTGAGGGTCCACCTAGGGGAGTTGATAAACCCTGACTCCATACCAATGGTACACATGGGCTCCAGGATTCTAGTGGAACAAATGGCGTATGAACCAATTATTGGTCACTGCCTACCATGTGACTGCATCTTTTAACGTTGTTGCACTTCCTTGTGGATCAGACCTTTAGGGCAAAGGCTATAGGTGTGGCCCCTTTAAAAAAATCACCTGTTTCGATTTGGGCACCCGGGCAGTATCACAGCCCGTACACAAATCAAGTAACTTGTGTGGTGTATATGTAATCGGTGCCCCTTTGTACCAATATTTATGTTCAAATAAATAAATAATTGACCAAGTATTATTAAGGTTTGATGATAAACAATGAATACAAACCGCTTCATAACAATCGATTTTACTTTTTATCTCCCACTGTCTGCGACCAATGGTTACGATGTACTCGTGTGCTACAAATTCCGTGTTACATTTCACTATTATTCGATATTTCAGGTTGCCTACAACAGTTTGCACTGGTTAGCACTGCTTGTCGCTTAGGCGATGGAACAAAACACATAACATGTCTCATTCACCACAGTCAACGAAATTTCACCGCGCTGTTAGCATACAATTTCTATCCATAACTGTACACGCGATTTTAGCATCACTCACTCATTTATTCCATTTTGCCGAATCAATGGTTTAAAGGCTTATGGGTTAGCTAATGGTGTTTGGTTTTTTAAAAATAGATATCACTCTCCGAAGTGAATGATTTCTGTTGGGGCGGGACGATGGTATAAGCGGAGTTTGTTCTTAGTAAGCACTACACTTCTATCGCTAGAACTATCGTCTTTGTGGGACAATAGCACAATCTTAGCTTGACAACCAATATTTTCAATTACATTCGGATTCCATCTTTCTTTTCAAATGGGTGATAACTGAAATGTCCCATAAAGACAGCTGATGTCATTTCCATAAATAAGCGTATCAGGGCAAACCTGGAATTTCGCAAACGTACGTTCTGTCAAGGATTTCAATCACTTCACAGTATGACCTTTCATTGTTATCTACTAAGTAATAAGCTTTGTAGTAATTAAATTTCAATCTTTCAGTCACATTTGCTCCTTCTGAATCGTATTTCGTGCTTACGCTACCATTGTTTTCGATATTTTTCCTTTTCTGTGCTTCTCATTTTTTTAAATTTTGCTCGTTATGTATATGTAATGTTGGAACTTCAGTCAATATACACCCATGTTAGGCTGTACTCTGATAACTTGCTAGGTGACTGAAATATCAAAAAAATCTTAATAAGTCCAACTAGTTTGAGACTGTCATTGTATAACACTATGTTAAGAAAAAAATCATTATAATATGGAGGTTGAAAACATACTGCTTTAACAAAACGTTCAGTGTCTTCCATTCAATACTCTACTCTCTCATATTTATTATTTCACAGGTGCCTGTTGACAGTGACTTAGCCGATATAGTAAAAGAAATATCAATTATGCAGCAATGTGATAGCCCATTCATTGTAAAATGCTATGGTAGTTTATTTGATAGTCAAGATTTATGGATATGTATGGAATATTGTGGTGCTGGTTCAATAGCTGATATTATGCGTTTAAGAGGTAAAGCCATTGGTGAAGAAGAAATTGCTACTGTATTACATTACAGTTTATGCGGTTTAGATTATTTACATCAGGTAAGTTTTTAATATATCAAAGTAATTTTATTTGTGAGAATCTGTAATTTTGGCAAGCAATTAATTTTAAAGGGAGATCGATTGCAAATCATTTAACTATTAACATCAATCACCAGGATAATCATCCCCCTTTATATTTAAGCCTCGTTTATTCAGCGGTTCTATTAACAAACGACTTTTCAAAGGTACAAATGTACTTTAGTGGTTAGCGTATATGAAGTAATGTACGAATCATATACAGGCTCATGTAGACAGTTACTTTTGTTATTAGAGGACAAGTACTAAAACTACTGATCTACAAAACAATTTTTTACTCCCTAGACAGGTTTTTCAATATTTTCAAATGTTGCCTGTATTAGTGTCTTCTCTGGTAGATTAATCTATTTGTTTCATATTTCCGCCTATAGATGCGAAAAATTCATCGAGATATCAAAGCGGGTAATATACTACTACTCAATTCGGGTGCTGCTAAATTAGCCGATTTTGGTGTGGCAGGTCAATTGTCTGATACTCTGGCCAAACGAAATACCGTCATCGGAACACCTTATTGGATGGCTCCTGAAGTTAGTTGTCATATCTTTATATATATAAATAATGTCGACAATGTCTAGCGCAGTAGTCAGATATGGGTTTACATACTCATTTTTGAACCGAATTTCGTATAAGTTTGTAGCGATGCTCGTTCGACTAGACAGTTGGAAAATATCAACGCTGTAATCGGCAAAATGAGTGAGCGCGATTATTGAACTCTGCAGTTTTACTTAAGGAATACACCTTCAATATTTTCATCCCGACTCCCGGCTGGTAAGAAATCAAACTGGCTTTCGGAGAACAATATGTATGATTGAAAATTGATAATTTCTGTACGAACTCTGTCAGGTGATTAGTGGTCATATTTAAATAATTTTAAAGCAGAACGAACTTTTTGCTGGAATCGAGTGAAATACTTGTGTAAATTATTGAGAATGTCCTACTAAAATAATTAGTGGCATGGAATTTTAAAATATGACAGGATGCTACTTAAGCAATAATAACTTTGCAAAAATGATCATAATCTTATTTCTTCTTACCATCTTCCCCCGAAAAAATATAAGGTTTATGTTTATTTTCAAGTATTTGAGACTTTCTCACTGAAATTTCTTAAACCTGATTTATTAGGGTTTGAGTTACATGTTTCACCTGGCGTCTTTCTCCATCAGTTCATTTTCGGAGTAAGAGTGACCTCCATTCTGGTTCAATTTGTTAGTAGTTCTTGGAATTGTATGTTCTAGTTTAGAATGATTCGAGAAGTGTATCGGGCAGTAATTCCATTTTACTTGCGTTGTCATTAGTGTGTTGTACATTCAGTTTGTTCATGTGTCTGATCCATATGGTCCTCCCTGTTTGTACCATAAGTGTTACTGACCTTCTCTCCTGACAATTATCCCCGGTACCCGCCGAAAGTGTTATGCAAGACAATCTCTTGTGTATATACCTTAGTCATTGGTGTAAACTCAGTAATTGAAGTGATCAACAGCTGTTGTTTTGTTGGGAGTAATTTCCGAGCCATTAAACATTCTGCTGGTGGAAGTCATCTTTTTATCTCTGTGTTCAACGTATCTCTATAAGTGAGGACTCTCGGGCTCTGTGGTCATGCTCCCAGGTAGTTAAGACCAACACTAATCCGATTTTCTTTTCAGGTTCCTCAAGAAGTATCCTTCCACGGTGTGGGCAGCAGGGAAGTGACATCAGCCCTCATACCCGTAACAGCACACGAGACTAAGTCGGTCACATTCAAACCCTTCCTACACCTCTTAATAACTCTTATCTCCCCGACTAACCCTTCTCACGTCCTTTTATCACCTCTCACCGCTAGGGCAAACGATTCGAGTACGCGGAACGTTATTCCTGGTCTCCTGAAACCACGCTCTAAACTTCATGTTGGAGCTTATAACGTCCGAACACTGCCAAATAGGACAACAGGCTTCCTTAGCTAAAACTTTAGAATCTCGTGCCATCGATGTGTGCTGCGTCTCCGAAACGCGCATACAGGATTTGAGTAGCGTTCAGGGCTCGTCAGGGCTGTCCACTATCTCCATTCTTGTTTAACTTTGTCATTGACGTACTTTTAGAGATAACACTCTCCTCATCTGAATTTCCATGGTTTAAACTTCTACCAGGAGGTTCACTTGTTGACTTGGAATATGCCGATGACATAGTCCTATTTGGTGAAGACGCTGACAAAATGCAGAGTCTTTTGACCACTCTAAGCAACAATGCAAGCATGTTCGGGATGCGATTCTCTTCCTCGAAATGCAAAATGTTGCTTCAGGATTGGGTTGCATTGACACCCGAAATAATGATAGGGAGTGAAGTAATTGAGTGTGTCGACCGCTTCACTTATCTTGGAAGTCTCATCAGCCATTGTGGTCTGGTGTGTGACGAAATCTCACCACGGATACAGAAGGCTCGACTAGCTTTTGTCAACTTGCGTCATTTATGGTGTAGGAGAGGTATCCGTCTATCAACCAAAGGATGTGTTTACTGTGCAGAAGTTCGTCCCATACTACTTAATGACAGTGAAACATGGCCGGTAAGAGTAGAGGATATTCGTAGGTTACTAGTATTTGATCATAAGTGTTTTCGAAACATTGCTCGTATATCCTGGGACCATCGAGTAAGTAACGCATTTGTTAGGAAACGGGTACTAGGTAAGGATGGTAAATCAATTGATGACGTAGTGAATCTTCATCATTTGAGATGGCTGGGACATGTGTTACGTATGCCCAACTACCGACTGCCTCGACGTGCGATATTTTATGATGTAGGAGGAGTTTGGCAGAAAGCTAGGGGTGGCCAAACCAAAACATGGCACAAGTCCATGAAGTCACTGACAAGTGGACTTAGTCATATTGGTAGGTGTAGACTACCTGGTTGGGATCCGCGAGATGATAGTAACCGATGGTTAGGGACCCTGAATGACATGGCTCAAAATCGTTTGCAATGGCGCAGGTGCATCCACTCTTTGTGTTCTCCCAAATTCTAATCTTCTGAATTCTTCGTGTCCCTTTCTTTTTTCTCTTTCCAAATTTATTTTACTGGATTATACTCTTTAAATAACATCTTCAAACCCTAATTTTTCTGATTACAGCTTATAGTTTCACTACATGTAGCACTACGGGATTTGAATCGACCACTGCATCTTTGTGCTAATGTGGTGTGGCAACTCGAACTGATGTACGTACGTACGTACGAATTTCTACGTTGTTACTGACTGACTATAAGTGAGGAGAAACTTTTGAAAATTTAGCCGGTTTTTCCTAATATCAAAAACACAGTCTACTTAGGGGAGTTGGAAAATCCAGTCCAACAAGTTGTATGGGCTCCATTATTCTAAAGAGACAGATGGCGTGGAGACTTATTTTGATAACCGGATACCATGGATTAAATCCTCAGATTGAAGGTTCAGGAAGTGGTCTTCGAAGAAATTCACCTACGATTTGGGAATCCGAGTGGCTTCTCAACCTTCCCTCTGCATATATACATGCATTTGCTTTTCTTTATTTGCAACACATTGATTCTGGTACATTTGGACACGAAATAAATCATGCCACACAAATGAAGTGAAGAACTTCAGAAGAGAAGGGAAGCAGACTAAGTAAATAAACGGACAAGATTAATAGATACAGTTTGGTTTAAAATGCAGATAAGAAAGTTTTCATACAGTTAAAGGAATTAGACTCACTTTTATGAAGAATGTAATAGGACACTACAGTAAAATTTCCATACTTATGTACACTAATTGCTAACTGATTAATTGCTGTTTAGATAGTATGTACATCGTCAGAAGGTAAAACAATCTTATCTGCCCACTCGAGGTCAGAGAGTCTTCTTTCAGGTAACAAATCCACACCTTCATCACCAATTCCTTCAGAGGTGTCCCCGGAATTTCATCTGCGATAAGTTAAAGAGGAAGGAGATATTTGAACTATGGAGAGACGTAATTGTATAACATCGTTCTGTCTGAGGCTGTTTTTATGCAGATTTTTAAAGATGTTAGCACACATGTATTGATCATTTTATCGTTTCCTAATTTTTTCAAGGTTATTCAAGAGATTGGTTATAATTGCTCTGCAGACATTTGGTCATTAGGTATAACTGCTATTGAAATGGCCGATGGTAAACCTCCATTAGCTGATATTCATCCTATGCGTGCATTGTTTATGATCCCGAGTCAGCCTGCTCCAGCTTTACGTAAACCTAGCAATTGGTCATTGGAATTTCGTGCATTTATTGCAGCATGTTTGGCGAAATCACCTGAAGCTCGTCCTACGGCAGCAGCTTTACTACAAACTGAATTTATCCGTAATGCAAAACCTTGTTCAATATTATTGTAAGCTTTTTTTCATGTCTGATTATTATTCCAGTTAAATTTATATATGACGGGAGTTGAGATGCTTAATGGTTCTAATTATGAAATTTCTTTCGATTGATTGGAAAATGTGTATTAACAATAATCAACTTGGTGAGTATTGACACAATTACAACGAAGTGCTTACCTGAGTACAGCAGGCTTTTCCAATGTCATTCTGTGTAGCATGTTAAATTTTTGCGGATCACTTGTTCAAAACTAGTTGTCAAAGTTTATCTTTTGCCCATCAACCTGGTCTATGCAGCAGATACTTGATTTTACTGCATCCAGTTTTCGTATTTTAAGTAAACAATAATAATCTGTAATTCATACTGTCATTGTGAATATAAATTTATATCTATAAGTTCACCTGCTCTTGTGAAATAGGTTATATCGGTCACAGTCTCTCTCGAAATGCATCTCCGAGCGTTACTCCGTTGGGTTATCATAAGGATTACTAAAGTTAGTCAGTAGCTAAAATCTTCAACATCTCGTAAGCACTGGTTACATTCACCCATCTGTCAAAGTTATTCATGAAGTCAAACATAGTGGTTCAGAGAGATCACAAATCAGGAGCTTATATACAATGGAGGCTATAGCAACCCACCGATTTCAACCTAGTCTCTGTATACAAGAGCAGCATCTTCAATCTCTTACCATACCATGGTTTTATGTCCCCTTTCCATATTCCATGTCTACTAGTCTCTTGTTATTAATCCTTTGCCATTTTCCCGTAAGTATTAGTTAGCTATTTTTTACAACAATTGATTACTATGTTTTTCATAATTTACCAAGTGAACAATTGTCTATTCTACGAAATATCGTAATAATCTTTTGATTAGTCGTTAAATAGTTATGTAAATCCCTTTCTATAATTGGTAATTTCAAACGATTTATCAGCGCATTCTTAATATTCTTCGAGTTGACAGTTATCTTTCATACATAAACTGTTTGGTTCACTACGTAATTTCTTTTAATACTTGAAAACGTTTTCGATGGCTCTTTATATGACGCAATAGCTTCCTATTTTTTTTCTTCTGAACCGATACATTTTAATTCATTATAAATAAGATTGTACAGCTTAATCGAATGATACCGAAAAGAGAATTTTCTTTCTTGAATTATTTTTATCTGTTCTGCGATGAATCGATAGGTTTCTTCGTTTACTTCAGTGCTAATTCATTGCATATATTCATCATGATTATGAATCTACGTACAGTGGTCTTGTGATGCTACAACATTTTCTTTTAACTTGAGAGTGGCAGTAGATTTTTACTTTGATCAATGCATTTTTGAGATTTTATCAATGTAGTCTCAGTTCTTACCTGGAATCCTACATTTCAACTCAGCATCATTCAATCAATTTCAAACCACAAACCAACCCAAGTTAGATAACCAATGAAAACCTAGAAGCACTGGATCGAAGTTTCGTTCTAGCATGGAACTCCCCAGAAGTATTCATTCATGACCCTGAAACCGGAAATTGAACTCAGCACCTGGGTTTTCAATGATTGTTTGTGGTTTCAATGGAATTTAACAATCTCCGCAACCTCATACTGACAATACATACGTGCTTAGCCACTTTCAACGGTCATGCAGAGCGATCTGCTGCACAATATCCCTGCTGTTTAGTCAATGGAGGAATATCTCGCCTGTGTTATAGATGGCAGAGTTTTTCAGAAGGCGATAGGTGGTTTTTCGTGGTCGCACCGGAATTTCGTCACTCACTCGCTCACGGAGAGTAATAATGCTTTCAAGTTGAGTGACGTCAACGAGGGGAATCACTACCCTTCCTATAGTCAAATCAGATGTGAATACAGATCGGTTCATTTTTGAGAAAAAGAAAAGCATTTCAAATAATATTCCATCGTGGGTAAAGTGTAGTCTTAGTTTGGTCAACTATAGATTACTTACTTACTTACTTACTTACTTACGCCTGTTACTCCCAATGGAGCATAGACCGCTGACCAGCATTCTCCAACCCACTCTGTCCTGGGCCTTCTTTTCTAGTTCCATCCAATTCTTGTTCATTTTTCTTATGTCTATCTCCGATTCTCGGCATAATGTGTTCTTTGGTCTTCCTCTTTTCCTTTGACCTTCAGGATTCCATGTGAGGGCTTGTCTTGTGACGCAGTTGGGTGCTTTTCTCTATGTGCGTTCTATCCACTTTCAGCGCTTCTTCCTGATTTCTTCCTCCACTGGGATCTGGTTTGTTCTCTCCCACAGTACGTTGTTGCTAATAGTGTCCGGCCAATGAATTTGAAGTATTTTGCGTAGACAACTGTTAATAAACACCTGTATTTACTGGATGATGGCTTTTGTAGTTCTCCAGGTTTCTGCCCCATACAGTAGAACTGTGTTGACATTTGTATTGAAAATCCTGACCTTAGTGTTGGTTGACAGAAAGTTGTTTTGAGTTGCAGATGTTCCTCAGTTGCGAATATGCTGCTCTTGATTTGCCGATCCGCGCCTTCACATCTGCATCAGATCCACCCTGTTCATCAATGATGCTGCGCGAATATGTAAAGGTTTTTACATCTTCCAAATTTTCTCCGTCAATTGTGATTGGATTGGTGCATGCTGTGTTGTATCGGAGAATCCTGCTTTTCCCTTTGTGCATGTTGAGACCTACTGCTGCTGAGGCTGCTGCCACACTGTTTGTCTTCTCCTGCATCTGTTGTTGCGTGTGTGATAGAAGGGCCAGATCGTCTGCGAAGTCTAGATCATCCAACTGCATCTTAGATGTCCATTGTATCCCGCGCTTCCCTTCAGATGTAGACGTCTTCATGATCCAGTCGATCACCAGGAGAAAGAGAAAGGGTGAGAGTAAGCAGCCTTGCCTCACACCGGTCTTTAGTCCGAACGACTTTGTCAACTGCCCTCCATGCACAATTTTGCAATGTAATCCATCATATGAGTTCTGTATGATATTGACTATCTTCTGAGGCACTCCGTAGTGTCGAAGAAGTTTCCATAGTGTTGTTCTATCCACGCTGTCAAATGCCTTTTCGTAGTCAATGAAGTTGATGTAGAGTGATGAATTCCATTCAATTGATTGTTCCACAATTATCCGTAGAGTTGCGATTTCGTCTGTACACGATCTATCCTTACGGAATCCTGCCTGTTGGTCTCGAAGTTGGGCGTCTACGCAGTCCTTCATCCTGTTTAACAATACCCTGTTGAAGACTTTGCCCGGTATTGAGAGAAGAGTGATGCCCCTGTATATACCCATTTATATGTATATTTCTTGCTTGATTTGCTTTTGTAGACAACTAATTAATGAAGCCAACGAAGCGAGAGAAAGACGTCTTCTACAACAACAACAACAACAACAACAAACATCTACACCTGATACACCGATTTCCGATGTTAAACGACGTCATTCAGTAATGAATAAAATTGATGAAAATCAAGTTAAATCTAAACAAAATCAATTATCTCAAGATGATGTTGATGATAATTTACATACAATGGTTCGTTCAAATTCAACATCTAGTCGAACTGCGAATAATAATATTAATTGTAATAATAATAATGAATCTGGGTAAGATAATTCTTTATGTTGGTTTGCTTTGAGTTTCGTTATCTCCCGTGTGTGTGTGTGTGTGTGTGTGTGTGTGTGTGTTGATAAACAGTTTCTTTTATAATGATATGGTTTTGTGTTAATTGGTTTATTTTATAACATCACTGCAAAGCAACTATGTTGTCAGGCCATTACCGATTATGATCGATTATATCTGTTTTATGTTTTACATGGTTAAACTCCAGATGTCACAGACTTTCTCTAGAACTATAGATATTTTGACGATATGACTGTAACAAAACAATTAATAAATTACTTAATGCTTTACAGAGCAAGAACAAACAAATAACATTCTGTTACAATGCCACATAGTAAGTGAGAAATACATGTTCTCATAACCTACTGTATTAGTAAGTGAACTAATTATTTTTCTGACCATGATCCACACCTGCGTGTATCCGTCTAGGTCACTTTGGAAAAATACAGCCCCCAAATGCCCTGGTATGGCCGAGTGAGGTGGACCCTCTCTCCCTCTCGAAATGCTCTCACACGGCCACGCGTATGCAGCCTCTTCCAGAGAAGTCCTACTCAATACATTCTCGTGGCGGGGGTGTTGTTTACGAAAATGAGAGGACGAAAAGCGAATGTCCGGCGCTTTGACTCGATTCCAAACCAATGGTGCACATGGGCTCCAGTATCCTGAGGGAACAAATGACGTATGAACCAATCGTTTGTCACCGGCTTCCATAAGATTGCATCTCCTTACGATGCTCCACTGCCTTGTGGATCAGACCTTCATGTCGAAGGCTCCGGTTGTGGCCCTCTAAGAAAACCACTTGCTTCGGTTTGGGCACCCGGGCAGTATCACAGCCCACACACACAAATATGGTGTGGCGCATATATATTTGGTGCCCTCTTGTACCAATATTTATGTGTTCAAATAAATAACAAATAAATAAGAGTTATTAGTATTTCTCTGTTTGGTTATTATGCCGATCATACATTAAGAAATCCATGCCTTAGCGATTTAATAAGATTGTGGAATATAATTATTTCATCAAACTATAATTCTGTATTGTGTTACATATCATTGCTTCGTATATTTCACCTATCTATATGAATATTTAATGAAAGACAGTGAATTTACTTTCAGTAAAGACATTATTTTATCGTCTAACTAATCACCATTCCTTTAATCTTACTTTAAAATATCAGTTTGGATATTGATGGTGCGGCAACTTTAGTTTCATTATGCTCAAACGAAGATCGCACAAATCATCATAATGACGGTGATGATGATGATGATGACGATGATGACAATGGTAGTTTTATACGTCATCACGATGATGAAACAAATGTCAATAATGCCTATATATCTTCCGGTAATCTTGATACAATGGTTGTCAATGATGGCGGGGAAAGTGAAGAAGATAGTGGTTCTGTCGTGGTACATGATACAACTGGTGGTTTGTCAGATGGACTAGATGATGCAGAACGCGATCAACGTGAAGCTTTCGAATTACTAGACGCTGCTCTTCCACCGGCTGTGCCTACTGAAGGTACACTAACTAGAAGAATTGATAAGGCCGTAAAAATGGTAAATAATATTGGGTAAGTCACTTTTTATATGATCACGGGTAAACCATTGAATCATCTCGTTCTTAGTATTCAGGACTGAATGTTGACCAAGCTTTTTTGGCATACATTTGTCTTGTGTGGATTACCTCGATATACCCTTCGAACAAGTTAGCGAATGTTAGATGGTGGTTGGAGGTAGTCAACAGGAAACCCTGGACCCGGGTTTCGTGCTACTTGGCACTCGTCAGCAAGGTGTACCTGTAACTTGAGGGAACTGGTGCTCCCTGGCGGATTCGATCTCGTGTCACCCAGCTTCACAGTCAGAGACGTTACCACTGAGCTATACGAGCCGTGACTAACCTCCTGTAGGACTGAGATGTAATCACAATTGATTGATCACTGGGTGGTGATCAATCTCATGCTCGTCTAGTCCTTATTAGTGCAGATCGAATGCTATCGATCATGTTGCAATGTGGCCACCAGTCTAGGTGACTCGACACTGCGGGCACCTTGCTGACGAGTGCCAAGTAGCACGAAACCCGGGTCCAGGGTTTCTTGTTGACTACCTCCAACCACCATCTAATCTCAATACATAGTACCCGCAGTGTCGAGTCACCTAGACTGGTGGCCACATTGCAACATGATCGATAGCATTCGATCTGCACTAATAAGGACTAGACGAGCATGAGATTGATCACCACCCAGTGATCAATCAATTGTGAGTTAGTGAATGTCTTTAGCCAGTTGCCCAGTAAAATACGCGTTGGCATCGTGTGAGTAACATCCGCCACATCAGTACTAAAAACTAGACAAATATATTGGTTATTACTTAATGATCAAGGAATGAAAAATATTACACTCTATTAATCTTTAGTGTGGATCAGAATTTACTAACTAATTGCCGACACCTCTTAACTTACAACAAGTCTGTACTGTTTATCGTTTGCCAGTTTCACTCAAATATACTACTCAATGAAGTTCGAACAAATTCAATAACTGTCTTGATCGCTTATATACTGCCTGATGGTATCTTATGTCCAGGATCTTATAAAGTACAAAATTGGTTTAAATTAGTAAATTCTCTTGAAAGTGATCAAAATATTATCAGACAATCAACGTTAAACACAGACAAGAAAAAATCACATTCATTTCGTATGGCTGAATGATGTGCGCCCTATCCACTTCCAACGACTTTTTCTAATTTCCTCCTCAGCTGGAAGCTGGTTTGTTCTCTCCCATAGTAGGCTGTTACTGATAGTATTCGGCCAACGGACAGTGAGTATCTGGCGTAGACAACTGTTTATAAATACTCCTACTGTTTTGATGATGATTGTGGTATTTCTCCAAGTTTTATCTCCGTACAATAGAACTGTCTTGACGTTTGTATTGAAGATCCTGACTTTGATATCCGTTGACAGTCGTTATGAGTTCTATATATTCTTCAGTTGTATGAATACTGTCCTTGCTTTGCCAATCCTTGCCTTTACGTCTGCATCTAATCCTTCTTGTTCATCGATCATGCTGCACAGGTACGTGGAAGATTCCATCTATTCCATAGCTTTTCCATCAAGTGAGATTGAACTGATATTCTTTGTGTTCTATTTGAGAATCTCGGTTTTTCTCTTGTGTATGTTGAGGCCTACTGCTGCTACACTAGTTGTCTTCACCTGCATTTGCTGGTGTATATGGGATAGAAAAGACAGATAAAATCGTCTAGCCACATGCAAACTGTCCATTGTATTCCGTGCTTTCCCTCAGATGTCGAGGTCTTCATAATCCAGTCAACCATCAGAAGAAAGAAGAAGGGGGGGAGTAAGCAGCCTTATCTGACTCCGATACTCTCTTGGAACGCATCTGTCAGATACCCTCAATGGACAACTTTGCACTGTAGTCCGTCGTATGAATTGCGAATGATGTTGACGATCTTTCCAGCTACTCACACCATAGTGTCGAAGAAGGTTCTATAAGTTTCTCCTAACCACACTGTCAAATGCTTTCTCATAATCAAGGAAGTTGATGTATGGTAACGAGTTACATTCAATTGATTGTTGAACGATGATCTGTGGTGTGGTGATTTGGTCTGTGCACGGCCGATCCTTACGAAATCCAGCCTGTTGATTTCGAAGTTGGATGTCTACTGAATCTTTCATCCGGTTCAGCAATACTTTGTTCAAAACGTTTCCTGGTACTGACAGTAGTGCGACGTCTTTATGGTTCTTACATTTACTCAGATCTCCATTCTTTGGTATCTTGATGAAGTGTCCTTCTTTCCAATTTCTCGGCATTTGTTCTTCCTCCAAAATCTTCCTGAATAGAACGTAAAGCATGTTTGCAGTTACTTCAATGTCCGGCTTCAGTGCTTCAGCTGGCCCATTATGAGGTCCTGCTGCTTTCCCGCTCTTGGTTTGTCTGAAGGCCATCCTGATTTCCTCGACTTTTAGTGGAGAGACATCTACGAAAAAGACTGTGTGCTACTTCAATGTGTGGTGGATTCAGTTGAGCTGGTCTATTCAACAGTTCCTCGAAGTATTCAACCCATCTGTTCCTCTGTTCTTGAATTTCAGTGTTTGCTTGCCTAATTTGTCCTTGACTGGTCCCTCTGGTTTACTATATTTCCCTACCAGTTTCTTCGTTGTGATATATTTGTTTGATATTTCAGCTTTTTCCGCTATCGTTGCTGTTGCTGATAACTATCTTCAACTGGTTGAGTTTGTCAGTGTCTTGGGGGAAGACTGTTTTAAACTTTTGTGATGCCGTTTTTTCAGTTTTCCAATGCTTCTTTAGCTTCAGTTTCATTTTGACAACCACTAGTTGGTGGTGATCTGAAGCTATGTCAGCTCCTTTGTTGGTTCTCACGCCTTCCATTGACCTTTTTAATTTTTTACTGACGCACATATGATCGATCTGGTTCTGTGTGATGTGATACAGCCAAACCTATATAGCTTTGTGTATGCATTTGTGTTGGAATGTCATACCGCCTACACCCATTTTGTGGAATGCACACAAATTTTCCTATCTCACCGTCCTCGTCCCCTTCTCTCAGTCAGTTCATGTCGTCCTGCGATATCTTCATATTCGATGTTTTCCATTCCGACTTTGTCGTTTAAGTCTCCCATCAGGATGGTCATTTCATTTCATGAGCACATCGCTATGATTGCTTGCAGCCTCTCGTAAAACTGGTCTTTATCGTCTTCATCTCTGTCATTGTTGGGTGTATAACATTGGATAACATTGATTGTGATTCTACCATTCTTTGTTTTGAAAGATGCTTTAATAACTCTGGGTCCATAAGATTCCCATCCGATGAATGCTTTTCGTGCTTCTTTGGATAACATCAGAGCACATTCCTGAGTGTGTGGAACACTTTCTTCTACGTACCTAGAGTAGAACATTATCTCTCCCAAATGTATTCTTTTCTATCCAGCTTGGGTCCAATGGGTTTCGTTGACGCCAAGAACCTTTGAGTTTTATCTACTCATTCCCGATGCTATTTGACTGGTCCTTCTGGTCTCCCATATTGTTCGGACGTTCAGCTTTCATCATGAGGCGTCATAGTTCTTCTGAATAAAGACCCTTCAACTTGCAGGACAGATTTTAAGTGGTTTGAATCGTTTATTGTGGTTAGCGTATTTTAGCAAGGTTGTTTTCTGCGGTATATATATATATATATATATATATATATATATATATATATATATATTTGCTATCACTAGTGAATTCCGTCGAACCCCTGAAAATGTAGTAAATATCATTGTTTAGCTCTAGTTATACAAAACATCTACAAAATTTAACGCAATTCTGAATGCTGTTTCAGCTGATTTACCATTGGTTAATTTAGCTTATGATAAAGGAACTAATAGAATCTTCAGTTTCTAACTTCATTTAACAGATCCATTCATAGTATCGCATAGGCTTATCGCAATATAATCACCTGGACAACCATATCACCAATTGATTAGTTCAATAGTTCTAACTTACTTCCCAGGACAGGGTTGGATGGAGAATGCTGGTGAGCGGCCTATGCTCTTTTACAGGGAGTAACAGGCGTAAGTAAGTAAATTACTTACGCCAGTTCTTTTCAGTTGCTATCCATCCTTTTCATTTCTGCTTCCAATTCTCGATACAGTGTGTTCTCTGGCCTTCTTCTTTTTCGGTTCCCTTCAGAATTCCAAATTGTGGCTTAGCTCATGGTTCAGTTTGGTGGTTCCCGTTATGTATATCTTTTCCTAATGACTATGTTGTAAGCTGGCAATGAATTATTTTTATAGTATACATAAGTGCTCAACTATCAAAAAATTTTTAGATGTTGTCAATCCGTAATGAAAAATTTTGTCGAACAATTATTAAGTCGATTAACGAATAACCAATAACAGAGGTGTTTCCAATGCTATTCATACCAAAGGGTGACTATCAAGAGGACGAGTGAAAAAGAGCGTACGCTAATATGGGCTATCATCAAAAGAGCAAATATTTATACATGTGATAATTGAAAGGGGGGATAACATTTTTTAATAGTATGAAATATGTTCGATTTACACTTTTCCCCTTTGCCTTAAGATCAATTAAAAACGTATTTTTCTAAATATATATGGTTAAGGGTCTACTTTCAATGGATACTGCAATCTTTCGAATTCGGTAATAAATTGTTATTGTTATTGCCCTAGTCATGTTATCTCAATGTCCATTTCGAACAACTAGGATATAATCTATTGAAAGGGATGTTTTTGTGTGCTAAATTGCTAACAGATCACGAATTTGTTAGACAGTTTCAGGTGACTGAAAATATGAAGGTTATAGACTATGTATTTTCAGTGAGAATGTAATGTAAATTGAACACATTTTATACGATTAAAAATGTTATTCCGTCTTTCAATTATCACATGTATTAATATTTCCATTTTTGATGATTGCCGTTTTTCACACTCTTCCTCGGACTCATATTAATGTGAACTGTTTCCAAACAAATAATGAATTGCCATCAAGAAAATTGTTCAATAGATGTCCAATTACTCATAAGTAATATAGTTAGAATATACATATTTCACTGTTATTTCCAGTAATTTGATTCAGTTAATTTATACATTCTTTCTATGTTCATTTTTAGTTCTGAACAACAATCAAATGATATAAATAATAATATGAATATAGGCGGTGGTATTGGTCATGCTCCACCATTTATCCAAAGACCATTTGCACCATTTTCTCGTGCTATTCAACAATCTGGTCTTTATACAAATGGATTAACTAATGAACCAGGTTCTTTAAGTCGTTTATCTTATACAGAATTAGAACAATTACTTATATCATTAACAAATGATTTAGAAACAGAATTAAGAAATTTAGCTGTTCGTTATCGTCATAAACGTCAACCATTATTAGATGCAATTGCAGAGAAAACAGCACAAGCATCAATAAAAACAACAAATACTATAAATAATGATATAACATCAAAATCTAATCCAATTACTCAATGTTAATCATTGTTTACTTAATTCATTTCATTATTATCTATTTAGTTTTTATTGCATGGTAACCATGAATAACCCTATCATCATTGATTTCAAATATATTTCACCTTCTTTCTTTTTTCTCTTTGTTGTTTACTTATGATTATCTATCGTTTATTCCTCTTTTTGTCCTTCAATGAATTTGTGTTCATTTACGAACGATTGATAGAAGATAGGAGATGTGTTATTTCTTAGTTAATTAATTTTCATCATCATTATCATCTCATGCTTAGTTTATATTTGTTTTCTATTGACAACTGTATATTAATCTTGTATATTTACATGAATATATATACATACTTCAATAAATGGCATTTTATTCATTATAGTTTATTGTTTGATAACTTTTGTTTAAATTCAATGAGTGTGTTGATATGTTTATTATTATGCTGCACATGGGCTACAGTATCCTGAAGGAATAAATCGCGTATGAACCTATTGTTGGTCACCGACTACCATGGGACTGCATCTGTTTACGATGCTCCACTGCCTTGTGGAACAAACCTTTAGGTCGAAGGCTGTGAGTGTGGCCACCTAAAAAAACCACCTTCTTCGGTTTGGGCACACGAGCAGTATTTCAGCCAACATTAAAATCGAATGATTTATGTGGTACATATCTATTTGTTGCCGATTTTTGTAAGGGCTGGAATAGTGCTTGGGTGCCCAGACCGAAACAGATAGTTTTCTTAGGGGTCCACACCCAGAACCTTCGACCTAAAGTTCTAATCCACAAGGCAGTGGGGCAACGTAAGGAGATGCAGTCACATGGTAGTCGGTAACCAATTATAGGTTCATACGCTACTTGTTCCTTCAGGGTACTGGAGCCCATGTTCACCATTGGTTTGAAATCAGGGTTATTCAACTCCCCTAGGTAGATTCTCCGTATCCACCAACCCGGTTAAAGCGCCGGATATTAGCCTCTCGTCCTCTCGATTTCGTAAACAACAGTAATGCCATGAGAAGGCAGTGAGTAAAACTTCTCTGGCAGTAGCCGTACACGCGTGGCCATATGAGAGCATTTCGAGAGGGTGAGCTGACTCTCCCCACTCTCAGCTGTACCAGGACATTAGGAGGCTCGTAGTTGAAAGGTATTTTAAACACTCAGTTTTTATACCACAAATCAAAATTAAATGCATCAAATTAATTGGTATCTGATCTGATATGTTTACTCATTTATGGATTAGTTTTTTTTCTTAGTTGAATTTTTGTTGATTAATCCGAAATTAAATAATTGAATTCATGACTTAATTGAAGCTAGACCACCATGGGAAGCCTGGAAGCATTGGACGGCCGTTTCGTTTTAGAATGGGACTCTTCAGAATAATATAAATAATTGGTTAGATTGTATACAAATATGCTAGTTCACAATTGCATATCTTACTATTTGTTATCGTCTAAAATCAGTGCTTTAATAAGCGATTATATACTGTTAAACTATCAAGTGTCATCATAGTTCACTATGTATGCATCTATTTGTTATCCGTGTAGATTCAAAACCTCATTCTGTACATAAGTCACTCAAATTCTTAGTGTTGATCGACTAAAATAGTTATAGGAATATTTTGTTCGTTAAACTCATTGAAGGTGACCTAAGTATCAAGTAGTTTTCAGTTGTTATTTATTTCTGATTGATTCCCATTCATAATTAATTGCTTTGAACTAAGAAGCTTACATCTTTAAATTTTGTTATGTAACTATATCTTGTTAAACTATTTCGACTTTTGTTGTATAACTCTCTGTTATTTAACTTACTCTCAGTAGAACCTCTGTACAGATACATTGATATAGGCGAATATTTGTCCCAACTTTTGGTCAATAGATTAGTATTCACATAGATTTAGACGAAGAAAAGAACTAATTTGTACGATATTGTGCCTTTTCGGATCTCTTGTAATAGGATAGATAGAATCAATTCTGAGTTTTTTAAAGATAGCTTGTTTAATGGATATCAATAATTCTATAATTTCTGCTCAGTTCTCCTTTATTGGTAGCATCAGCATTACTTATTCAATACGTTCTGGTGATATAAAGTGACATGATTACTAGTTGGAACTATCTATTCAGATGTAAAACATTTTGATTCATTATGTTTTATTATTAGTTTACCGAATTGAAATATATTTAATGCCAGCTTGCTCTATGAAATGAAACGAGACGCCTTTCATCCTAATTAAGATATGTCAGTAGGTGAAGTTACATGAATCACCTCTCGATTGACAGTTATTTAATTGTGAATGATGTTTGAATTAACAGTTATTAGTTTTGGCACAACTTACTTCATTAATTTCTCTTGTTATATTCTTTTACTAATCTGTCTACCATCGATAGTGTAGTCAGAATATGAGAGTTATCAGTCTGAAGTAAGGATAATCATTCATTTGAGGGAGAGAGAGAGAGATTTGTTCCTTATCTAATTTAATGAAATGTGATCACAGATTTATATTACTAGTGTAATGATATAATTATTCAAATTTTATAACTGAATAAAGAGACAACAACAAATTCACTTTTAACTTGTGAAAAAGTCACTTACTCGTGTTACTCCCAATTGAGCTTAGGCCGCTGCCTGCAGCCCCGCTGGGGCTACTGCATGTCCCAAGCCCGGATAAAGGAGGAGGGTTGGACATGGGGTTAGCGACCCCGTCCCGTAGAAAACTAACTCGCTAAAAAACGCTAATCAGGAAAAATAATCCAAACCATTCATCGAAAAGTAAGAAAATACAGATCACAATATGTCTGAAGAATGAAATAAATTCATTGTATTCTTGTATTCAACTACACAAAATTTTCAAATGTTACTTTGAAATATTAAGATAATTGGAATTTTATAGTTAAATTTATGAGTTAATCAAGGCTAGAGCACTATGGAGAACCTGGAAGCACTGAACGGCCGTTTCGTCCTAGTATGGGACTCCTGAAGTTCTAGTGAGAAGCAGTAACTAGTGTAGTTCCACTGGTTCTGTTGTGAGATTGTAACACACTGAAGAAAATGGTGAACGGTGGAGCGATTTCGTGGATTGATTGAAGTTAAATATTAACACCGTTGGATGCCGGCTCAGTGATCTAGACGTTAAGCGTTCGTTCCTGGGTTCGAATCGACAATTGTAATGTTTGGTTATATTTCCTTGAAAAAGCTTGAACCAGATTGCCAGGTGAAACGTTGAATTTACTTCAAATTCATTCGCTGAGATTAAAATTTCAAATACATTCTTCCTCTTTAAGGTCTCACATCAACTCGGCGCCCAAATATTTTGAAACTATATTCGTTCAAATTTAGACGAAAGTTCTTATTTAATATAGACTATCGTTCGATTCTGATGATAACATTTTATAACACGACCGATACAGTTTTATCAGAAATAAGAACTAAACACAAGTCGATCACTGAATCCTTCATTTCTTATCTTGAAATGATGCTAATTAAAGAATGATTGGAAATTATAATCATACAAAACATTTTTTCGTCGAATTTCACAGTATTCAGTTAGCCAGTCAGCTACAACGTAGGACCAGGCACATATATGCATCAGTCTAAGTTGCCATACCTCAGTATCTAACAACTATGATCATATATAACAAAAGAATTGTACTGTCCAAACTACCTTGTACTAGACATTTGATCATGTGATACATCCGTTTGTTCGATCGAAAACTAGACTAGATCGGAAGAAGGGTTCATTGTCACGTCTACTAAGCAATTAGTTAATACAATGAAATAGTTTCTTATATTTTGTGTAATTGGACATTTCTGTCTTCAACTGTTGAGCACTAACAAGTTATATTTATAATCATTTGGTTTTATGATTGTTATGATAATATAGTGAGTTATATTTTATAACTCTCGATTTATGATACTACTACTAGTGATAGAAAGCGGTCTTAATGGATTATGAATCAACAGTTTAGGTTATAAGTTAGTGAAGTGGAAATTTGTACATTTCAGATTTCTATCAATACATCTGTGTGATTAGAACAACCTTAAAGAATAATCGGCATGACGATAATTCATGGACGAACCAATCACGTATAAGGTAACAGGTCTCGAATTTTGGCGCGAAATTCATTCATTCATTTGGCTAAATAGAGTTTTGACATTTTAACTAATTTTAGTTCATGATGAAAAACCTAAATCTAATTCCTAACCTTAATCATTAAATGTAAATCATAATTTTAATTCCTCACACTGGTTTATAACCTTCATTTGGTCCTGGTTACTAGGTGAACACTCTCAAGGTCAGTTCGGCGTCACTCATCCATAAATTATAGTCTCACCGGATAATCTCTAATGTTGTTGATCTAATCCACAGAAAATCGTTTGTTGTAATCTCTTTCACTATCATCTATGGTAACTTAAATTTGTACATAAAGAGTGGAATTATCATCATAAAAAATAAATATTGTTCCTAAACACAGACTAGATTATGTCTTGTGATTGTGTATATTAAGACTAGATATAAAATTCTGATGAGAAACAATACTAATATTTGTAGTCAATTTCGTACATTACTATACTGTAGTGAACAAGAACACCAGTGGGGACAATCGATTGTATTTAACACAAAATTACAGGACTTGTTAATAAAATCTAACAATCATCAAGTAAATGCTTAATTTGTAGGATGTCCACCAATTGTCTCAAAATGACTCAGACATCATTGTTCTTGCATTTTCATACAAATTGCATCCTCTTCCTATTCTTTATTGATCTATCCTCTTGTCTCTCCCCTGCCAGACCTTCTGTTTATGACTAACGTCATATTACTACTTATATCGATATAAGTAGCATACACCACATACAAAATTCAATCGATCAACATTCCTTGTTATCGTTGGTTGTCCACTCACTCACTTACTACCTTATCCACACTCACTCTCTCATTCTTCCTTCATAGCTTATTCCATAATAAGGAATTAATGAAAGCATATTAAAGATAAATGTTGCCAAGTAGAGATAATTAATAATTATTTTCTATTCCGATAGTTCAAATCATGATTCAATTGAAGCTAGATCACTATAGAAAACCTGGGAGCACTGGACGGTCGTTTCGTTCTAATATGGGACATCTAAGCAGTGTACATCCACGATCCTGCCCCCAGCGAGATTCGAACACGGGACTTATCAGTCTCGCGCGTAAGCGCTTAACCATTAGACCACTGAATCGGCATCTAACAGTGTTCATGTCCATCTTCAACCAATCTACGAAATTGCGTCACCGTCATCATTGTCTTCAGTGAGCTGACATCTCACAACAGACCTGGCGAATGCGTACTGTTGACGAGTCCCATACTAGGACGGAACGGCCGAAATTAGTAAAATCTCCTCGAAAAACCCTTTCTGATATTTTCTATTCATTATTATTATTTGTTTATTTAGATTCATTTCAATTCAGCATTTCATTATGGTTCATAAACAAATACAAATTTATAAAGATCTTGGCACTTCAGAACGATGTTACATTCATTTGAAAAATGCATTTCAATATTTAACATCTTTATATAAAATTGAAGAAATAAATAGTACAATAATAAATAATCAAAATATACAATCAGATTTATTATGTTTTGGTGGTGGTTATGATTTAGGCTATTTAAACTCATTACAATTATCTGGTTGTATAAATGTACATAATTATATTAAAGAAAATATGGGTAGATATCTTGGTATTTGTGCTGGTGCTTATTTCGCTTGTGATTATTGCTGTTTCGATATGAATGGTCCACTTGAAGTGTATGGTGAAAGATATATCAAATTATTTCAAGGTTTGTTGTTCTATATATATATATATATATCTTATTGGTATTAGTTAATTTGTCAGTTGTTATTTGTTATTTCAATGGTTAAAATCATGAGTAGATGCGCACTGCTGAGGAGTCTCACAATAAAAAACAAAACGGCCGTCCAGTGTTTCCAGGTTTTCCATGGTCGTCTAGCTTCAACTGACTCATGATATTAACCATTGAAATTACTATAATATCCACAAAACCCATCTGGTATTTGTTATTGTTTTTGCATTCTTGACTCAATCATGACACTGATTGAAGATTACTCCTATCTTATGAAGTAACTAAAACTGTAAGTTGCAGGTAAATAATTTTTTGTCAATGTTGTAAATTGTGGGTATTGTTCTTGTTACTAGTCTTAAAAGTTGCCAGCACCCAAATGCCCTGATACGGCCGAGAGCGGGGAGAATCAGCACTCACATGGTCACGCGTATACAACCACTGCCAGAGAAGTTTTACTCACTGCCTTCTCGTGGCATCACTGTTGTTTACGAAATTCAAAGGACGAGAAGTTAATGTCCGGCGCTTTAACCGGGTTGGTGTATAAGGACAGTCTACCTAGGGGAGTTGACGAACCCTGATTCCAAGCCAATGCTCCACATGGGATTCAGAATCTTGAAGGAACAAATGGTGTATGAACCAATCGTTTGTCACCGGCTACCATGTGACTGCATTTTCTTACGATGCTGCACTGCCTTGTGGATCAGACCATTAGGTCAAAGGCTTCGAATGTGTCCCTCTAAGAAAACCACCTTCTTCGGTTTAGGCACCCGGGAAGTATCCTAGTTTTCACACAAATCGAATGATTTATGTGGTGCATATCTATTTGTAGCCTCCTTGTATCAATGGTTATGTGTTTAAATAAATAAATAGTTCAAACGCAATCAGCAAATTAAGTGCATAAACTTGCAAATTTTCATTGTAGAATGAACCGAAACCTCAATAATTCTTCGATTCTTCAGTTGTAGCAATTTAAGAGTATTTTGCTCGTGGAGCTTTCATTGTTTTTCTGAAGGACATTATCAGCACAAACTTCGGGTAGAAGTTTTACCACTGAATTAAAAAGTAAAATTTGTAAAATACATTACATTATATGGCACCTGCTGAAATAACAGTTTGGGATAATATTTCTGTGATCATATGTTCAGCTCAGCTACTGATACGTATTTCTAACACTTGAACGATTCAACTATCCTGAAGAAAATAACAAGTTTACATGAAACGCTGTATTCTTTGATCCTGAAGAAGTCCTACATTTTAAAAGTTAATCTGTTCTTTCAGTTGAACAGTTCAGCAGTGAACTGCACAATAGAATTTGTTAACAGCTTATTTTTTTATATGTAATATAGTTAGGTGTCAGTGTTAATTATTCTGTCACTTTTTCTATATATTACATCTTTATTCTGGAGTATAAATTGATTTTTAACTTTGTATTTAGGTTTCAGTTTTCTTTTTGGTTGATAATCTCAGTGTAGTATCTGGTACTATATCAAATCCACATAGGCTATTCTAGTTTATGGACAGACTAATTTTTTCATTTTAACTAAGTTATATCTGCACCTTGTCAATTATTCGCTTGTTAACCTTATAGTAACTCTCCTACAATCAATTTCGATCATGGTCAAGTCCTTTTGTTAACTTAACAGACAATGATAATCAGACCGTAACAACTCGTCTAATTCTTCGCACTTTTATGATCATTAACATATCTGTATAAACGTGTACGCTTTATCATATGACAGACTCGAGCTAAAGTGTTAATAACTTAAATATCCCTTAATGATTCATCCGTTTCTATATGTATATATGTACTCGATTCCTGTTAATTGCTTTTGATTTGCCTAGCAGCGCCTTGATTCGACTAGACTATAAATTCTCCTCTGTATTTGCTTACTCACACATATTGACCTCTCTGCTTCAGATTTGCTTGATATGCTCATAGCTTTGTAATTTGTCCTATCCACCAATAGATTGTAGTTGCCGCTTCTTTATTGTCTTCTGATTTCAAGCACCGTTAAGATTTATGTAATAACGGTTACAAAGGTGATTGATTCACGAAACAAAGCCACTACAACCTTGATTGTTTTTATATGGTCGTACGTGTGATAGTTAGTTAACCTATTCATGATGTGTTTGCAACTTATTTTTGTTTGACTATAAATATCAAGTCACGCCTAATTAAATCAAGTGGGCTCACTCATCTTCTCCGATCCGTTTCACTTCTCTCTCTACTCGCTTCCCTGGTTGTCTGTTCAGATCAATGATTGTATGAAATATGCGTATTCAAAACTTCATTCTCGTATTTGACTTATTTTTATTCCGTTATTGGGCGCATGTATATTTCGATAACAATTATCATCGTCCGATCTAATCGGAGTCATATATAGAGCCACTAAAACAGTCTGTTGACACATGGGTTAAGATGATCAGTTTGGTGGTTTTTGCGATTAATTATACAGTTGTTGATAAGTTTATAACATAAAATATCAGATTAGAAGAGAAGAAGTTGAGAAAGATGAATGTGGAAAAAAATAACAAGACACCTATTTATAACAGCCAATTAGATTTTATATTGAAACATCAAACTGTCGGTCGTTTGTACAGAAATTCTATTAATTTGTTTCAATATTTAAGTTCTTGCTGATGTCAGTCAGTCAGCCAGAATCAACGTAGAGCCTGAGATAAATGTGCATTAGTGTAGTGAACAAAGAACACGAGTGGAGCCAACCGAATGTATTGCAACACAAAATTACAGAACATCTCACCAAAATCTGAGTACCATACAGTAAACAGTTAATTCGCAAAATATCAATCCATCGTCTCAGATTTCATTGTTTGTGCATGTTCATATCAATTGTTTTCTGTTCCCGTTCTTTCCTTCTCGATCTTCTACTAAAATACATTCTATTTCTGATCATAGTTATATACTACTTATGTGGATATAAGTAGCTCATGCCACATTTGCTCATTATGTCATAACACGATGAAATTAATTACAATCCAGTCGAAGTCATAAGAATATCAATGATAATCAAAGAAATCTAAATCTGAGCAATATTGTATAATAAAAGTGAATTTGAGTTAGATAATTTAAGCTTGTTCTAAATTAAACTATTCAAATAAAAATAATATAAACTTAGTGAAATCAAGGATGGGACTATAATTTATGGACGACCTTTGAGAGACACCAAAGTAAACTTAAGAGTGTCCACCTAGTAACAGAGACCAAATGAAGGTCATAAACAAGTGTGAGGAATTAGAATTATGATTCACAGTTGATGGTTAAGGTTAGGAATCAGATTTAGGGTTTTCATCACGAACTGACATCAGCTATTATGCTGACTCAATTTGTCCAAATGGATAAGTGAATATCGTGCCAATATCCGAGATCTGTTGTCTTGTATCTGGTTGGTTCGTCCATAAATTATAGTCCCGCCAAATCAACATCCTACAATATAATTTTTTTCTTTTTAATAAATTCTAGGTATTGGATCAGGTCCAGTTTTCCCTGGTTTTCAATATAACAGTGAAAATGGGAGTTACGCAGTTTCTATTCAAGCTGTATCAAAAAATTTAATACCACAAACAGCTACTGTATATTATAATGGAGGATGTACATTTGAATCTATTAATTGGGAGGATTCACAAGTTTTATATACATAGTATGTGAATATATTCTGTATTTTGATTGAGATCATGAACTGATTGATGTTAGACCCCCATTGATATCCTGGAAGCACTGGAAGGCCATTTAATCATATTGTGGAACTCCTCATCAGTGCGTATCCACGATCCCGCGAGAAGGATTCGAACCCAGGGCATTCAGTCTCGCGCGCGAACACTTAGACTCTAGACTACTGAGTCGGCATCCAACGTTGTTAATGTCTCAACCAATCCACGAAATTGCGTGACCATCTTCCGTTGTACTGAAATAGATACCTGTCTCTACCCGACACAGATTGTTTTGTATATTGATAAATTAAATGACAAACCAGCGATTAAATCATATTCAGTATTCTACTCTAAATAGTAAAAAATTAACTGATAAATAGGTTTGATGGTGAGACTATAATTTATGATCGACCTTGGGGCGACGCTAAAGAAACCTTGCAAATGTTGGCCTACATACTATGGCTAAATGAGGATTATAAACCAGTTTGAGAAATTAGTATTAATATCTACAGTAGATAGTTTGGGTTAAGAATTAGATTTAGGGTTTTCATCACGAACTGAAATCAGCTATATTGACAAAACTCTATTTAGACAAATGAATGAAATGATTTCGCGCCAAAATCAAAATCCTGTTCTGGTAAATCTGATTGGTTCATCCATAAATCATAATCTCGCCGGTTTAATAATTCAAAAATATTTATTGTTCAACTATTGAATTAAAAGCTAAAACACCATCATATTCAACTTAGTTTGAACTGCTGATTAGTTTCACGAACATTCACAGAATAAAATTTAGTTCATTGCGGAGTCCTAAATTTGATATGATAATAAATAAAGATGATGAAATCACTGGAGCTGTAATTTGACCATGTTCCTATCAGATGTAGACATATCAAACTCTCTTCTAGTGAATGTGATTTTATTGTTGAAACTGTCAGTTAACTCGAGGTATTATTCAACGTATTTCAAGATAGATATATATATATATCATCACAATAGTAAGATTAAAGAAATCCCCAATCTAGTCAGAGCTATATCACATGGTAATTTACTATAGTTGCTAATTGATATCACTAAAAAACCTATAGTTTTATTCTATAACAGTGAGTCCTTTTAAATAATAATGAAAAAGCAAAGTTGAAATCAATGCTCCTGTGCATGTTAACTTGGTGGTTCCAGTAGCTAGGGATTCGTCACAAGACTTTAAATCTTCTGGCTTGATCACTGATAGTGTCATCAGTAAGAACTGATGAGTCTCATATTGGAATGAAATATACGTGTAGTGCTCCTTGATTTTAATGGTACTGTAAATGAAATATATCTGTGGCGAATAATTGATTTAGTTCATTATTTGATCCATTCCTAACCGGAAAGGGTAATAACTTAACCCGTCCAGTTTGATCCTATGCCCTACGATAAATGTGAAATGTATGTGTATATACATTTTTTTTCCAGCTCGGATAATGGAAAACCGGCTATTATTGGTTCGAAATTAGGGAATGGTTGTGGTATTTTAAGTGGTGTTCACTTTGAATATGATCCATATTTATTAGAAAAGCAAATATACAATGTTGATCCTGAGAATAATGGTAATATTGATGCCATAAACAATTATAAATTTATTGAAACATTGAAGACGAATAATTCATCTCGTTTGAAATTATTTGAAACTTTAATTACACTTTTGTTGAATCCTGACAATGAATCAGTTTTAATGAAATAATATTTATGGTTGAACTGGTTTTAGGCTTCGACTTGTCTACCCTTCCCTTTTTTATGTATTTCATTATACTACTAATTAATATTCAGTAGCGTGATAATAACGCTTGTATATCTAAAATCTAATGTTTCTGTTTTGTAATTTACTCCTAATCTTAAATATTCGCCTATTTATTCAGTGTTTTAATCCACTTTCTTGATTGCAATTTTATATCCTCCGCTTTTTAATTCTTCATCATATGTTTTTTTGTTCTGAGACTTTGTTTTCTTTCGAAGTAGCTTATCCATTTCGAATGTATAGTCCATGATTCAATTCATGAGTAATTCAACCATTGAGTTAGAATCTTTGAACGGATTCTAATTAATTGAACAATCTCCTTTTCTTGTTTTTGTATAGTGCTGTATTGGTTTTTATTGTAGAAAATACACCCATTTACTTTTATGGTCTGAATCATTTTTCATATTGTCAGTTTCTATATTTGTAATACATGATTTGACTCACCTTAATAGGAATAATCGGGTATTAGGGAATGATGGTAAATCAGTTGATGAGGTTGTGAATCTTCATTGACTGAGATGGTTGGGCTACGTGTTGCGTATGCCTGAACATCGATTACGATGACGCGCAATGCAGACTAATGTTGGAGAAGGTGGGAAGAAAGTTAGGGGCGGTCAAAATAAAACGTGGCATTAGTGCTTGAAGTCACTAACTTCTAGTTTCAGTCATGTTGGTAGATGCAGACTACATGGTTGGGGTCCATGTGACTATCGTAAACAATGGTTCGAGACTCTTGATGACATGGCTCAGAATCGATCACAATGGTGTGGGTGTATACACTCCCTGTCTTCCTTTAAACTAAGAAATTAAAATCACTTTATATCTTTCTTTCTACAAACTAGTTCTTTCTTCCTGTATTATACTCTTATATGCAATCCTTGTTTTATTTATTATAACCACTGAATTAACTGCTTCTATGAATTTAGTGTTTATGTTGTTGTGCTAATGCGGTATGGCAACTTGAACGGATGCATATATGTGCCTAGTGCTACGTTGTAGCTGACTGAAGGAATAGGAATAATCAAGTTATTTTTGCTGTGATGTTTTGTAGTGTGTCTGTGTCTATGAACCTGACTAACTGAGTGTATGTTGTGTTTTGCTGTTGTATTAGTCTGATACTGATACGTACTCTTACTACATAGATGCACAAACCAGATACTTGAGCTGGCGTACCAAGATTGAATAGGAACATGTAATTAGGTAATCGAATCAAAAACATATAATTAAGTCATTCATAACTACAGATAAATATCTTTTAAAGTGCTTACCTAAATTTTTAGCCAGTACCATATGTCTATTTCCTCAGAAATTTAAGCCAAATTTCGATTAATAGTATACACTTCTCAGTATTTCCCATTTATCATTCTGTTTGCATCTGATCGTCTCATCATGTCGTATATGAAAATCATACATTAAATACATTATTTGCGCATCGTCTTTCAGACGTCCTGTACGTACTTCTTTAATCTTTTAGTTCGGTTGTCATTTTCATTCTTATGTGTTTCCCTTTTCTGTTCTCTTCGATCCAATCTTCTACACTTATTCCACTTCCGATTGATATTGCATACTACCTATATCTGTTAAAATAAGTAGCATACACCATAGATACCCTTCTAGTGTCCGTTCTCCAGGACTTCAACACAGCTAGGATCAAGAACACGTGACTGACCTGACTATAACTTGAGCATATTTCAAAGTCAACAACCGAAAGTGGCAATAATAACAAGGGGTAGGAAAATATATAACACATTTAATACCTGTCAGACTATCTACTAGTCTTACTAGGTAAGTCACTGTTTTCCTCGCTCACACACAAGAATCTTCATTGACCGAGGATTTAGGAACGCGCGTAGCGTATGTTCAGCTACTGTTTACTTCAATGCGTGAAGTTGACTCGAGTAGAAGTAAGTTGGAAGAAAGCTAGGGTAGCCATAAGAAGGCACATAATTAGTTCACGAAGCTACTGACAGTTGGTTTGAGTGATACTGGCATATACAGATTATTTGACTGCATACTGCATGATAATTGCAATTGATGGTTTCATATGTCACATGACATGTCTCATAATCATTCAATCTCTGCCATCCCGTAGATCTTAAGTTCTTAAACTGTCTTACGATATCTATTCCAAGATTCGTTCTTTCTCGAATAATTTTGTCTAAGCTTATTTCATTATACTACGTTTACTGATGCTACTTTCATTACTGTAGAATTCGTCTTGATAATTTCATCCAGCTTTGGTGATATGACATGCCAACTTGAACCGACGAACACTCACCTTCAACGTTGCCAAAGACTGACTGAAATGCTTCCCAATGCTTATCAAACGAGGATGCAGAGCAAGAAAATCAAAAATCTTCAGAAAGCTTTATTTCTACACTGAATAAATATGCACATAAATTATGCTTAGAACTATTCTCAACATCTGCTTGCAACATATGATAAGTGAAGATTCGTTAAGGCTACCTAGTTACTACCTAAATAAAAATCGTAATTTGTAAAATATGATGAAGTAAACTAACTTAACTGAAATGAATGTTTAAGATAAAACTGTCGTAATCAAACATTCAATTCAGTAACATTTGGCACTTAAATATGTCAACTAAACTACATATCAAAGAAAGCAAAACTGCATTGAAGGCCATTTTAAAAGTTACCATGTCCTATGAGCTGAGTGTTGATTTTCTCGTTTATTTGTATATAATTTATTTAAATACATAAATAATGATACAAGGAGGCAACAAATAGATATGCACCACATAAATCATTCGATTTGTGTGAAAACTAGGATACTTCCCGGGTGCCTAAACCGAAGAAGGTGGTTTTCTTAGAGGGACACATTCGAAGCCTTTGACCTAATGGTCTGATCCACAAGGCAGTGCAGCATCGTAAGAAAATGCAGTCACATGGTAGCCGGTGACAAACGATTGGTTCATACACCATTTGTTCCTTCAAGATTCTGAATCCCATGTGGAGCATTGGCTTGGAATCAGGGTTCGTCAACTCCCCTAGGTAGACTCTCCGTATCCACCGACCCGGTTAAAGCGCCGGACATTAGCTTCTCGTCCTTTGAATTTCGTAAACAACAGTGATGCCACGAGAAGGCAGTGAGTAAAACTTCTCTGGCAGTGGTTGTATACGCGTGGCCATATGAGAGCATTTCAAGATGGAGGACTGACAATGCCCACTGTCGGTCGTAACAGAGCAATTAATATCTCTGCAAATTCATTATATCATCTAACAATATTCAATCATCTTCTAATTTTTCTTTATTCTAATGTTGATTATTTAAACTTAATAATATTGATTGTTTTCTTTTTTTTTGTACTACTTTTCATTTTTGTTTTGTATATCCAAACAAACGTTCTCATTCACTCATTCATTGCTTATCAACCTTAAATAAAGAAAAAGAATGTTGATATACAGAATAGAATTAATAATAATAATAAGAAGATAAAATTCTTTTATTGTATCTCGTATCAATAACAATAATAATTATAATTATTATTATTATAGTTACCATGGTAACTCATGAATTTCAATTGACACATTGAATATAATAAACCGAAACCATCATTGAATATTGTCAATTATTATTATAAACTATTTATTATCAATAATAATAATAATACAAGTGATAATTGATAATGTTAATAATGAAATATACATTTTGTTGATAAGGTAACCACAAAAAAATCAATAATTATTATATCATTATTATTATTATTATTATTATTATTATTATTATTATTATTATTATTATTATTATTATAAAGTTAAGAGTACATATAGAGTAAAACAAAAAAGTGAAAAAAAAACATTTTTTTAATGAATAATAACCAACATAAAGTGTTAACAAAATATGAAGAAGAAAAAGAACAAAAAAGAAAAGAAAATTATGAGAATTCTTTTTTTCTTTTTTTCTCTTTTCTTTTTTTCTTGTTATGGTAAACTTAATAAATTCGGTGGTAAACCAACCATTTCACGTGATGCATCCCATAGTTTTTTACTAAGTGATTCATTTAATGCTTTTTCAGTTAATTCTTCTCTTTCACAATTAGAATAATATCCACCAGGTACTGGATCATTAATTAATGTACAATATAATGCAGTTTGTGCACCTTCCCATGGACTTATACCGACAGCACGTAGAAATAACTAAAAGTTAAAAGTAAATTAACATTCGATTTTGGTTTAATTGATATATATATTGTGATATTAAGTAGTAAGAGATAGTTGGTAGGAAAAAAATAATAGGACCCCACCCGAGAGTGGAGAGAGTCCGCTCTCCCTCTCGAAATGCTCTCACATGACCACGCGTATATAGCCACTGCCAGGGAAGTCCTAATCACTGCCTTCTCGTGGCATCACTGTTGTTTACGAAAATGAGAGGACGAAAAGCGAATGTCCGGCGCTTTAACCGGATTTCAAACCAATGGTGCACATGGGCTCCAGTATCCTGCGGGAACAAACGGCGTATGAACCAATCATTGGTCACCAGCTACCATGGGAATGCATCTCCTTACGATGCTCCACTGCCTTGTGGATCAGACCTTCATGTTGAAGGCTCGGGGAGTGGCCCCCTAAGAAAACCACTTGATTCGGTTTGGGCACGCGGGCAGTATCACAGCCCTCACACATATCGAATGAGATTTGTGTGGCGCATATGTATTTGGTGCTTCCCTGTACCAATATTTATGTGCTAAAATAAATGAATTTTTGTCAATCAAGACTCGTGAGTTAGGTGTATTATTGTTCTGAATGAAACTAATACTTGTCATAGGATTCCAAACTAACTTTTAATCAGAGACTTTCCACTGAACTATTTAGACAATTTTTTACCACCTGTTAGAATGAGCGATTTCAAGTAACATATAGCACAGTTCTTGGATTTAATATTCTGATCATATTCATGATTTTAGTCAAAATATAGATTGGGTATTCACTATTGTGTAGGAACTCCATTCTAAAGCCTCAGTTCCCTGAAGACTGCAAAATCTCTTTTTATTTAGTGTAATCAAAGACGAAACGTAGATTTAAAGTTTTATGATAAACGCCTCAAACATCATAAAATGATAAACAAGGTGATCAACGGGACTCTACTCTTTCTAGGAACTATTCTCAATCAGTCAGCTACAACGTAGCATTAGGCACATATATGCATCCGTTCAAGTTGCCATACCGCATTAGCACAACAACATAAACACCAAATTCATAGAAGCAGTTAATTCAGTGGTTATAATAAATAAAACAAAGATTGCATATAAGAGTATAATACAGGAAGAAAGAACTAGTTTGTAGAAAGAAAGATATAAAGTGATTTTAATTTCTTAGTTTAAGGGAAGACAGGGAGTGTATACACCCACACCATTGTGATCGATTCTGAGCCATGTCATCAAGAGTCTCGAACCATTGTTTACGATAGTCACATGGACCCCAACCATGTAGTCTGCATCTACCAACATGACTGAAACTAGAAGTTAGTGACTTCAAGCACTGATGCCACGTTTTAGTTTCTATATAAAGTTAGTTTCATTTACTAAGAAGTTAGTCATGTCAACTAGTATAATCACAATTGTATTTATCACATAGTTGGCATGATATACAGAAATTACACTAAATCATTATGTTTGCATTATTGAATCAGTTTAAATTTATGTTTCTACCAGCAAAAAGAAAAACACAAGACAAATGTGATATACCCTATGGTCTACTGAATAGATTATTCATGACATACCATATTTGTTACCGATTAATTATAAGCTACGGATCATGATGATGATAATAATAATAATAAGAAGAAGAAGATTGTTATAATATGAGTAATGCATTCAAACTATCTAAGATTTTTTCGAAACATTTAACTATATTGTATCTACATACCATTGAAGTAATAATGAAGATTGATTATGGTAATCTGTTTACAATAACTGTCAATTACTATGGTTATTATTATTTTTTCTTTCGAATTGCCAATCAATAATCGATCATTATCGAATCTGAATTCTTTTACAATGACTATGTATACTTGTATTGTATATACATATACATCTATCTCAATATGATTTCATTATAATGGAATCATTTCAATGGTAATTTCAATATTCATAACCTACTCAAATAGACTAGGTTAAATCTATAGTGAAATAATTAAAGTATATCACTCATGAATAGTTCTTTTTTTTTAATGAATCATTTGTTTGTTAAATGAGGTAAAAAGGAGTGAAACGTAACTAAAACAATTCTTTTCCATTGCAAACAATGATTGTCAGCAAAGATGAATAGTGACTAGCAGTGGAATCCAGGACGTGTGTTTCGTTCTAATTTGGGACTCATCAGCTAGATGTATCTATATCCTAGACTTCATATCCACTCCAGGACTCGAACCAAGTACCGTTCGTCTTAAATGCCATCGCGTTATCCACCTAGCTACTGAATTATGAAACACACTCGCTTTTGTAATGGGGTGAAGTTTAAATTCACTTGGTGTTGTTTGTTTTTATCTTCTCATTGTTGTTTAAGAGTGCGATTGATCACTCTCTTGTTGGCATATGTGCATTCTGTGTGGTTTGTTTCGATATTGCCTTAAGTCACAAACTTTATAAGCAAAGATGAATAGTGGCTAACAATGGAATCCAGGACGCGCGTTTCGTCCTAATTTGGGACTCGTCAGCTGGCTATACCTAAATCTCAGAGTTGATGATTACTCCACGAAAGATGAAAGTAAACATCATCAAGCGAATTCAATTATTGCCAACGCTTGAAAAAAAGATCATTATTTTCAGTTTTTGGCTACAAGAGAAGGAAATATGAGACAATTGTATGACATAACAAAGAAACTCTCTGGAATTCGCCACAGGCCAGAACGACCAGTGAAAAACAGGGAGGGCAAAGTAATCATCAACATCGAGGAACAGCGAAAGAGGTGGGTAGACTACTTTAAAGAACTCTCGAATCGACCAGCCCCACTGAACCCACCCAACATCGAAGTAGCCCCCACGGACCTCCCAATCACTGTTAGCCGCCAAATATTCAAGAGATTAGCATGGCCATCAGACAAAGCAAGAGGGATAAAACAGCGGAAACAAACAACATTCCAGCAGAGGCACTGAAAGTAGACGTGGCGGCAACTGCAAGGATACTCCACATTCTCTTCAATAAGATTTGGGATGAGGGACAAGTACCAGAAGACTGGAAAAAAGGACTTCTGGTCAAAATACCAAAGAAAGGCGATCTCAGCAACTGTGATAACTACGGGAGCATCACTCTTCTCTCAATATCGGGAAAAGTCTTCAACAGGGTATTGTTAAACAGGATGAAGGACTGCGTAGACGCCCAACTTCGTGACCAACAGGCAGGATTCCGTAAGGATAGATCGTGTACAGACCAAATCGCAACTCTACGGATCATTGTGGAACAATCAGTTGAATGGAATTCATCACTCTACATCAACTTCATTGACTACGAAAAGGCATTTGATAGCGTGGATAGAACAACACTATGGAAACTTCTTCGACACTACGGCAAGCCTCAGAAGATAGTCAATATCATACAGAGTTCATATGATGGATTACACTGCAAAATCGTGCATGGAGGACAGTTGACAAAGTCGTTCGAAGTGAAGACCGGTGTTAGGCAAGGTTGCTTACTCTCACCCTTTCTCTTTCTCCTGGTGATCGACTGGATCATGTAGAAGTCAACATCTGAAGGAAAGCACGGGATACAATGGACATCTAAGATGCAGTTGAATGATCTAGGCTTCGCAGATGATCTGGCCCTTCTATCCCAAACGCAACAACAGATGCAGGAGAAGACGAACAGTGTGGCAACAGCCTCAGCAGCAATAGGTCTCAACATACACAAAGGGAAAAGCAGGATCCTCCCATACAACACAGCATGCACCAATCCAATCACAATTGACGGAGAAAATTTGGAAGATGTAAAAACCTTTACATATTCGCGCAGCATCATTGATGAACAGGGTGGATCTGATGCAGATGTGAAGGCGCGGATCGGCAAATCAAGAGCAGCATATTCGCAACTGAGGAACATCTGCAACTCAAAACAACTTTCTGTCAACCAACACTAAGGTCAGGATTTTCAATACAAATGTCAACACAGTTCTACTGTATGGGGCAGAAACCTGGAGAACTACAAAAGCCATCATCCAGTAAATACAGGTGTTTATTAATAGTTGTCTACGCAAAATACTTCAAATTCATTGGCCGGACACTATTAGCAACAACGTACTGTGAGAGAGAACAAGTCAGATTCCAGTGGAGGAAGAAATCAGGAAGAAGCGCTGTAAGTGGATACGACTGATTCCATCATAGCTTAACATCCTTCAGAGAAGACCATTGAAAATCATGAAGTATGAGACAACTTTCCTTTATTTTAGTTTGAGAAACCTCAACAATAATACGACAATAACCTCACAAAGACTAGATTTCTGTGGAACTTCAGGTTTTATGACAAGTACAATACAATTAAACAAGTGAGCTGAAATCAAACAGTACACATTTTTAACTTTAATCAGTTCATAACTTGATAAAATTCTAACTTAGTGTTATCACTTTGGTTACTAAATATTCATGAAGTTTTATTAAACAGTTATCTCCTTGATATTAAGCACAGTCAGCTACAACGTAGGACCAGGTACATTTATGCATCGGTCCAAGTTGCCATACCTCATTAACACAACAAGATGAACACCCAATACCCACGGATATCCGTCTCCGGCGGTTAGGTGTCAATAAGTATGGAGCTAACACAAAAATTTGTGTGTGACCGACCTTAAGCAGTTGTTCCTTGGACACTGTAGTCATGCTCTCAGGTCACTAAAACCACCTCTAATCCAATTTTCTTTTTCAAGTCCCTACAGAAGAACCCTTCTACGATATGAGCAATCTGGAATTGATAACCGCCCTCATACCTCTAACAGCACTCAAAACCACTGTATTCAAAATCAACCTCCTTAATAATAAAAACACTCATGATTATATACATAAATTACTTAATATTCTTTTTCTCACCTGATATCTATGATCTCCTGTATTTGATATTTCTGTTCTTACTGCACCAGGATGTACAGCCATTGGTATCACTTTTAAACCATCTAATTGTTTAGCTAATTCACGAACATATAAAACATTAGCTAATTTTGATTGATTATATGCTTTAAATGGTCCATATTGTTCACCGCGTAAATTTAAATTATTCACATCAATATCACCTTGTTGATATAGATTTGAAGCAATTACAATAACACGTGATGGTGCACCATTATATAATAATGGTAATAATAATTCAGTTAATAATACAGGACCTAAATGATTAACACCCATTTGTAATTCAAATCCATCATGTGTTTCCATGTAACTAGTAGCCATCATTCCAGCATTATGGATTAATATATCTAATCGTGTATATTGACTTAAAATATTTTTAGCAAAATGACGAATGGATTCTAAACAAGCTAAATCCAAATGTTCAACAATTAACTAAAAGTAGAAAGAAAGAAAACAAAAACATTGGAAAATTACAAGAGAGTAATTTACTGTACAGATATGAAAAGGATGAACAACAACTAGAAAGAACTGGAAGGGTTACCCAGGACAGGGTTGTATGGAGAGTGTTAGTGGGCTGCCTATACTCCTCAACGAGGAGTAACAGCTGTAAGTAAGTAAGTAACTTACTCTGCATACGTTCTGTATAACTGTAATGAGTATTCTCATAGTACCATGGTAAATAAAAACGGTGTATGTAGAAAAATGACAATAATATCTTATATCGATCTGGATCATCTATGATACCATCGTGATGTTTTCTTTAACATTGGAAAAATTTATATGTACAATGTGCCAGTGGGAGTGTTTCTATTATATGTTTACAAAAGTTCAGTCAGTCACTCAGTCAGTAGCAACGTAGAACTTCGTACGTACGTACATCAGTTGAAGTTAAGATACCACAATATCACACAGATACCATTGTCGACTCAAATCCCATTGTGGTAGAGATAGTAAGAGTATAGTTAGTAATCGGAAAGATTAGGGTTTGAAGGTGTTATCCAAGGAGCATAATCCAGTGAAATAAATTTGGCAAGAGAAAAAAGAAAGAGACATGAAGAATTCAGAAGATTAGAATTTGAGAGAACACAAAGAGGGGATGCACCTGCACCATAGCAAACGATTATCAACCATGTCATACAAGGTCTCTAACCATCGGTTGCTATCATCTCGCGGTCCCCAACCAGGTAGCCTACACCTACCAACATGGCTCAGTCCACTTGTCAGTGACTTTATGGACTTGTGCCATGTTTTGGTTTAGCCGCCCTTAGCTTTCTTCCAACCTACTCCTATACCACTGAACATCTCACGTCGAGACAGTCGGTCATTGGGCATATGTAACACGTGTCTCAGACATCTCAACTGATGGAGTTTCACTACTTCATCAATTGATTTGCCATCCTTACCTAGTACCCGTTTCCTAACAACTGCATTACTTACTCGATGGTTTCAGGATATACGAGCAATATTTCGAAGACACCTACGATCGAATACTAGTTTTACAAAATGTAATCTTTTCCTAGTTGAATACGTTCGGCATCTCGTTTTATTTATTCACTGTTGTCTCTGAAGGATTTCACATATCCTGGTGAAACACTATGTAATTATTGCCGAGATTCGGGAATGTTTTATAATCCACAGTGGTAGTAAATGAGTTGGTATCTTGAAACATCGTGTTTAGTGGTTTCAATGTCTGTTGATGTTTTCCCTGTGGTTATTATACTGAGGATTATTTTAATGAAGTTTTGTTCTCTGAACTGGATGGTTTGGTCATGTAACTTTTATCGTTCTTCCGAACGACATCATCAGTACAAACTTCAGATAGACCTCTACGTGAAATTTCTGCTGATAATGTCTTTCAAAACAACAATGAAAGCTCCACAACCAAACCATCCAGATAAGAGAACAAAACTTCATCAAAATCATCCACCTTAACTACCAATCTTCTCCACTAACTGCGGATTATTCCTCAATATTAAAACTAAATAATAATAAAAAAACAGTTTTCAGCTGATTCTAGTTCTTGGCTAAATTTCTTTTCAACTTAACCAACATCATTTACATAACTAATCAATTTTGTTTTTAAAAATTAAATTCTATACAAGTTACCTGTGCTGTTTTAATAACATCAAGAAATGGTTCAACTCCTGGACCAGCTGGTGATTTTCTCCATTTCTCTTGACTTCTTTCACCAAATCGATCAAGTAGAACTTCTTTTCCTAAAAATCCTCTTTCTAAATCTCGACATGCCATAATTACAGTACATCCACGACGTGCTAATTCACCGCTTAATTCAAGTCCACAACCAATATTTGCACCTGTTACAATAACTAATTTCCCATCTAAACGACCAGGTAGTCTACATAATCGATTAGTAATTTTAGATTTTTGCATTGTTTAAGGAATATAACTTTCTATTGTTTTGTTTGTTTTTTCTAAAAAAAAAAGAAAGTAAAGTGAATGATCAACTTTAAATTCGTTTTGCACAATTTTCAAATAACCAATAGAGAATACTTTTCTTTTTTTAACTCATGATACTAATCAATAGAATGAAGGTTTCACATGTGTTCATTTATTGTTTCTATGTGACAACACATGATCATTCGTCTGAAAGATAAAAAGTGTATTTCATATCCATGCGCGTACGCGTGCACGCACACACATATATACAAATACATTATAAGTGAATGAAGTAAACACATATGGTAGTGGTGGTGGTGGTGGTGATGATGATGATGTGAAGTAACTAGGGTAATATTACCAAGGTATAAAAACTACTCAAAAAAAACTTATTGTAATGTATTTGTCATTTATATTAGTAAAATAGAAATGTTGCTTACAATTTCAAATTGACATGTCATTCATTTAATTAAAGTAAATTAACTCATCCTGGAGTCCCTCCGGGGGCTACCGCCGGTCCCAAGCCCGGATAAAGGAGGAGGGTTGGGCATGGGGTTAGCGTCCCCATCCCATAGAAAAAACGCTAACCAGGAAAAATTATTCTTTTTGAAGGCGCGGATCGGCAAATCAAGAGCAGCATATTTACAACTGAAGAACATCTGGAACTCAAAACAACTTTCTGTCAACCAACACTAAGGTCAGGATTTTCAATACAAATGTCAACACAGTTCTACTGTATGGGGCAGAAACCTGGAGAACTACGAAAGCCATCATCCAGAAAATACAGGTGTTTATTAATAGTTGTCTACGCAAAATACTTCAGATCCGTTGGCCGGACACTATTAGCAACAACCTATTGTGGGAGAGAACAAACCAGATCTCAGAGGAGGAAGAAATCAGGAAGAAGCGCTGATCTTAAATTTTCATTTTAATTTACTGACTTACTTACTTACTTATGCCTGTTACTCCTTGTGGAGGAGAATAGGCCACTCATCATCATTGTCTATCCAACTCTGTCTTGGACAATCCTTTTCAGTGGTTATTCATCCTTGTTTACGTCTGCTTTCAATTATCAACGTAGTGTGTTCTTTGGTGTTCCTCTTTTTCGTTTCTATTCAAAATTCCATGTTAGCGCTTGCCTCCTGATGAAATTTGATGATTTCCGTAATGTATGTCCTATCCACTTGCAACATCTTTTCTTAATTTGATCTTTAGATTAAGGTTGTTTTGTTTTATCGCACAATAGACTGGTACTGATAATATTCGGCAAACGGACATTCAGTATCTTACGTAGACAATTGTTTATAAATACTTGTACTATTTTGATGTTGGTTGTGATAGTTCTCCAAGTTTCAGCTCCGTACAATAGAACTATCTTGACGTTCGTATTGAAGATTCTGACTTTGATATTGGTTGATAGTTGTTTTGAATTCCATATGTTCTTCAGTTATAGGAATGCTATCCTTGCTTTGCGTATTCTCGCCTTTACATCTGTAATTTAGGTCGTGATTTAATTATAATTTGTTTATGGATCAAATTTTCTGAGCATTTGATCGGTTTATTTCATCCTAAATTAGCTTCAATATTAATGGATAACAACGTTCATTAGATCATACTTATACTTTTCTAATTTACTACAATTAAATGGCACTTGATTTTCATTAGTTGAACTGAAAGATGAATAAGCATAGAGTAAATATTCATATAAAGATTAATTAAAAAGTATTCAAAATGAAGGAAGCATCATAGATGAACAAAGAGGATCAGATGACGACGTAAAGGCGAGGATTAACAAATCAAGGGCCACATTCCCACAATTGAAGTACTCATGGAACTCAAAACAACCATCAACCAATATCAAAGTCAGAATCTTTAATACGAACGTCAAGACAGTTCTACTGTACGTGGCTGGAACTTGGGGAAATATCACAACCATCATCAAAAGAATACATGTATTTCTAAACAATTGTCTACGCAAGATACTCAATATCCATTGTTGACCGGATACCATCAGAAACAGTCTACTGTTGGAGACAACAAAACAGCTTCCATCTAAAGGGAAAATTAAGAAGACATTGGAAGTGGATAGGTCATTCATTGAGAAAATCATCAAACTACATCATGAGCCAAGCACTAACTTGGAATCCTGAAGGGGAATGGAAAAGAAGAAGGTTGTTAAACACACTGTGTCGTGAATCGGAAACAGACATGGAAAGGACAAAATAGCAACTGGAAGAAACTGGAAAGGATTGTCCAGGACAGTGTAGGGTGGAGAGTGCTGTTGGACGGCCTATACTCCTTCATGAGGAGTAACAGGCGTAAGTAAGTAAGTATTCAAAATGAAAGTATCGATTGATTAGTATAATTGTAGTGAATGAAGAATTGTTGAGGACAATAAATGTATTGTTTAATACAAAATTTTTTGATTGAGATCTTGAACCAATTGATGTTAGACCATCACAATTGAAAACCTGGAAGCACTGGACGGCCGTTTCGTCCTATTGTGGGACTCCTCAGCAGTGCGCATCCACGATCCTGCGAGCGGGATTCGGACCCAGGGCCTTCGGTCTCCCGCGCGAACGCTTAACCAACTGGACCACTGAGCCGGCATCCAATGGTGATAGTTTCTAACATCAACCAATCCACGAAATTGGTTCAAGATCTCAATCAAAAACTTAATAATCTCCACAACCCCTATTCTAGTAATCAACATGTGCTCACTAGTGACTAGCTTCGTGAGGGAATTCTCGGAGTTCTAGTGAGAAGCCGTGACCAGTGGAGCTAATCCTTGTCGGGTAGAGACAGTTATCTACTTAAGTACAATGGAAGTTGGTCGCGCAATTTCGTGGATTGGTTGATGTTAGAAACTATCACCATTGGATGCCGGCTCAGTGGTCCAGTTGGTTGAGCGTTCGCGCGCGAGACCGAAGGCCCTGAGTTCGAATCCCGCTCGCGGGATCGTGGATGCGCACTGCTGAGGAGTCCCACAATAGGACGAAACGGCCGTCCAGTGCTTCCAGGTTTTCAATTGTGATGATCTAACATCAATTGGTTCAAGATCTCAACCAAAAACTTAATAATCTCCACAACCCCTATACTAGTAATACAAAATTACTGAATGTCTTCATAAATTATGAAATACCCATACATTATCCATCATTTGTCTTTTACAAACTTCATCGTTTCTTCATACCTGTTATCATTACAATTACTCTCTGCTTACATTATTGTTTTCTTTGATTTCATCTTCTCAACTTTCTGCTCCTAGACATTCTAATTCTGATTAGTGTTACATACTACTTATGTCTGTCGACATAAGTAGCGTACACTACATAGTGAACTATTACCTCATCATGAACTGATATCAAATGGAAAAACATTAAAAGTCAAAGAAAATTCAACACGTGTTTCGTTCTACCTTACAATTCATTACCAGTGCTCGATCACATCTCTATATTGAGTGCAATGGAGAAAATTATAGGTTATATGATGGAGTTATTATGACTTTTTCCACTGATTCAGAAGAGAATGTTTTACATTTACAAATGGTATCAGTTCACTATATCTTATTTGATCACGATCTTGAATTCTATCATATATTGGGTTATGAATATCCAATATTGAGGAAATTTAAAGTTAGATGAAACAACTGTTCAGTGTATTCTTGTTTCTATTGGTTCTATAATATGATACCAGTTCATAGAAAACCATTTATAAATAACCGAAAATCTTAGTAGTTAAATTCTCAGACAGTATTATATATCATCAATATAAAATGATATTCAGGCATCAAAATAAAAAAGAAACATAAGTCTCTAATGGGTACGTTTTCTTCCTTAATATAATTCATGAACAGATGATTTTGAAGATGAGAAGAGGTGTCAAAAAGCTTTTTGTTGTTATCGTATAACACAATTACCATCTCATACTCAGATTTCCTAAAAGTTCAGCTCCTCACACAGCTGTCTAACCCTTATTTAACCGTAGTAAGTAGGTGGATACTTTCAAGGTCACTTTGGTATCGCTCAAAGATCATCCATAAATTATTATCTCAACAGTGAATTACTTAAAAGGACATTACCCTAGTTTATACGAAGTTGATTAAAATAAGTAGCATATGTTAGTAATCAATTCGAACAATAAGTGAAGCAAAAAAAACGTAAATATTTCAGTATTTTTGTAGTGAACAAGAACACGAGTGAAGCCAACCGAATGTATTTGAACACAAAATTACAGAACATCTCACTAAAATCTGAGTACCATACAGTAAATAGTTAATTTGCAAAATATCAATCCATCGTCTCAGATTTCATTGTCCATGTATTTTCATACCAATTGCTTTCTGTTCCCGTTATTTCCTTCTCGATCTTCTACTAAAATACATTCTATTTCTGATCATAGTTATATACTACTTATGTGGATATAAGTAGCTCACACCACACTTTCCATATGGAGTTATAAAACCATATTGATATAAACGAATTGCTATGATGAATAAGCTTGTTTATTGATATAAGTCCAATTGAATATCATATCTATTCCTATAAAAACAATTTGCACTATTTTTTCCATTATCTTTGTTATGACTTTAAGTTGTGGTAGATTTCTACCCTGTGTTATCGATCGATTACAATGACACGTAAACACGTACGAACGGCCTAGAGTCTCGATTGGTCCCACTTCCCTGCGCATCCACAACAATCTTAAACTAAGTTCCATTTGTATTTTGTTTGCATTTATTCTTCTCTTAGTATTTTTTTCTCTTATTTTATTCTTTGTTGCTATGCTTCATCATCTTTTCTTTTTTCCTCTTCATTTTCATATGGTCTTAAATCTCTCTTAATTCATTATAGTTATACATCAAAAGTATACATTCTCGAATGTTATTCAATCGATGATTGTTATCATGATCATGTTATTGTTATATTGAATTCATTCTTATTCGGATCTTATTGATCAAATGATTACATCATTATTTTTTAATATTAACCCGTGTCACTTAGTTACCATACAACAAATCATACGTATCATTTATTAATTAGATTATACACATTCATATTATTAATTAGATACAAGACTAAAACATTGAAATAAACGTTTAAACAGATAAAACTTACTTACTTACGCCTGTTACTCCTTGTGAAGGAGTATAGGCCGTCCAGTATCTTCATTATATCGTACAGTTGTCTGATATATATACATTCAACTGATCACTGTTTGCTGAATAGAATAGCTTATGAAACTAAAAGGAGCATAGATTATCCAAATACAAAGTTTAAAAAACGAAGTATACTTCAAATATTATACACGTAATTCAAATGAATAACAACTAACATTTCAGTCTACTAAAAAGTTAGGGAGATATAAGTTATCAGTTTCCTTATTACTTACATACTTACGCCTGTTACTCCTCATGAAGGAGCATAGGCCACTCACCATCATTCTTCAACCAACCCTGTCCTCGGAAATCCTTTTCAATTGTTATTCATCCTTTTCATATCTGCTTCTATTTCCCGACGTAATGTGTTCTTTGGCCTTCCTCTTTTCCGCTTCCCTTCAGGACTCTAAGTTATGGCTTGTCTCGTGATGCAGTTTAATGATTTCCCATATGTATGTCCTATCGACTTCCATCATATATTCCTAATCTCCTCTTCAGCTGGAAGCGCGTTTGTTCTCTCCCACAGTAGACTGTTGCATATGGTATCAGGCCAATGGATGTTGAGTATCTTACGTAGACAATTATTGATAAATACTTGTACTTTCCTGATGATGGCTGTAGTAGACCTCCAAGTTTAGGCTCTATACAACAGAACTGTCTTGACGTTCGTATTGAAGATTCTGACTTTGATAATGATTGACAGACAGTTGTTTTGAGTTCCATATATCCTTGCTTTGTCAATCCTTACCTTTACACCTGCATCTAATCCTCCTTGCTCATCGATGATGCTGTCCAGGTATATCAAGGATTCCACATCTCCCAAAGTTTCGCCACTAAGTGTGATTGAGTTGGTGTTCTCGGTGTTGTATTTGAGGATCTTGCTTTTTCCTTTGTGAATGTTGAGGCCTATTGATGTAAAGGCTCCTGATACACGAGTTGTCTTCATCTGCAATTATTCGTGTGCGTGGGATAGGTGATCTGCGAAGTCCAAATCGTCCAATTGATTCTGAACTGTCCATTGTATTCCGTATTTTCTCTCAGATGTCTAGGTCTTCATAATCCAGTCGACCACCAGGAGAAAGGGGGAGGGTAGAGTAGAAAGCCTTATCTGTCTCCGGTCCTTACCTGGAATGCATTTATCAGCTGATTCTCAATACTTTCAATTTGTATCACGTCATTTCCGTTGCTATTTGACTGGTTTTCCCTGTCTCCCAAATTGTCCGGACGTTCCTTGTACTTTTAAAAATTGTTGCTGTGTTTGTTAGAAGGGGCATCGGCCTCGTGACTTCCGAAGGAACTCGGCTTTCACCATGAAGCATCATGGCTCTTTTAAATGAAGACTTTCTTACTCCCATGACAGAGTTTAAATGGTTCGAATTATTTTTCATGGTTCGCGTTTTTTAACGAATTAGTTTTCTACCGGATGGGATCGCTAACCCCATGCCCAACCCTCCTACTTTACTCGGGATTGAGACCGTTAATATCTCCAGAATAGCTACAGGCGGAGTTTAAACAGATATAACAACTGGTTAATTAAAATAATTGAATGACCATTTTTACAACACAACATAAACACTAAGGTTGAAGCTCAATCTACTTATTTATACAATATAAGTAGTATTCGATAATATACAAAAGATTTATTAAATCATTACATAGTTCCGAATCAATAAACAATGGATCTTCATTATTATTAAGATTTGAGTTGACTATTTCAAAGTGGAATGCTGATAGTAAAAATAATAATATCTTTGTAATATCCAATTAAGCAGTCAGTTGGTCCAAGTTGCCGTACCTCATTAGAAGAGCAAGATGAACACTGGATTCATAGAAGTAGTTAATTCAATGGTGATAATATATAAAAGAAAGATTGTATATAAGGATATAGTACAGGGCTGAAGAACTAATTCGTAGAAAGAAAGATATGAAGCTTTGAATATATTATAATTTTATCATCACAGCTTGTTACTTATTTTCGTCTTAAGACTTTATACAAAGTTTTAAAAAGTAATTTCTAGTGGCAAGAAACTCAAATGTTCATTATTCAAGTTAAGAGTTACGATTAAATGAGAATTAAGTCTTTTAAATCATTGTTATTGATGCTCAGTTTTGCTGTGAGACGTTTCGTGTGTAAGTGTGGCATTTTTTTAGTTGACTACTTTTTTTGATTTCTTATATCCGAAGGGTTTTTTTTGGTATTATAGTAATTTTAATAGTTGAGATTATTAGTCAGTTCAAGCCAGAACACCATGGAAAATCCGGAAGCACTGGATGGCCGTTTCTTCCTATTGTGCGACTCCTCGGCAGTGCGCATCCACGACACCGCCTAGCGGGATTCGAACCCAGGAACTACTGGTCTTGCGCGCAAGCACTTGACCACTAGACTACTGAGCCGGCATCCAACGGTGTCAATGTATAACTTCAACTAATTCACGAAACTGAGCGATATATTGATCATTGTCTTCAGTGAGTTACTATCTCACAACTGATTTGGTTGAACTCCACTGATCACTGCTTCTCACTAGAACTCCAAGAAATACCTCTTGGAGACAGTCACTAGTGAGCATATGTTGAATAATATCAGAAGGGTTTTTGTGGATACTATAGTAATTTTGATAGTTGAGATCATGAGTCAATTGAAGCTAGATCCTGGAGTCGAATCCTGCGAGCGTGATCGTGGATGCGCACTGCTGAGGATTCCTATGCTAGGACGGAACGGCCGTCCAGTGCTTCCAGGTTTTCCATGGTGGTCTAGCATCAATTGACTCATGATCTCAACTATTACAATTTCTTATACCCATTTAATTCGCATTTTGAGCCAAATTTCAGATAATTGAATGAGTATACATAATCACAATATACTTCTCCATCATAACAACAGGGTTATTGGCCTCATGTACATAATAATGTTGTACATTTCAAGTATCTACATACGTCTCTAGATAGATTATTCATACTCCTACAAGTGGAAAGTTGCAATAAATTATCTGAATAATTGACTTATTAAGAATCGTATAGAAACTAATGGTTGCGATGAAAACTAACTTCAATATGCATGCAACTTCGATTAGTTTCAACAAGTTGAAGATGTGAATTGCTTGATAAATTTTCCGTCATACTGAATGGTGCTCTTAAGTGTATTTTAAGTTCGAATATTTTTAATGACTTAATAAAACACTTTCACTGACTATTGTTCAATGACGATGTGGTTTATACTACTTATGTCGACATAAGTAGTATGTAACACCAGTAAGAATTAGAATGCTTAGTAACAGAGGGTTGAGAAGATTGAATCTAAGAGAATGGGAACAAAGTGATTGTTATGGCAATGAAGGAACGATGAATTTTGTGTGAGATATTTGATGTAGGATTAGAAAATGAAATGTTGAACGTATGGTTGTCACATTTATTGAAAGAACTCGGTAATTTTGTATTAAAATACAATTGGTTGTCAACACCTGAGTCTTCGTCTATTTCAACGACAATTATCAACTTATAAAAATGAAAAACCTACGGAATGGCGATCAGCATGAATTCTCATGCCAAAATAGTTTCATTGCAATTCCTTGAAAACTTGACTTTAGTCTCGTATACACAGCAAATATCACATAGATGTTATTATTTCTCTCCGTTATTTTTCATTGTTCTTTTTTGTGTACATAACTTTATACTACTTAGTAATTTGTATAATCGCAGATCCTAGAGAGAATATTATAGCAGCTCACGTTCAATTAAGGTTGTTCACATTTAATTCGGTTAAATCCTCTTGTTAACTTATTTAACGGATAGAGTCATCCGTACAATAACAACTTATCTTGTATCATTGTACCTTTATTATTATTACACTTGTATGAATATGTATGGTTGAGCATTGCTTACTTACTGCCAACGCATATTATTCATTCTGCTAACCTTACTATTAGTCGCTCAATTGATTCAATGATTCATTCATTTCCCTATGTATATACATGTACATTTTGATGGAGTTCGTTGATTCTCTCATTCGACTCTCACGCTGACTCGCTTGCCTGATTGCTTTTCGGCACTACTCTTTCATGCTTGTTTAACGTACCTGTAATTTTGGCTATCCATGTGTGATTTAAGAATAAACTTAATCAATACTTTGTATTCTCCTTCTGATTAATACACAGTTGGGGTGTGATCTAGTAAAGGTTATCAGGACGAACTGTATACGAAGTTCAGTGATTATATTATTACATTACCGACCACCGCAATATTCTTCATTCATACTATATATTAGTGTTTTAACACTTACGTATTTTTGTTATTTATTTTCTAGTTATATAAACTGCCAATTCGTAGTTAATGACAAGTATCTAAATGAAGCTGTGACCTTTAATTCTTCTATTAATGAAATTATATTCTCTTAACATTGAAACGGATATCATTTTTATGCATTCATTTGACATATATTTACTTGAGACAGTTTCCATATATTTCGTATCTAGATATCGATCTGGTTTGTTGACTGACATTGTTGAATTAACCCAGCTATTGGTTGTCATTTTTTCTGTGCCATGCTTTTTTCATATCATTCTTACATATTTACTCCAGGGGATATTTAGTCCTCGATCGTGCCTTGACGAGTGTAAATGTCTGAGATACTACAGGAATTGAGGTTTGTAAAATGTATTGGTTATGTTACCTTTAACATTGTACCGTAATATACACAAATTTCGTTTATTTGTATCAAAATTTTAAGCTTCACTCAATCGTTTGGTTTTGATCTTCAAATGAATCTGACAAATGGTTTACATCACAGAATTACATCATCTTAGAAACCACTGTAAAACAACGAATCATAAGAACCTGTTGCATCCTAGAATGAGACGTCTCAATAATGTACTTACACAATTCCACGAGGGATTGAACCCAGTACTTATCACAAGTATATTAACTTTTAACCAGCGATTTCAAATCAAAAGATCTAGATTTCAGAATTTGATGGCTTCACGATTTTACGTGATAACTTTCTCTCTCCTGATATGCGGGATCTTACTAACCACAGCTTCTGGGTACAAATTCTGAGAGTCCTTCTCAAAATTAATAACTAAAAAGAACATGACTGTATGTTGGGGAATGGTAAATCCTCAAATATATCATGCTATTGAAAAGCCAAACTTGAATTTACCAAATGGTGATTTAATTAATATCTATTAAATGAGGAGCGGAATTCGATTAAATTTTGTTAAGTTATATTCTTTTTTGAATTACTTAATTAGTCACTATCATTATTATTAATTTATTTAAACACATAAACATTGGTACAAGGGGGCAACAAATAGATATGTGCCACATAAATGATTCGATTTGTGTGAGGGCTGGGATACTGCCCGGGTGCCAAAACCGAAGCAGGTGGTTTTCTTAGAGGGCCAAACCTGGAGCCTTCGACATAAAGGTCTGATTCATAAGGCAGCGGAGCAACATTGGAAGATGCAGTATCATGGTAGCCGGTGACCAACGATTGGTTCATACGTTATTTGTTCCTTCAGGATACTGGAGCCTATATTCACCAATGGTTTGGAATCAGGGTTTCCCAACTCTCCTACGTGGACTCTCCGTATCCACCAACCCGGTTACAGCGTCGGATAATCGCTTTTCGTCTTCTCAACTTCGTAAAAAAAACAGTAATGGCACGAGAAGGTAGTGAGTAGGACTTCCCTGGCAGTGGTTTTATATGCATGGCCATATGAGAGCATTTCGAGAGGGAGAGCTAACTCTCCTCACCCTCGACCATACTAGGGCATTTGGGAGCTAGCTACTATCATATGATTATTTTTTAGTCACTATTATAAAACAAAAGATTACAGTGATTATTAGTCAGGTATTGCCAAGTGAAATTACATAATAAACTCAAAGATTTATAATGATAGAGTCGAAATGATTCTATCAGTTATTTAATAAAGAGTATTATTCAAGTTTTCATGATTGACAGCTGGTAGTCAACCAAAATAAATATCACCATAAATAATTATTATTGATGAGTTTTAATTTTAATTTTAGTTTACTGTCGCTATGACTTGTAGAAAACAACAACAGTGGTTGTTATGCAATAAACAAGCTAGTCATTGATTAAAGAATAATTAGAAATTCTTCAGGAAATAAGGCATAAATATTTGACATTTTTTATCTGTGCGCTTTCTAATGACATTCCTTTCCGATTTTGTTTTTTAGTTATTATTGGCTATTTATTTATGGAAGATCAGAGGAAAGTGAGTTGAATGTAATAGTGAAGATTTAAGGGAGGCATAACCCGACTCACACGTCCGTGTCGTGCTTCCTGGATAATCAGAGGGATGACTCATGAACTAAAGTGAGCGGCAACCCGTCTGGTAGAGGTCGGGCTAATCACCCACTCGACCGATACCCACAAACTGATTACGAAAGCCGCAAAGAATCACAGCACAATTACTCCTAGATCGAAAAAACGACAAAAAATTCACAAAAATGGTGTATGGGATGTACGGGGTTGCTCTCTACGGGGCAAACTCCAACCGATCGCAACAAGTTATTCTAGTCCCGGTAGTTGTGCTGTGCTTCGATGTGGCCTGTTTCTCTCCAGAAGGGCCTAATAGGCTTCACCAACTTGTTAGGCTGGAACGGGGGGAGGGGTTAAAATTCGTAATACGAGCGATTAGTGTCCGGGAAACGGACTGTCATAAAGCGTGAAAAACTAACTAAGAATGTTACAAAGACTAGATAACAGTTATGAAATATGAAATCAAGGTACATAGTATGATAAGACCAATCTTAAATGAAGTGTAATTACAGAACATATGGAAACTGAAATACAAAGGTTTATATTAAAAGGTTAACAAACAGGCAGGCAGCAGGAGGCATTTGAAAAATTAAAGGTTATGGACATAGTAGGAACAAAATTTAGATAAGTTATTTTATATGATAGAAGTCACGATGATGCATCCTGTAGATAGATTTGGACGATGAATTTGTTTTCTATCGACCATGCTTACGTAATACTGATGTTTCTGAGATGATGGGGAAGATTTGTAGTTCAGGTGGATGATTTTGATGGAGTTTTGTTCTCTGAGCTGGATGGTTTGGTCGTGGAGCTTTCATCGTTCTTCTGAACGACATCATCAGCACAAACTTCAGACAGAAGTGAAGTGTTCAAATTTCTCCATATACATTTCACAGTCTGTTCTGTACACCTCGATGTTGATTGGTTATTATTGACCGTAAAAGCACCACGACCAAACCATCCAGCTCAGACAACAAAACTCCATCAAAATCATCCACCTGAGCTACAAGTCTTCTCCACCATCTCAAAATCGTATGAGCGTAATGAGTTTCTCGTTGTTCGAAAATGGGAGAATTTCGCCAAAAGCCAAGCTTCCACTCCATGAGTGTCTTCGACAGCACATTCTACCAACAAATGTAAGATATAGACCTCCAATCAATTGCCCATTAGGATGGAAAATAGCTGAGCAAAGTGGAAGAAAAATGGTTCACCTAATAATAACGGATGCACACTTCAGGATCCACAAATACCAACACGTCATAGAGGACCAAAAGATGAAGCTACAAAGGACACTCACGTTAAAACATTTGGAAATCTTGACAACAGCCATCGAGATATCATGCAAACAACACATAGAACAAAGAAGAAACACCTTAAAGAAAAAACTAATCAAGATCTCAAAACCACCCATGCAAGAAAACACAAACAACTGCGTGATCAATCTGTCAAAACAACCATTAACAAATACGGAAGAACACCTACTCCGAAAGAGATTAAACGACTATACAAGAGACGCCTCAAAACTAGGATTCTTCGTAGCACTAGAGTCATCACTCAAAACTTCCGGAATCAGTGAAGAAACACAACAGGAAATAAGGCAAACTATAGTACCGTTAACTCAACAGGTGAAGGAGAACAACAAACTGACCCCACAAGAACTAAAAGCTTTGAAGAAACTCAGAACTAGAAAGGATATTGTCATAGTTCCGGCTGACAAAGGACGCACCACAGTAATTATGGACAAAAAAGAATACGTCAAAAAAGCCGAGGAACTACTTGAAGATAAGAGCACATACAAACTGATGGATATAAATCCCGTCGAAAAATTAGACAACCGAATCTCAAAGATTTTAAACAAGCTAGTCAAAGCAGGAGAAATAACAAAACAAGACCAATGGATAATGAAATTCAATGGACCAGTACTCCCTCTATTCTACGGCAGACCAAAAATACACAAACCAAATATTCCACTACGTCCAATTGTAGCACTCCCCGGAACACCAACATACAATTTGTCAGAAGAAATTTCACGAATACTGAAACATTTAGTAGATTTATGCAACCACTCCATCAAATCCCCTACACAATTCCTGAACCAAATTAAGGACATTCAAGTCAACAACGACGAACTGATGATAACCTTCGATGTAACAGCGTTATTCACCTCAATTGAATCAAGGTTAGCAAAAGAAACTATATCCCTGCTCCTCACCAACGACACAAATCTCACTAAGTACACGAAGCTTCAAATTCAAAGTCTACTAGAACTCATCGATTTATGCCTAACAACATATTTTCAATTCAACAACAAAATCTACAAACAAACGAAAGGGACACCAATGGAATCACCAATATCAGGACTGATCGCAGGGTCAGTGATGCAAGGACTAGAAGCCACGATATTACCAGTGATCAAGCCGAAAATTTGGATTCGCTATGTAGACGACACATTCATCTTAAAAAAAGAATGAGCTGGAAAACACTTACAAGCTGATCAACAACGTCTTCGATGACATCAAGTTCACAATGGAACAGGAGTCAAACAACAAACTATCATTCTTGGCTGATGGTGATTAATCTTTCCTTACCCTGGTGACAAATATTCCTTCACTGAACCTTAAATTTTTTTATTTTTTTTCCCTCTTTTTCCTGTAGCATTTATTACATCATTTTTTTATTTTATTTTATTTGAACACATAAATATTGGTACAAGAGAGCGTCAATATATATGCGCCACACAAAACAATGGGAATTCGAAGAGAAGTAGAAAGAAAAAAAAAACTAAGGAACGCAAAAGAAAAAGAGAACAATGACGAAGAGGTACAATCAGAAGAAATCTTTCAGGTAAAGGAGACACAACCACTTTTTATGAAGAAAGTAAAAGAAGGTTACAACAGGATCGCCACTGGCTTCTATTCTGAGCCATATCTGATAACGTCTCTAGCCACTGTGTAGCACCATCTCTCGGACCCCAACCAGGGAGTCGTGAAGGACCAACACAAGCCAGTCCTTTGCAGCTTTCTTTCATGCCACGACACCATGTCATGCACTGACCACCTCTCCGCTTCTTCCAACCAGTCCCAGAGTCGGCAAATAACGCACGACGTGGAATTCTCTGGGACGACATTCGGAGAACATGTCCAAGCCACCGAAGTCGGTGTTTCAAGATGGTGACACCAATTGAGTTATCATCTCTGTGCCCGAACACACGATGCCGAACCTCTGCATTACTGACATGGTGTTGCCACTGAATGTCAGCAATCCTTCGGAGACAGCGATGATCGAACACAGAGAGTCGTCTAACGTCCTCAACTCGGAGAGGCCAGGTTTCACAAGCATAGAGCAAAACTGCTCTTACCGACGCGTTGTAGATCCGACCTTTTACAGCCAGACTAACATCACGAAGGCGCCAAAGGTGGCCCAGATTGGCATAAGCCGCTCTGGCTTTCACTATTCGTGCATTGATCTCATCACTCACACCCCCACCAGCACTTATGCAGCTACCCAGATACACGAACTTCTCAACTACGTCTATCTGCTCACCGTCCAGGGTGAGTACAGGATTACAATCCTGCCAGTCTTGTAGAAGTACTTTGCACTTCGAAGGTGCAAAGCACATACCATACCTACGGACATTGATTGCCAACTGATTAAGTGCGGATTGCATGCCTTGGGCATTATCGCACAGTAAGACAATATCGTCCGCATACTCAAGGTCGAGAAGTCTTTCTCCAGGCAACAGATCCACACCACCATTACTTACATTCATCAGAGCTGTTTCCAGAATGTCATCGATGGCAAAGTTGAAGAGGAATGGTGAGATTGGGCAACCCTGCCTAACCCCACTGCTCGAATGGAACAATGGAGAGAGGTGGTTGTATGCCCTCACTCTGCCTGAGGTGTTTTTATACAGGGCTTTTAGGATGTTAATAAACTTCTCAGGCACACCCTTCTTCAATAGACAATCCCAGAGAACAGTCCTATCCAACGAATCGAAGGCAGCCCTGATGTCAAGAAACACTACGATTGTTGGCCTTTGAAAAGTATGGCGGTGTTCTAACATTTGGCGGAGGGTGAAGATATGATCAATACATCCTCGACCAGAACGAAACCCAGCCTGCTCCTCGCGAGTCAATCTTTCTCGGGTTTTGAACAACCTACGAAGTATGACGGAAGCCAATAGCTTGGACGCAATCGGAAGTAAACTTATCCCCCGATAGTTGTTACAAGAACGACGTGAACCCTTTTTAAAGATAGGGACAACTATCGACTCATTCCATGACGTTGGTACACTCTCTAGTTCCCAAACCTTTGTAAACAACGTCGTCAATTCCTTAGTCAAAAAGTCACCACCATCTTTAAAAAGAGCCGGAGGTAAGTCATCTGGGCCAGGTGATTTGTAACGCTTCAAGAGTTGGAGTTCCTTGCGGACTTCCTCCTCATTTGGTGGATCAGTCATCACCGGCCATGGAGGGCAGGACAGTCTGACCGATGTTGCCGGAGCAGCAGGCCAGTTGAACTGCCCTTCGAAAAATTCTGCCCATCGTCCAAGACGTCGATGGATGTTAGTGATTGGCATCCCATCATCCTCGCAGATTGTTTCACTCACACCAGACTTCTTGCTGCCAGTGGCTCGGATGAGCTGGAAGAGCTTCCGGTAGTTACCAGATGCAGCTGCTGCTTCCAGCTCATTAGCACGCATCGACCACCAGGCTTCTCGGTCCTTACGCAAGCTTTGCCCGATTTCCTTACGTAACATCCTTCGTTTATGGTCAAACTCACGGTCACCCGGAGTAGACCGACGGGCTTCGATGAGTTGTAAGGAACCTGCAGAAACCCAGTGCTTAAAAGCGGGACGTTTCGCAAACCCACAACTGACTGTTCCCGCCATTTTCATGGCGCCATGCAATTGCAACCAATGCTCATCTATACTTTTCGGTGGAGTGGTAGCTAGCCTAGAGGCTAGCTCGGTTCAATACTTACTTGCAACAGAAGTTGCAACCAGCTTGCTAACATCAATCCGTTGATGGCGTTCACTTCGTTGTCCACTGAAAAGTAAGGCAAGATTGGCGCAGACCAAGGCATGGTCAGAGTCCAGATAGGTACTCCAAAAGGAGCGGCAGTCTTTTACACAACCACGCCAGCGGTAGCTGATCGCGATGTGATCAATCTGAGTCCAGGCTTGAGATGCAGAGGGAGGACGCCAGGTGGCACATCGGCGATGACTGTGCCGAAAGTTAGTGCTAGCCAGAAACAGGTTGTGGTCTGTGCAAAGTTGCAGTAGACGGTCCCCGTTATCTGACCTGCGACCAACGAGTCCCCATCGGCCACCTAAACGACTCTCTTCTGTGCCTAGACGCCCGACCTGAGCATTCAAGTCTCCGGCTAGTACTACAATATCTGTCGAACGCACTTTCTGGAGAAGAACTGATAACTGGTGGTAAAACTCATCCTTGATTGCATCCGGGCTGCAATCTGTCGGGGCATAGGCGGAGATGACGAAAAGACATCGTTTCTCACGCCGATTTCTTCTCACTTTGATGGAACTTTCTAATCTAACAGCACATAACCGACTGTTAATGGGGATCCAATCGACTAGTGCTGCCTCAGCTCTAGCGCTTAGTGCGACACCAACGCCAGCAAGACCAGACGAAGATGCCACAGGGTCCCCGGATAAGCGCACGTAAAACAAGCTTTTCGAAGCGACAGATGGAGATCGAATTTGTAGTACTTCGCCAGAGTCTTGAATACGGGTCTCGGATAGACAACACACGTCGATATTAAGACTTTCCAAAGACATAGCCAGCCCTATCTGTTGTCCGACCTGCATAAATGTGCGAACGTTGAAGGCAGCCAGTTTGAATGGTGCACGTGGCTTCAGAAAATCTGCTTCAGTCCTCGTATTCGGTGGTAACATACAATTTTCAACCGGACAGTGACTCGAGAACGTTTAGATACAGTCGGATTTCCACCAAAGACGAGCCGCTGTATAAGTATAAAAGAGGGTGAATAATGTGGAAAATAATAATAATAATGATAATAATAACAATAATGACAAAAATAGTAGTAATAATAATATTAGTATTAATAATGACAATAATTGTAATGATAATAATGTGAATCAATTGTTTGTTTTTCAAAGCGAGAAAGGTAATTTCCATAGGCATAAAGAGTTCATCAATTTGTGTGTGGGCTGTGATACTGCCCAGGTGCCCAAACCGAAGCAGGTGGTTATCTTAGGGGGCCACTCCCCGAGCCTTTGACCTAAAGGTCTAACCCACAAGGCAGTGGAGCATCGTAAGGAGATGCAGTCCCATGGTAGCCGGTGACCAACGATTGGTTCATACGCCATTCGTTCTCGCAGGATACTGGAGCCCATGTGCACCATCAGTTTGGAATCCGGTTAAAGCGCCGGACACTCGCTTTTCGTCCTCTCATTTTCGTAAACAACACCCCCGCCACGAGAAGGCAATGAGTAGGACTTCCCTGGCACAGGCTGTATACGCATGGCCGTGTGAGAGCATTTTGAGAGGGAGAGCGGACTCTCCCCACTCTCGGCCGTACCAGGGCATTCAGGGGGCATCATTGGTTCTAATTTATTTTTTCAACTATCTTTCAAATTAATAATCTTTCAACTGAACTCTACTCACTACATTCCTTCAATGTTATTCATCATGTAATCGATTGTTTCTAACCCACTTTTGAACGGTTGTCACAATTAATGTTGTAGAATATTCTTTCACATTAGGTATATATTTACAATATTCAGTTAGCAATTTAAATCCATTATGCAATTATGAATTTTAAATATCACAGGTTGTAAGCAGCTGACGAGAACCTACGAAATAAAATGAATTCATGCTATTCTGCTAGAATCTTTGTTCTTGCTCTTTTCAAAATCATCAAGCACATTGAAATTGATCCAACTTATCAATCAATCAGGAAAATTATGCAGAAATATAGTGACAAAGATCAAACCAATGGAAGACAACCAAAACAAAGAAGTAAACAACGACAAATTTAAGGTCAATAAGAACCAATCAACATCGAGGTGTACAGAACAAGCTGTGAAATGTATACAGAGAAATTCGAATACTTCACTTCTGTCTGAAGTTTGGTCTGGTGATGTCGTTCAGAAGAACGATGAAAGCTCCACGACCAAACCATCCAGCTTAGAGAACAAAACTCCATCAAAACTGATGTCTCTTTTTTTAGCATGACAGTCTCATGTTTTTAATCCCTTCTCGATAGAACACCCATCTAACCATAAATATACCTAAATCAGCAGACAGCCCACAATAGAATTTATCGGGAAAAGAAATTTATCTCCCTTTGTAAAACGAACTTTCATCTTATCTGTAAATATAATAATACGTATCTGTCGCGGTGAAAAACAAGATAGCGATCTATCAATGTTCCAAAAAGTCCTCGATAACTACCAAACTGATTGACCTCTAGTTGTTTGTTGTTCAACTTACTGTCAACTCAGTGTAGGTATACATCTCGACAGATTTGATGTGAACAATAAACAAAGAAATCAGCTATTTCGTTCCCGCAAAACCAACTTCGATAATGAAACATAATTATTTTGTGATCTGAAAAATCAAATTATCTAGTTATTTCAGTCAGTCAGCAACAACGTAGAACTTCGTACGTACGTACATCAGTTCGAGTTGCCATACCACATTAGAACAGAGATGGAGTTGTCCATTCAAATCTCGCAATGGTATAGGAACGTCTCAGTAAGTCATTACTTAGTCACCAAATTTTCTCGGCCTGAATTTATGTGGCTTCCAACTACAAATTAATGACAAACATACACACAGGTGTAAAAACCTACAACAACTGATTATCATTATAGGGGTTGTGGAGATTGTTAAGTTCGGTTCATTATCTCAATAAAAAAAATTGGTTAATTTGACCAGTGGTCGACTTTACTTGAAAATCTAACACTCTATAACGATTTTGAAAAACACCGAATCCCATAACTGAGCAGGGTTAATTAAGTTGTACGACATTACAATAGACAGCTGAGGTTTTGAGCCACAACTAAATATGACAGAATGGTAGTGGGGTAGACGAAAATGATTTGCGAATGAAGACGATAAACATCGAGAAATGACATGTGTTCTTTAAAGATTGAAATTATGTGTGTGTCACGACTCAAGAAGTTAGGTTTGAATGCGAAACAAGTATAAGATAAGCACTATCAAACAACTTTGAAGTAAGAAATCATATCTATTTGATGATCTCTAGTTCTTTTCATTGATAATAAACATTTATGAAGGAAATCTAGACGAAAAACAAGTGTATGGTTAAGTTTTTATTGAAAAATGTCATCTAGGAACGTTCGGTATTTATGGTAATTTGAATATATACATAAGTGCATAGTTTGTAACGTAAACTATAAGAAGAACAGGAACTCATAAAACAATGTCAACATCATGCCTAATTTATCAAACATCATAACGTTTAGTTTTTGACAATTTATCCCAAAATGTTTCCAGATTACGTGTAGGAAAACGACGATTGAATTGTTTAGCATATCGATCGTAGAAAATCATATCTTCCATTTGCAATTCACGCATCTGCATTTGAAAATACATAATTAAAGGTACAACATTTAAGATAATCAGAAAAGAAGCTAAGATTTAATAATGACATAACCTCTAACTTAAAAAGTGTAAGATTTTCAAACAGTAGTTACTGAACTGTTGCCTTAAACTATGTCCCAATAATTAAATAGATACCTGGGCTTTGACGTGCACTGTTGATGTTAAACATAATGGTACTAATCAGTCGCCTAAACTGAAATAGGCGCAACCAGGAATTTGAAGGGATCATTTTCCTCAATGTCACTTAATTATCTAAAAGTTTCTCAACTTTCATTTCCAATACTTAGTTGATTGATCGGTGGATAAGGACTTTTAGTCCTAACTGTGTATGATCGGAAAAGTTTCAGACGTGAAAATTGCAGAATCAGTAAACTAAAATTCAATTAATCAGGTGGGTATACAATGTCAAAACTAATACACCGTTTGTTATTGGGTTGTACACAACGAATGTTAACAAGTTTAAATTATAGATGACACCATACAGAATGAGTAGCATTAAAAAAAACAAATGAAATGATGGTGAAAATGGTAAACAAAAGTTCACATTTATGTGTCTTTTTAGAAATATGAGTGCCTATCACGTTCAACCAAGGTATAAAAGAAAATCCATCAACTGCGTTAGTTTTTTCCTACTTTTTGACTTACCTCCTCACTAGTACACTTATAATTTCGGAGCAACTTTAGAAAAATTCATTGAGTAACTTTGATTATCTATATTTAGACACAGAAAAAGCTTTCTATACAGCTTAATGAACGGAACTGTTCTATCCGTGGTCAATGTAGAAGTTGCACTAATTTTAACTGGCTTTCCGGTTAACAATACCCAATGGAAGTTATGTTAGAATTCATAATTACTTTTAGACTTAAAATATGTTTTCCCACTAAATACCTTAGAACTAAAAGAAAAATAAAGAGGAACTCACTTTCTCATCAGCTAGAGTGGCAGCTTCAACTTCTTCACTGAAATACGGTTTCTGAAGATACATATGGTTTTGGCGAGAAATAAGAAGCTCATCCAAAAACGCTTCTTTACGCGCATTAGTTAAACGGGGGATTTTCCGTTGTTTACCACCCCAAACACTGCCGGGCATTGATTTCCAGGGTATGAAACGTCCATAACGGACACTTGACAGAAGCATTCAAAGACTAGAATATTAACACAATTTAACGGAAATAGTGAGGTGACTTCTCATCTGATAAATAAATGGATATGAACACATGATATAAAGTAACCAATTCATCAGAAGTATTTGCGAAAGCGGATCAGATAAATCAAAACTATCGTGGTATACAACACTGAGTGTTTCATTTAAAACGAAAAATACTTGAAATTATTGTGACTGAAATTAGTGAAAACATGGACACAACCAAATCATTAACTATATATTGGCAACCACAACAGTCAAAGAGATGCTATGATGTTACCCCTCGCCTTTTATGCTTTTGGTTTTACCCACCTCTTATTCGAATTTCACGAACTCGCGTACTCTGTCGACTGAATTAGCCACGATCGTCAAGGCGATTACATACAGTTCATTGGAGTCTGTCTGTACGCAGAGTTGTGACAATTTGTTAAGCAAGTTCTGAACATTTTTGTAACGTGAAAACCATTTAAACGAATTCGTACTGCACCCAAACCGGCTTCGGAATTGTTCACTTTAGAAGCCCGAACTCCCTAAAATCCATCTTTTTGAGATCTTCATCACGGCATTTAATTTCAGCTGTATCACTGTTTCAGAATCTCAATTTTTTACACCACCTGTGAGCGATAAGTCTTTCGAGGCAGAAATCCATGATCCTTTTAGTTTATATTTATTCTGTTGCATTACACCCCTTTCATTTTCTTTGAAAAGCAAATTTTTTAATTATAGTTTACTCATAACTCACCAACTTATTGGTAACACGAGTATGTTATTGTGACATGAAAGATCAAAAGCTGCTTAGAGATTTAGCCTTCATTGGCTTCAACAAAGCTTTTGACAAAGTCTCATACAACGGGCTGTTATCCAAGTTGAATAATATTGGGACGAGCGGTAACTTTGTTTTATGGATAAATGATTTTATAGTTGGACACTAGCAACCGTATGGGTTTGTCCCAAGTTGTCTAGCTGTAAAAGTGTCTAGTTAAGTGCCTCAAGGTAGTTTCGCAGTCAGTGCATAAGAGGCTGGCTGAACCAAGCCTATTACTCTGTTGTAATACAAAAGGATGAGACATGACTTAAACACTATCTTTAATCTGCTTAATAATAATTTCCCATCTAAAGTACACATTCTCCCGTCTTACAGAAGAATTTAAGAGGACATTCCAATAAATTCCACAAGCTCATGACCAATTACTTGTCAGCTGACTACCAACTTTCACACCAAATAGTGAAACTCCTTGCTACAAAACGCTGTGAATGCATTAGAAGTGGGAAAAAGTGGGGGACCATTGTCAGGAACAACACAGGTTATCCAACCTTTCTAGCCGTACCAAACCTAGACTGAGTTTCTGGTTGACTTTAAAACCCATTCTTGGTGACCCGTACTTATTGGAGCGACAGAGCTAGATCAGTACTCATTTATATTTGATGTCGCCCAACCTTTAGTGATACGTCATGCTGACCATGTCACATTATGGGGAAAGGTAGTAGAGGATTCTGGCGGACGTGGGTTACCAAGTTTGAATTTCCTACAACAATCTCATATACCTTCCAGATTTGAGCAATTAACTGACCAGTAAAATATCCACCATGCCGTCAGCAATAGCTGACTGACTGAATAGCGAATGTGACGCGGAGTCTCGGCAGCTTCGTATCCTTGCCTCGAGTACGTTGTACGACCGTTGTTAGTTTAATTTTGAGAAGCTTGAGCTCCTTATTTAGATCATCCGAAAACATCTTATCACCTTTGTCTTGTAAACTGAGGAATATATCAAAGCGGTCTCCTAGATTCATGACTATTAAGGGATTAACATGAACTTTGATTGATTTCCTAGGTCTCTGGGTACGTAGCGGTCGTAGTCCTTCTTGTTTTACGGTAGAACAATCTTGGTAGTATATTATACGGTCGAACCACTAAATAATTTCTCCAAGACCCAGGCTTTAAGAACTTTCAATGCTGAAGTTGCTAACGCCATTCATGGGGGTCTATAGATAACTATAGTCGTCTATGGTAGTCATTCTATACACCACAGTTGCATTCGGAAAGGTTAAGCTGGGAGACGAAAGCTTGCCGAGGGAATCTAACATCGTTGATGTTGGTGTGGTGATGAGTTACAATATATCTCAAGTGAAGTTGGCGCCCACCGCTTATTACCTGTGTCCATTACCCACCTGTCATCAGATTTGATGAGTCTATTGTAAGCAGTTGAAGTGAAATCTATGCATATCGCATGAGGCCACCCTGTGCATTTGTGGCATTGCATACCACATATAATGGCAAATCAATGGTCATGTTGCTTACAGGTATTTTAGTGATTATGATGAAGCATAAGTTGTTGAACGAATAGGCATAAAAGGTTTATATCCATTAAAAAAATTGTAAAGACAGGTGGTAAACGTATTAGAAATAATAATAATAACCTCTTATCGCAAGGAACCGTAGATACCGAGTATTTATCCCAGGACCGACCTCAACTAACTGTTAATTCAAAAGATACTCAGAAGGGAAAGTTATCCACTTGGGCCTCTGAGACTATAATTCAAGGACGACCTTTGAGCGCTGTTCAAGTGACCTTAGAGATAAGCGTGTAGTGACCGACTTCTATCAACAGAACGCGACTTTCTTCAGTCTTCAGTAATAAAGATAGTACGTTGGTGAACCTATGTTAATCTTGACAGATTGCCTTCCAGTGATGGTCCAGCTTCTCCTTGAAAGTATTCACTGATGCGGCTGATACCACTTGTTCGGGTAAGGCGTTCCAATGACTGACTACTCGATGAGAAAAACGGGATCCCACTTTAAGTTTATTAGATCGTGGTTTATGAACCTTCTCGCTATGACCTCGGAGATTATTAGTGCTGGAGGGAGCAAAAAGATAAGACATATTAACACCCAAATCGTAATTAAATATACGAAATGCCAGTATAAGGTCACCTCGTGTCCTACGATACGACAAGGGAAAAGGTCTAGGCGTTTTAAACGTTCATTGTAAGGGAGTCTAGAAAGACCCTTCACTAATTTCGTTCCCACACTCTGGATACGCTCAAGGGAGTTAGTATCCTTTACCAGACACGGGTTAGCTGCTTGGATACAGTACTCTAAATGTAGTCTAACATATATGGGATATAAAATTCGAAACGTTTCCTCGTCAAAAGATTTGAACGCTCGGCGAAGTGACCATAACGCTCGAAAACCTTTGACAGCGGTTGCTTTGCAATGCGTAGTTGTTTTTAAATCATGACTTAATACTACTCCTAAGTCTTTATGTTCTTAAATGCACGGAAGAGGTTTACCCTCAATAGTATAACGGTAACTATTACCGTGACCGATGTGCATTAGTACACTCTTCCTAGCATTGATTTCTCAGCCCCACTCTCGAGCCCATCTAACTAAATCGTCTAAGTCAGCTTGAAGATCCAGATGATCAGCCGCACTTTTTATTGTTCACCAGATTTTTACATCATCCGCGAACAATAATGTCGACGACCTAAGTAACAACGGTAACTTATTAACGTAGAGAAGGAAGAGCAGAGGGCCTAAGATGGTGCCTTGGGGTACACCACTTTTGACCGGCTTCCAATCGGATAGCGTTCCGTTGACCCTAACTCTCTGTCTGCGGTCACATAAGAAATTTCCTATCCACTCATGTACAGTACCTATTATTCCGAAGCTCGTAAGCTTCTGCATAAGACCTACATGTGAAACCTTGTCAAATGCCTTGCTAAAATCTATGAATATCACATCGGCAGACAGACCGTTATCTAGAGCTGCTGTCCAATCCTCCCTCGCAATAAGCGAGTTAGTCAAGCATAAACGCTTGTTACGAAAACCGTGTTGCTCAGGAGCTAACAGATTGTGTAAATTTATGTGGTTTAGCAACCTAACCCAAATGATCTTTTTAAGTAACTTAACGACTATGCTAGTTAGACTGACAGGCCAGTAGTTAGATACTATCTGTCGCTGACTGTCCTTAAATATAGGACTGACTATAGTGTCCTTCCAATCTCTAGGGAGTTGAGCGAGTGAGAGGGACATGTTGAAGAGTGACGCAAGCGGTTTTGAAATAATGTCCACAAGAGATGACAGTAACCGTGGATGTAACCCGTCAGGGCCCGATGTCTTACCAGGTTTGAGGTTAGTTATCAACGGAAGGACAGTTTCCTCAGTCACCTGTACAGATTCAATGGTTGGTATCTCGGTGTGAGTGGGACAAGTATTTGTTACAATAAACGTAGAGAAGACTTCGCTAAAATAGTTTGAAAAAGTCTCGATCTGATTCAGCTAGCAAATCTGAATTTTCGTGTAACAGTAACAGGGGAATTCCATCACTACGTTTCATTTGCCGTTTAACATACGAAAACAATCGTTTCGGACAAGTACGGCTATCATATACTAACTGTCGTTCGTAAGTGGTACGGGATTTGGCTATGGTTTTCTTACAGATATTACGGAATTTTCGGTACTCACGCTTAAATGGTGCATGACTTGTCAACAAGAATAAGTCCCAGAAATGTTTCCCACGCTTTAACAGCTTCCGGGTTTCCTTATTAATCCATGGAGCGCAGTGTGATAGCTTATGTGCTGACCATGGAATAGACAGCGACGTTACGGACTCGAATGTAGCCTTAAACTTATTCCATTCATCTTCGATCAATCCATCCGCGTCGACCGACCAATCGGTCAAGATAGCACGGTTTCTGATTTCCGGAATATTAGCTCGCCAGATATTGGGACGGGGTGGAGCAGATACGAATTGTATACCATGCGTCCTAAACTTAAAGTGAATTACAACGTGATCACTGTTCACTAGTGGAGGAAGGTGCTGGATATCAAAGACATCCTCAGAGTGGTGGGTGAGGGCGAGGTCCAGCAATGACGGAACATGTTGCAAATCCATATGTGTCGGTTTTGTGATACATTGTACAAGTGCACACTGAATAATGGTTGATAAAATGTCGCTATCGAAACCACTACCTGGAGCTGTAAGCTCTATCCACTTGATACGCGGTGCGTTGAAGTCCCCAATGATGAGACAACATTCTGTCATACTCCAAGAACAGATGTGTCTTGGGATAAATTCGTCAGCCAGGCAACACGTACTATGGTATATTCTTCCTATAGTCTCTGGTTTAATCGAATCATTTATTGTTATAAGTAATTTCACCGGTGATTTTTTTAAAGTACTTGTTTTTGTAACTGCACTAAAGACATTCTTTCCTCCGTTGATTGTGATCTCGCAGGCGCTTACGCTTGCTCATTGATTGCGCTTGTACTCCATTGGCGCGATCTCGGTATTCTTTCGATACAACGAGATCGTCAACAAATTTATCTCGCCACAACCTCAAATCGCTTTCCGTTATCTGGTACACAACCTTCTTGTAGTGGTAACCATAGTCGACCGCGACTCGACGCCACACTACAAGCGTATCAATTATTCATTGTTCGAATGGATTTTTTGATAATGCAGTCCTCGATGTTTCCCAGTATACCGAAGGTACATTAAGACAGGAAGGATAGTCCTAACGTGATTTGCATTTCTTAAACTTTTGCTGTGTTATTATGCAACAAAAGTACTATTTCTCATCTAAAGAGTTTATTCTGAGCTATACGTTCGGTAAATTACTTTTATTCCGAGTTTCACCCAATTTAATAGTTAACTGTGGTTTGCCTCAAATTACTATTCGGCTTTTTTTTCAGTTATTCACGTTAAGGCTAGTTCGGTTTATCTCATCCGTTTTTATCCGTTTAGGGTATTTTTAAAAACGGTTTTAGGCTTTTACGAGCATCTATAATACGGTTTACGTCAATATAGTCATGAAAAATCCATGCAAACGACCTGGATGCAGTTTCGCTGTTACATCTGGCATGCAGTGCAACTGCAAAGGTTGGTTCCATGAAGTGCGCACAAAAACAAGAATAGGGATGTTGACAGGTCTACCATCGATGGAGCATGCATAGGCACTAGTGATCACATGCTGAAACTCAGCACCATCATTACGTCCACGGTAATAGACTCCCTCAGCATACCCGGGTTTTCGAGCTCAGGGTCCTTGAATGCAACAATGGTTCCCGAAAACTCTGTAGGTGATTGGACCCACGTTAATAGAGTTAAAAAGGATCAGGTGTCACCGTCTAAGCTGAACATCATAAGTGTTGTACGGAAGTCAATTGGTGATCTGTTAGAACAGTCTACCCCCAAGAATGTCCGTTCAGTCATCAAAGAGCCTAGAAATCAAAAACATGCTTCGACCTCCAAACAACAAGGTGCTGAACCTGAACTCACCGGAAAACCTAAGAAAATATTAACGGTTCGTGATGACTCTCATAATCAGGAACCTCAAAGACAACCCTGACCATCCTCTCAGTTTGTAGGACAAAAATGACAGGATGCTCTGGGGAGAATTGAACAAGAAACTTGAACTTTCAAGAATGAAGCCTTTGACGGTCACACAGCTGACTCGGGGAAAGGAATCTAAGCATTAAAATCACCCGAGGCTACTTCGCGTAACACTTAAGAATGCGACCGACGTAGAGAATGCCTGCTAGCTAGTCATTTACTGAAATCCGATGTTAATGTAAGAATACTACCTGTTACACCGTATTCTGAGCGCAATCTTATCCGGAACATCCCCAAAGAACCTCGCGAGTTTTTCCGCGGAAGAAATATAATTGTGCAAAGTGTACAGGAAAACACGGACCCTAGTCAAGCAAACTCTGATATTAGGGAATGGAAATTCATTAAACAGTCCTTGAGTCTCAAAAACATACTGGCTCAACATGTGACGAGACTAGCGCAGAAAAACGGTGATTCTAGACCACGGCTAGTGAGGATAACTTTCCCACTGTCCCATTTGGCGGCTGCAACTCTGTAAACACTTCGTGCCAACAGACGTCGGTTGCCAACCGTGATACATGTGCACCCGGATAAGCCACATGACGCCAAGATCAAGCACAAAGGCAGGTTGGAGCTGACCATTCCATTTGCGGACAGTGTTGATCACAAAAAACATGTAAAGAACGGGGCCTGCCAACTCGGCAAACCTCATATAGGTAGGCTACCTGTCCATTCACGTAAGGCTCACACAGACAAACAGGGAGAAATTTCATGCAATTGGTTCCTTTTAGGAATTTAAATAGAGCAAGAACAAACATTGATGCAGAATAGTATGAATTCATATTATTTCGAGGTTTCTCGTCAGCTGCTTACAAACCAAAATTGCGATAGAATTTTTTACATGGAGATAGTGTGAAACGATTGACATAAATGAGTGTAAATAACTGGATTACAAAAATAACTATATATATATATATATATATATATATATATATATATATATATATATATGCTAGAAACAGGTCAGAGGTCAAAGAAAAAGGGGTTAATTCAGGTTGGGTGGTGTAATAGTTTAGTGAAGTTCATAAATTACGTGATAATTAGAGATTAGTAGAATTGAATAATGATGAGGTAGATTACGTAATAATGATTAAATAGGATTTGGAAAGTTAAGATAATTTAAGAGGATCAGGTGGTGAAAGCAGGTTTTCTTTTCAACTGTATCATACCTAATCGGAGGGTTTATATTAGCATATTTGTGGATGAATTTTTCCGGATATGCATTTTCACGAAGACATTTGGTGATTGTGGCAATTTCTTCTTTGAGGCATTCTTTTGAGCAGATTTCGCGTGCGCGGTCAAAAAGGTTTCGCACAATACCCTTTTTATAACTCATTGGACAGAAGCTTTTAAAGTTGAGATAAACTCCGCTCCAAGTATTTTTGCGGTGAATGTGTCTTTGTAGTGTGCCATCTAATGTTCGCCTAATTCCAATATCTAGGAAATGGAATTTATCATCAACTTCATGTTCCATGGTAAATTCCATATCTTTGTGTACTTTACTGAACAGACTGAGTAAGTACATGGAGTGTTGGTGATTTTTGCAGACAAGGAACGTGTCATCCCTATATCTGCAGTAGAATGTGGTACTGTCGATCCCCTGCTTAAGTTTCTCTTGTTCCAGAAGTCCCATAAATATGTCGGCAAGAATTGGGCCCAGAGGGCTGCCCATTGCTATCCCATCAATCTGTCGGTACAGAACATTGTTAAATCTAAATTGTATGTTTTTTGTACACAAAAACAGGAGCTGTTTAAATTCCTGGGGTGGTAAAGGCAGAAGTTCTGGATATTCACATATGATCTCTGCCGTTTCTTCCAAGGGGATATTTGTGAAAAGCGAAGAGACATCGAATGAAACCATGAATTTGTCAGAGACATTAAAATGATCAAGTTTTTGTACAAATTCAAAGCTGTCATTCAAACTGTAGGTTGCTAGTTTTTTGCGGACTGGTTCCAAGCATCTAGTTAGCCAGCGAGCAAGTTTATGAAAGGGTGATTTGGCCATCGATAATATTGGTCTTATAGGGATGTCGGGTTTATGTGTTTTGGGTAGCCCATATAAGTATGGAAATTGTGACCCTTTTGGTTTGAGTTCGTTATACGTATGATTGTCTATTAGATTTTTCTTAACGAGTTCTTTCAACTTTCTTAAGACACGTTTCTCTGTCGCATCAGTTAAGTCTTTCTGGTAAACACTTTTGTTTCCGTTTTTTGTGTTTTGGTTATTTGGTTATTTTATTCATTTACTTATTTTAAGATATTTTATACTCCCCTATTACCTAATTCTTAAACTAAAACTTTATTCACACATTTCCACCACCTGATCCTCTTAAATTATCTTAACTTTCCAAATCCTATTTAATCATTATTACGTAATCTACCTCATCATTATTCAATTCTACTAATCTCTAATTATCACGTAATTTATGAACTTCACTAAACTATTACACCACCCAACCTGAATTAACCCCTTTTTCTTTGACCTCTGACCTGTTTCTAGCATATATATATATATATATATATATATATATATATATAGTTATTTTTGTAATCCAGTTATTTACACTCATTTATGTCAATCGTTTCACACTATCTCCATGTAAAAAATTCTATCGCAATTTTGGTTTGTAAGCAGCTGACGAGAAACCTCGAAATAATATGAATTCATACTATTCTGCATCAATGTTTGTTCTTGCTCTATTTAAACAGGAAGAAGCTCACGCGTTTTGAAGTCAAAGCATAAACTGTTTATACATGAACGTCGTGAGTCTACGAAACAAAATCGATGAGTTACGTGAACTTAGCAACTCTAACAAGGCCAATCTGAAAGGAATATCTGAAACTTGGATATCATCTCAGTTCTCGGACCAGGAGTTAGCAATACCTGGAATGTCTTGTTTTCGCCACGACAGAAAATCAAGAATTGGGGGTGGAGTAGCCGTATACATACGATCTTGCTTGGAGGTGCTCCAATTCATAACCTCGAGCTTAACAATCTTGAAGAATCTGTATTGTGTTCCGTAAGATTGTCTACTACTTCGAGGTGCCTAGTCGGAGTCATATGTAGGAAGCCCACAGCCGACATCGAGTATGACAGTCATATGCTGGATGGACTATCCCGCTCTTCGCGTCTCAGTGTCACTCATATCCTGATTCTAGGGGACTTCAATCTCACTTGAGTCAACTTCCTGGAACATAAGTATAATGGAGGTGAAAACTGAACTGAAGCTCGGTTCTTCAACCTCATCGATGACTTGGGATTATACGAAAATGTGGGGTCGGTAACGCGTTGGAGAAACAGTCAGACACCGTCGCGCTTAGACTGTGTATTCACAAATGAAGAATTCTTAGTTGATTACCTCTCAATCCTGGCTTCCCTGGGAAAAAGCGATCACGCGATCAAGTCTTCAGTTTTGTCAGCAAAACTGAGCTAAGATATCCCACCAACAACTTGCTCTGGAATTTCAAGCGATTGAAGGTATCAGCTCTACAGGACTATCTACAACAAGTAGATTGAGATGTTTGCCTCCAGCTCAATGTGGACGGTCATTGGGACTTCCTACTGCACACGCTCTTACGTACTACAAACCATTCAGTTCCTCAAACGGTTCCCAAAAGCTGCGAGCCACCTGCAATCATCAAGAACCGTACCCTTCGCCTGCTAAGCCGTAAAAGGCACTTTCGGGTGGAATACAAACGAAATGACAACGGTGGAGCGTACAGGTAATATAAACATATAAGGAACATATGCACGAAGGCTATAAGAGAAGATAGGGTCCAGTACCAGATGAAGCTGATGGAAAATTTTGCCTCTAATTCTAAAAGATTATTCCGTTATGCAGCCTCGCTTCGTGAAGCCAAAACTGGAGTTTCCCAATTGGTAGGTCTTAACGGCCCGACCAACAATGATGGCGACGCCGCTAACCTTCTGGCTGAACATTACTCCCAGACATTTCAACCGAACGACATTAACTTTACTGATGACAGTTTCATCTTCAATCCCACAGGACTTTCCGAAGTGAACCTGAGCGCTGACTTGGTGTCCCGGAAACTGCAGCACTTAAGATTAGACACTTCCCTTGGCCCGGACATGGTCCATTCTGCCATACTGGGAGAGGCAGCCTCAATCCTGGCAACACCGCTTAGCGAGATGTTCTCACATTCGCTAAGTCGAGGCAACCTACGGGAAAATTGGAGGCTGGCTCACATCACACCAATTTTCAAAGGAGGTCGACGAGGCGTAACTTCAAGTTGCCAACCACTGGCTCTTCTCTCAATACCTTCAAAAATCATGGAGTTCCTGATGTGTGATGGTATGCATGACTATTACTGTTCTTACATTTCTTTTCACCACAACAGCATGGTTTCAGGAAGGGTTACTCTTGTATAATAAACCTGCTGCCTGCGGTGGACAGATGGACAAGCATCCCTGATCACAAGGGGAAGGTTGATATCATCTACCTAGATTTCTCAAAAGCTTTTGATAAGGTTAACCATACATGTCTTATCAATAAGCTCAAACGATTGGGTATCAGACCACCTCTAATCGATTGGCTCACTTCATATCTGAAAAATCTACATTTTAAGGTCAGGGTTAATTTCACTTTACCTCAGGCTATGGAATGTCCAAGTGGGGTCCCTCAGGGCTCAGTACTAGGACCTCTTCTCTTCTTGATCTACATAAATGATCATCCATAACAGGTAACGTCAGACTTATTACTTTTTGCTGGTGGCGTGAAACTATGGAGAGAGATACGAAGCCAGGACAATATACAGGCACTTCAGGAGGATCTGACTCGATTTCAAAGTTGGGCAGATGATAACGGATTTACCATTAACATATTAAAGTGTAAAGTGGTCCATCTGCGACATGTTGCAGACTACAGTTACAACTTAGGAGACTCCTCTCTAGTAGTATCCCGAGTAGAAAATGATTTAGGAGTCCTAATGTCCTACGATTTTGAGTCTTACGCTAACTGTGACAAAAATGCCTTACGAGCAAACCTTGAACTGGTAACATTGAAGCGCATTTTTGGCCAGTCTGACGGAAGAATTTTCCACATAATCTTCACTAGTTTTATCCGTCCCCATTTAGAGTACGGAAACATAGTATTTCCTCCCTCACTCCAAAAGAATGAAGACACTCTGGAGCGTATCCAACGGCGAGCCACGAAATCAGTTCGAGGACTGAAATTTAAACCTTATGATGAGCACTTTCAATCACTTAACCTTAGAAGTGACCTTCTGATGGCTTACAGTACCATGAACACTTCTGGACATCCCCTTAAACACCTACTTAAGCTTAGTCCCAACATGAACCTAAGGAGTAACACCCAGAAATCGGAGACACAACATAGCAGAACGGACGGTAGACAAAACTTCTACTCCTTAATAGTTGTCAAATGCTGGAATTCGCTGCCGGCCGAGCTAGCCCAAGCGACTTCCCAGTAGTCCTTTTAGAGGCAACTTGATCTATTATGAAGGACCAAGGATATTATCGGTCTTCAGTCGTCAGTCTTCAGTAATAAGGATAGGAGGTCTGTCGACCTATATTAATCCTTGCAGTTTGTAATACTGTGGTCATACTATGATTTACCAATTTCTTTTCCTCTTTTATTGTTAACATACCTAGGTTCCTGCCTGGAGGTTTTGGTGATCCACTGATACTAGACACGGAAGCTCGTTAAGCGAAAGCTTCTTCTATTCCGTCCACAACCATTTGAACTGGAATTCTCTACAGGAACACGTAATATCAGCACCTTCTGTTAATATATTCAAAACGAGATTGAGCCTCAACATTATTAAAAACTGCAAGGGTTAATATAGGTCGATAGACCTCCTGTCCTTATTTCTGAAGACTGAAAATTTGTTTATTGATAACGGATGTAGAAACACTGAACGGCCTTTTAGTGCGGAATTTTGGGATGTTAGGATGAACGTTGGTGCAGATTTCCCTTCCGCTGAGTCTGTGGATTTCTCTTGTAAGTTTAAGCTTAATTTTAATGCCTCAAGATATCGTATTCCGGATATTTTTATGGGCCGCAACTTCCAACATATTCATCCACGTAGTTGCTTCTCTTGTAGCATTTTACAATTTGAAGGCACATAAATCCTCTAGGATATGTGCTCCTATCTTCATACTTGTCATGGGGGTTTTAAACACGATATCATTCATGTTAATTACAAGTAAATTTCATAAATGCTGACTTTCACAACAGGTATTGTGGTTGCGGGTGTGTATAAGGCTACGGGGATCACATTCAACGAGATACATGCTGTGGCGTCCGGAGTTGCTCAGACACTTTTATTGTTTCTTTTCTCTGCTACGCGCATTCCATCCACGCTATAGTTGCGAATACTGAAGTTTTGAACTCGTGTTTCGTTTTATACGGACGAATCCGCTAACCACTCTTACTCTTATACTCTGGTCTAAATAAATTATTTTCCACATTTTTTGAATTTTCGTAATTGTATAACGCTCAGAGTTTGACGCTAGTGCAGTGCGGTATTATAGGCGTTATAATTATTATATGCAGCTGAAACTAATAATCCTATATCATAAACTGCTACCCACCTACTTAAGCCTATTTCCCTTGATCACGTAGTTGAAGTCCGCGTGATTTTCGTAACCAATGCTTAAAACTTGGAATGACGTTGCTCTAGATCGTTTTCAACAGAAAAAAATGTATCTGTCCATTGTTTTCTGCAAGATTTTAGACAACTGAATTCCCCACACATTTTCATGCGTTTTTTTCACTAATTTGTGTTTTCATGCATCGTATCTTCGATGTGTAATTTTTTCAAACAGCATTCATACTGTTACTGACTCTGTCACTCTGGGATTCGCCCTAACACTGCCAATAGAGTATGGTAATTCGAATCGATGTACACAAGTACCAGGTTCCACGTTTCAACCGACCGACCAGTGGTTTCTAATTAACTCTTCTCAGTTCTTTATTTCAGTTGTTGCTAACTGCTACTCATCATTTTGACGTCTATACCCGATTCCCATGACCTTGTTTTCTTTTTATTGTCATATCGTTTTCCTTTGAAGACTCAGTCAGTACTTGCTCTGTAATGCAGTCTAATGGTCTAGGTAGAGTGTGTACTATCCACCTTCAGCGCCTCTTAATTTTCTCATCTGGAAACTAGTTTGTTCTCTGCTGCAGTAGATTATTGCTGATGGTGTCCGATCCATGGACCTGGAGTATCTTGCATGGAGAGCTGTTCACAAACACCTGTTTTTCTGGTGAGAGTTGTCCAAAACCCGAGAAAGATAGACTCGCGAGGAGCAGGCGGGCTTTCGTTCTGGTCGAGGATGGACTGATCACATCTTCACTCTCCGCCAAATATTAGAACACCGTCATACTTATCACAAGCCAACAGTCATAATGTTTCTCGACATTAGGACTTCCTTCGATTCGTTGGACAGGACTGTTCTCTGGGATTGTCTATTGAAGAAGAGTGTACCTGAGAAGTTTATTAACATCCTAAAAGCCCTATATACAAACACCTCAGGCAGGGTGAGGGCATACAACCATCTCTTTCCATTGTTTCATTTAGCAAGTGGGGTTAGACAGGGTTGCCCAACCTCACAATTCCTTTCCAACTTTGCTACCGATGATGTTCTAAAAACAGCTCTGATGGATGTAAGTAATTGAGAGCCAGGGTGGTTTATGCTAACCTGGTCCATCTTCGGCACCTTCGTGATGTTACTTTGGTTGTAAAAGGTCGGATCTACAACGCGTCTGCGGGATAAGTCTTGCTCTGTGCTTGCGGAACCTGGCCTCTCCGAGTTCAGGATATCATTCACAACTCCCTGGTTGGGGCCCTAGAAATGGTGCAACACAGTGGCTAGAGACGTTATCAGACATGGCTCAGAATATGAGCCAGTGACGATCCTACTGTAACTTTGTTTTACTTCATAAAAAAATGAACGTAACTTTAACAGGAAGGATTATCTTTGGCTGTACTTTTGCTAGTTGAACTGCCCCTTCCATTATTATTATTTCACCCTCGTACACTAATTTATGTTCGTTGTTGTTCTACTTTGTATTCTCTATCTCTTCATGTTCTCTTTGTTGTTGTGTGGTGCTTATTTATTTGGTACCCCTTTGTACCAATATATATGTGTTCAAATAAATGAGTCCTCCAAGTCTCAGCTTCCCAAAAATGAATTTTTACGTCGGTATTAAAAATTCTGACTTTGATATTGGTTGACAGATAATTGTTTTAAGTTCCATATGTTCGTCAAATGTGGGAACGCTGCCGTTGCTTTAAAAATCCTTACCTTTGCGTCTGCATCAGATCCTCCTCGTTCGTCGACGATGATGCTGTCTAGGTAAGTGAGATTCCACCTCTTCCAGAGTTTCCCAATCGAATGTGATTGTTTGGTGTTCTCTGTGTTGTATTTGAGGATGTTGCTTTTCCCTTGTGTATGTTGCGTCCTACTGATGCAACGACTGCTGTTACACTGGTTGTCTCCATCTGCATTTGTTGATGTGTGTGGGATAGGAGAGCTAGGGGATCTGAGAAGTCCAAATCTTCTAATTGATTCTGAGCCATCCATTGTACTCCGTGCTTCCCGTCAGATGTGGAGGTTCTCATGATCCAGTCGATCATCAGAAGAAAGAAGAAGGGGGAGAGTAAGCAGCCTTGTCTGAATCCGGTCCTCACTTGGAATGCGTCTGTCAGCTGTCCTCCACACGCGAATTTGCAGTATAGTCCGTCGTATGAGTTCCGGGTAACATTGACATTCTTCCCAGGAACTCTAGTGTCGAAGAAGTTTCCATAATGTTCTCCTGTCCACACAGTCAAGCACCTTCTCATAATCAATGAAGTTGATGTATATTGACGAGTTCTATTCAACTGATTGTTGAACGATGATCCGTAGTGTAGTGGTTTAGTTTGCATACAACCCATTCTTCAGAATCCGGTCAGTTGATCTCGAAGCTGAGCGTCTGTATTTCACTGTTAGCTTATTATTATTTATTTATTTATTTTAACATAGATATTGGTACAAGGAGGCACCAAATACATATGCGCCACACAAATCTCATTCGATATGTGTGAGGGCTGTGATACTGCCCGCGTGCCCAGACCGAAGCAGGTAGTTTTCTTAGGGGGCCACACCCCGAGCCTTCGACCTGAAGTCTGATCCACAAGGCAGTGGAGCATCGTAAGGAGATGCAGTCCCATGGAAGCCGGTGACCAACAATCAGTTCATACGCCATTTGTTCCTTCAGGATACTGGAGCCCATGTGCACCATTGGTTTGGGATCCGGTTAAAGCGCCGGACATTCGCTTTTCGTCCTCTCATTTTCGTAAACAACAGTGATGCCACGAGAAGGCAGTGATTAGGACTTCCCTGGCAGAGGCTATATACGCGTAGCCATGTGAGAGCTTTTTTCGAGGGAGAGCTGACTCCCCACTCTCGGCCGTACCAGGGCATTTGGGGGCTAGCTTCGTCGTATCATATAGTTGTCGATTTTTTCTTTCTGTTTCAGTTTTTTCTGTAATCATTGCTAGATTTTTCACACATTTTCGTCTACCAGTTCTAATGCTCTTCACTCGTTTGTGTGCTTCTGCATGTCAAGCCTTGAATTTATCTGCTCGTGTTCGACTGTTGTCGATCTCCGTCTTATTTTCCCCTTGTTGCGTCTTGCCCAAGGCGTCTATCAAGTTTTATTGTTTATTTTGGTGCTTTTTGCTACCCAACATCTTGCAGCGTGTTTTGGTTATTTCTTCAACCCTTTCCAGTTCTTCATAGTAGTTTCTTTTAGTAGATCTTGTGTGGTTTGGAACCTGCTGCTTAGTGCTATCTCGAATTCACTGAGTCTGCTAGCATTCCGAAGGAAGGTTGTATTAAACTCTTGTAATGGCGTTTGTCCAGTACTTCTTTAGTCTCAATCTCAGCTTGAGGACCATCTGATAGTGGCGGTATCATAACTTTTCCACTAGCTCTTTAAATCCCATAACAGAGTTTAGGTGAATTAGTTGGTCTACTCTGGTTGGCATTATTATAACAGTTTTTTATATGAGTTAGGATTTCCAACCCTCATTTACTCAAGCTTGTGGTTGGCAGTAACCCTAAAAGACTCTATGCTGAGTTTGTTACCTACTAGTCTGAATAAAATTTTGCGAATACAAAGAACGTTTTAATCTTAATTACTAATTTACCACATTAGTCCGCGTGAGAAAATTCATTTATTAGTTGAAAGAGATAAGTCGGCAACAAGTTGTTTCTACAATTATTTGTTTTACTGTCTTATTACCTTAACTCTGTGAACCCATGCAACAGTTTCTGTAGGGTCTGACTATTTGAGCATTTTATTTGTAGTCTTATTTACATGAAACCGTTTCATAACTTTGTGACTCGTTTATGAAGCACATAACTAGTTTCACCATTGCTTGCTCGAACCAAGTCTGGATAAAACGGGGTTTGAAACTGCTTCTGGTGTGGTTGAAAGCTAATATCTTTAACCACTAAGCTACACTCCTCTGTTGTTGATAAAGTGAAAAGTTATTGGAAGTCATTTATAATTCTCCAGTTGAGATTTAGATGGTGGTTGGAGGTAGTCAACAGGAAACCCTGGACCCGGGTTTCGTGCTACTTGGCACTCGTCAGCAAGGTATACCTGTAATCTTGAGGGAACTGGTGCTCCCTGGCGGATTCGATCTCGTGTCACCCAGCTTCACAGTCAGAGACGTTACCACTGAGCTATCCGAGCCGTGACTAACCTCCTGTAGGACTGAGATGTAATCACAATTGATTGATCACTGGGTGGTGATCAATCTATTGTGATTACATCTCAGTCCTACAGGAGGTTAGTCACGGCTCGGATAGCTCAGTGGTAACGTCTCTGACTGTGAAGCTGGGTGACACGAGATCGAATCCGCCAGGGAGCACCAGTTCCCTCGAGATTACAGGTACACCTTGCTGACGAGTGCCAAGTAGCACGAAACCCGGGTCCAGGGTTTCCTGTTGACTACCTCCAACCACCATCTAAATCTCAATACATAGTGCCCGCAGTGTCCAGTCACCTAGACTGGTGGCCACATTGCAACATGATCGATAGCATTCGATCTGCACTAATAAGGACTAGACAAGCATGAGATTGATCACCACCCAGTGATCAATCAATTGTGATAATTCTCCAGTCTTAAAATCGCTGCTGGTCTTCTAGTCTACATAAGTATCATTCCATTTAATGTTTGTACTGGAAACGATGTATCATATCTATGTTCATGTTGTTTGATATTCCACTGAGTCAGCCGAAAATCCTGAAAAACAGGAAAGTATTGTGATTACTCTAATAATTTAACGAGCTCCTTTGTTACACTTCAATTTATCTAGGTATTTTTAATGTATTATTTTACCCTAACCCGGTATTTTAGTTCAGTGGTTAATGATAATAGCTCTTCTTGTGTCACAATTTTTGCTATACTGAAGTACACACTACTAAATCTCAGCGTAACACTTCTCAACAACTATTTGAAAACGACGATACTCAAGTACAACCGTTAATTATCTTTAGTCTTACATCCATTAAGTAGCATTTGCGTCGAATACCTGATTTCTTATGATTTGACCAGCGTCAAAACATCCAAGATCTTTCAGATGAAAATAAACCTATTTGAACTTCTGTATGGAAATCTAATTCATCTTTCACTGCTTAACAAACATTCCACTCTTCTAAATAGTTCGATATCAAACATGAATGTAGAGAAATGCTCCTGTTAGCCTTGTAGACGTCCTTTTTCCTTTATTGACACTACGCGCTGATGCCCAGCTAAGTAATACTACTTATATTGGTTATATACCATTTCATAGGAAAAAAAGTATACTTAGATCCATATTTTAGATCTACGTGAAAGATTTACGCCATTATCATGCCTTTCAGGACTTTTCCTAAGATGTTATCAATGGCACAACGGTAGTGAGAGCAACCACTTATTCTTATACTGGTTGTTCGAAGTAGTAATGAACTATATATATGCATTCATTTTACGTGCGACGCTATTGTGGAAAGTTTTCAGTATTTAAAAAGCTCTTTGGTGTACATTTTTGTAACATTTAAACCATATTCCTATTCAACTAATAAAACATATCTTTGATGCCAACCGATATGATTATTGCCTTTCAGCCAGTTAGTGTAAATAAATATATGACTTGATAAAAATCTGCTTCAGCCAAATTTGGCATCAGCTCAATGAAGTGAAATTAGCAAGATCAATAATAAGTTTCGAAATAATAGTAGTTACAATTGTAATGAGAAAGATTAAAAATTGAAAACTATGGTTTCGGGCAACTTAAGAAATAAAATTTAAGACATGTCATTGAATCTCAGGGTTTAAGTCTGAATACATCTACGCCATTTCAACTGATTTTGAGCCATCTCCAAACACTGATCGCGGTTGTCACACAGAAACCAACCAAAGAGACGATGTTCATTCATACGGCTTAGACCAACAGTAAACGACTTAGTGAACTAATTCCATTTATTCTCTTAGCCTACCTTAATTTTGTTTCAACCTATTCAAAGAGAATTTCTGTTCAGTCTACTCGCCGCTTCGTTGGCGGATAGATGTCTCATCCAAACCACAAATGATGAAAGTTGGCAGGAACAAAGTGTGATTCTTGATATATGCCGGGTATTCTTTGGCGGTAAGGTTACATAAAAATGGGATAATCAGCTTTTAAGTATGTTTCGATAAATGTAGAAACAGTTGGTTTATTCACAATCTTAAAGAAGCCTAAACTGCTCTCCTCCAATCAGTTTGTAAACTTCGTATTCTTACTCTCCGAATTCTACAAGTACTTACCATTAATGGTAAGAAATTGAATTCTTTTGTAAGTAATCAAAATTATCATGGAAAGGCATTTATCTGATGAATCGCTTATGTAAATGATTAAGTCAGAAAGAAAATTTCATTTTATCAATGTCTTCATATTCAAGTAAATGAGAGTATCCACAGAGAAAACCGATTTCTAAACGTTAAATTATTTAAAAAATAACCTACGAGGAAATGTATATATATATAATGTGAACTATATTTTGTTTCTCTTAGTGTACCACTATCATTGGTATTAAATAATCTCTATTGCTATTCTTTTACTCAACCTTTATTTGGGTCATTTCTTTGCTATAGTGTGTATAAATTGATCGATCCAAATCAGTACCACATGGTCTTACTTTATCTATAACTCATATTGATATAGTAAACCTGTTTATCTTCTATTTACTTGTCATTGATGTACTGAATAGTTTAATTTGATTTAAATTGACATTTCGTCGTTGTTTAATGTTTATTTATTCATTCTTTCTCCGATGATTCTTTATATATTTTAGATATTGGTAGATTCCGATTTATTTAAATTATGAAACTTTTAAACACAGAATACGAGAGTAATTATATCAATAATTCAGACAAATCACCAATGATACCTTTTATGAATTATCAGCGTTTGTTTGTTGGTCTACTACCTTCGTCGTATTTAAGATCTAGCTATCATCGAATGGTATGTTAAATAGTTTAATTACATTTCTCAATATATATATATATATATATATATATATTGTATTGATCTATTTTTTGCTGTTTCATAGTAGATTAGACGAGAATCGCAACAAACTCGAAAGTAATATTCAGTACTTATATACTATACTTACTCCTGTTATCCCTCGTAAAAGAGCATAGGCGACCCACCAGCATTCTCTATCGAACTCTGTATACACTCTCTGTCTTCCCTTAAACTAAGAGATTAAAATCGCTTCGTATCTTTCTTTCTAAGAACTAATTCTTTCTTCCTGTACTATGTTCTTATATGCAATCTTTCTTTTATATATTACCACCTCTGAATTAACTACTTTTATGAATCCGGTGTTGATCTTGTTGTGTAATGAGGTATGTTAACTTGGACCGATGCATATATGTGCCTGGTCCTACGTTGTAGCTGACTGACTGACTGAGTTGCCATTCATCCTTTTCATGTCTGATTCTAATTCCCGACATAGTGTGTTCTCTGGTCTTCCTCTTTCTCGTTTCCCTTCAGGATTCCAAGTTAGTGCTTACTTCTTAATGTAGTTTAATGATTTTCTCAAAGTAGGACCTATCCACTTCCAACATCTTTTCTTAATTTTCTATTTAGTTGGAAGATATTTTGTTCTCTTCCACAGTAGACTGTTGCTGATGGTATCCGGTCAATAACGGACATTGAGTATTTTGTATAGACAACTGTTTATAAATACTTATACCCTTTTGATGATGGTTTTGGTAGTTCTCCACGTTTCAGCTCCGTATAATAGAACTAACTGTCTTGACGTTCGTATTAAAGATTGTGACTTTGTAATTGGTTGACAGATAATTGTTTTAAGTTCCATATGTTCGTCAAATGTGGGAACGCTGCCGTTGCTTTAAAAATCCTTACCTTTGCGTCTGCATCAGATCCTCCTCGTTCGTCGACGATGATGCTGTCTAGGTAAGTGAGATTCCACCTCTTCCAGAGTTTTCCAATCGAATGTGATTGTTTGGTGTTCTGTGTTGTATTTGAGGATGTTGCTTTTCCCTTGTGTATGTTGCGTCCTACTGATGCAGAGACTGCTGTTACACTGGTTGTCTCCATCTGCATTTGTTGATGTGTGTGGGATAGGAAAGCTAGGTGATCTGAGAAGTCCAAATCATCTAGTTGCATCAGGGCTATCTATTGTATTCGACTATACAGAATATTAAATTACTATCTTATTTCGTTTAATGGTTTAGCATTACCATGTTGATCAAAAAGTTTTCACGTTTATCGATTTTCGGGTTTACCATTCTGAAACATATTGTCAGTGTCCATACTGATCGATTTCTATTTCATTAGTTGCTATGTGGTTGTCACTCTAAACAGCTCGACATGATTTCAAGTAGTTAGAGGTAGTTTTCCATGCCCATTAATCAATAAATATCTGAAGTTTCCTTAAATAATCAAGATTTTATTATACGAGATTCCAGAATACAGCGATTTGTTCTTTATCGCAAGTTAGTTCCTCCTTGTGGCGAATGGAATAAAGCAACCGCTTGCCTTTATATACTTGTTAGTTATTAACTTTAAAAAGTTGTTTTGCATCAGTCCTACATATTTAATTAGCGATGATCCCATTCTGTATTATACAAATCTCTCAATCGTTTGCAATTCCATATAGTGAAGTAATTCTCAACCCATAACCAATATAATATTGCTAAACCTCATTTAACAATTACCTATTGCAGTGTGTTTGATTTGGGTGTATTCAACCAAACATGTGTGATGATCTATTCTAGGTCACTTATTTTTCAACCGTACAAATATAAAAGTACATCTTGTTTTAGATTTGCTTTAAGTAACTAGTTTTGCTTGTTAATCGCTTGTTATGATCAAATGTTTCTATAAAGAAGCGTACAGTCTATTCAAAAAGCTAACTACTGAGAAATTCAAAATAAAAACCGCCACCATAGTCGGTATATTTCCGTTGTATGTTGGATAAGCAAAAGATAAAGGGATTTGTGCATTCAGACACATTACGCGATAAAAGGGATTACCATTAAAGCCAACCTGGTGAAAAACATCTATAGGTGAAGATTAGTACTAAATCTCCTCACATCTCAACATCCAGTTAAATTAACCAAAGTGACTAACATATTTTTCACTCTTTTTGCATTGTTTGTTTCTTCATTTTTACAAATGTATTCAGTATGATTTTCTCTCTTCTCTTCTTTTTCTTTCGACTTTTAGCTAAGAAGAGTTATCTATTTGTGCATCGGTATCACACTTCTATTATTTTTATGGTTAGCATTTTACATATCTGATTCAACATGGTTTAGTAGGCTACTTCAATGTAATTATGACAATAAATTTACAGGTCGTGTATCTATATCCCCGGACCCTTGGAGTAAAACACGTTTTACACATATAAGTGATAACGGTAATATTAATTATCATCATAGTAATAATAAAATTAAACAACAAATAGCAGGAGTAGCAACGACAAAAACCAACTATGTATATGGTGTTGTGTTCGACGCTGGAAGCACTGGAAGCCGTGTTCACATATTCAAACTAGTTCATAATCCCTTAGGTATGTAAAAATATTTTATATATACATATATATCCTACTGTCGAAAACACATTCATCCTAAAATATTCTGTTACTTAGATTAATCTTTTGTTCGTCTTTCCAGCTTAGTTGTTGGATGTTTTGTTGTCATGCTAGACATCATAGACAAGAATATTGTTTTCACATACAATTTTTATATATTAAAATAATAATGATCCTTATTGAGTGTCTATTTCATTTATTTAAATACATAAACATTGATACAAGGGGGCAACAAATAGATATGCGCCACATAAATGATTCGGTTTGTGTGAGGGCTCGGATACTGCCTGAGTGCCCAAACCAAAGCAGGTAGTTTTCTTAGGGGGCCACACCCCGAGCCTTTGACATAAAGGTCTGATTCACAAGGCAGTGGAGCAACGTAAGGAGATGCAAACACATGGTGGCCGGTGACCAACAATAGGTTTCTACGCCATTTGTTCCTTCAGGATACTGGAGCCCATGTTCACCATTGGTTTAGAATTAGAGTTTTTCAACTCCCCTAGGTGGACTCTCTGTGTGTCCGCCAACCCGGTTACAGTGCCGGAGTTTCGCTTATCGTTCTCTCAATTTCGTAAACAACAGTGATGCCACGAGAAGGCAGTGAGTAGGACTTCCCTGGCAGTAGTTGTATGCACGTGACCATGTGAGAGCTTTTTTCGAGGGAGAGCTGACTCTCCCCACTCTTGGCCGTACCAGGGCATTTTATACTATTTGAACTAGTAATTATATCAAATTGGATTTCGAGGCGTTTGTTGATTTATGGCTTAAGTGTTTGATTTATTTCCAACATATATTGCGTGAAAAAAAGGATCTTTATATGATATTCCGTATTCACCAAATTACAAATTGGGAAAAACAGTAGGATGTAATAGGTTTTCAGAGTAAAATGTTATTTTAGTTAATAGTATGACTAATTCAGGTAGATAACTATAGAGCTGATTTCTTTCCAACTTGGTGTAACATGTATGTCAATGATAAATTCAAAGAACGGTAGTGTGTACTTTTTTTTGGACCGTCAGTGACTTCAGTGTCATGTCAATGCGACTCAACAATCACCCTGCAGTATTCGTAATCAACTCTTATCAGATATAATTCTATCCAGATCAAAGTTACTTCGGATTTGTGAATCACTGTATGAAAATTAATTGCTAAAATCACTAAGTCTTGTCTCTCTGTAGGGTTGACAATTTTTTAAACCTTTGTTGTTAACGTCGATACGTTAATCTGTTTACTGCATAGTTGGAATGCACGAAATGATCAATGTTAAGTTGTTAGGAAAGCCCTCAGCCTTGTTTAACACCCAGTATCAGCAAGGTGCTCCCTCTGGGAGTTCAAGTCACACATCACTCATTTCCACGGTGGGAAATGCTACCACTGAGCTATTAGGATCTGTTTATAGATTTAAGATATTTAAAATGATCACTCACTAAATAGAAGCTAGTGTTACGTTTTTCTGGTTCTTAATGATGATTAAATTTTGCTATTCAGTGTCAATAAAAGGAACCCATAGATTGTTAGCATCTAGTGTAGTATGGTTGGTCCAATAATAAACTTGTACGATTTGTTCTTATTTATTTATTATTTATTAGACCACATAAACATTGGTACAAGTGGGCATCAAATACATATGCACCACACAGTAACAATGAGGCCAGTAGTAGTTATCGTTGATTTGTGTGAGGACTGGAATACTACTCGGGTGCTCGTTTGAAACATTCGAACCGAAAAATTACCATAAAATATTAATCATATAGTCTACTACTTGAATAAATGTAATGAAATGGTATAGATTGGCTAGTACGAATAGCCATTTGAACGTATATTAGGGTTGGATTTACACATAACATTAATGGTGAAGATTTCCAACCCAGGTAAACTGATTTGCTATTTAATAAATATTCAAAGTACTTAGTTCTATATGAGGTAGATGCTGATGATATTGTCTAGAATGACAATGGAAATTTCGTAATTAAATCACATCCAGCTCAGAGAAAATGACACTACTCATACAACATTAGTTCACTCCAATATCAGATTAGTTTAAATTGTTATTGTTACCTTCTTTTGTTCCTTTTGTTCCGTCTATCAATTAATGGACAAGTATACTGCGCGGCAGTTCGTTCTGTTTTACTTTAAGGCTGCAAAACGTGACCATTAAGAGTAGAAGATATTCGTAAGCTACTAGTATTTGACCTGTATTATTTATCTAACATTAATTACGCGGACAGAGTAGGATTGAACTTACAGTGATCTATCAAGAAAATAAACGATAATTATTAGTTTTTTTTCGGTTTAACATAGTTTTATTATCTGTGTTCAGAAGATTGACTAAAACTGTTTGTTTTTTTGCATCATATTGTTTTCACTTACTTATTAGATCCTTTCAAACCGTTTAAACTATTGGATGATAAATATCATCATGTTCAACCTGGTTTATCTTCATATGCGGAAAAACCAGAGGAGGCAGCATTAAGTTTAACGAAATTAATTAATATTGCTGAAACTAGTCTTCCTGTTGATGTGTGTCGTAATACTCCAGTTATTTTAAGAGCTACCGCTGGTCTTCGTCTAATTTCTGCGCATAAAGCAGAGAATATTTTAAAAGCTGTATGTTTTTGTTGTTTAATGTATTGTTTATTTTTATCTGAAGGGTTATTTTGTGAAGATTGTAGTAATTTAATAGTTGGGTTTATGAGTCAAATGAAGCTAGACCGTCATCAAAAACCTGGAAGCACTGGACGGTTCGAATCTCACGAGGTGGGATCGTGGATGTGCACTGCTAAGGAGGAGTCCCGTAATAGGACGAAATGGTCGTCCAGTGCTTCCAGGTTTTCCATGGTGGTCTAGCTTCAATTGACTCATGTTTTCAACTAATGAAATATATTGAAAATGCCAAATTTGACATCGAATCAATCTTAATTATTACATAGGACGCCATTTGTAATGTTGAGAGTAATTACATATAAAGGGCAAGAGATATTACATGTTAAAAGGTGGTAAGTTCGAATCAGTGGATTAAAATGGTTTGTAAAAACAAGTTCTAATACAAGATAAGAATTGAAGATAAAAGGATGACATGGAAGAGAGTGCAAACCACAGTGAAGCGGAGTAAGATTTTTGTATACTAATAAAATTGGAACTGAGAATGAGATAACAAGTTGAATGTATTTTTTCGCGATGCGTAGGTTAGGTTTGCTCGAGTTGATACCAAGTGCTTCAGCTATATAGGGTAAGTGTAATCTTGTGCTTTTTGGTAGATAATTAGGAACTGAGAAGGCATTTCCAAACTTAATGTAATGTCTATAGCCAATTAAGTGGGAAAGAATGGCACTATTGATAGACATCGTAACGCTCTCCATTGAACATGCTTCCAAGTGTTTACGAACGCTTAAAGATAAGGTCCTTTAAGTATGGCCAATGTAACTAGCCTAACAGGAACAGTCGAATTGTTAAACACGCACAGATGAAGCGATCTATAGCATCTTGTCGTCAAGTTGGCTATGTCAGTATTGACTTCGCTATGGAAGCTACGTGTAATTTGGCGACAATAGAAGTCCTTAGAATGGATCTACTTAGTCAACGTGTTAGAAGTATTTTATATTATTTCGTGGTACTTAAGATTCAATTGACGTGAAATTCATCATTTTCAATGTGAAAATGGATTAATTCAAAATTAATATTTCATCTATTCTAACATAATAATAATTTTTGCTTTATAACTGTAAAGTGTAGTGTAAAAAATAATTGTAATAATTGTTTACGTAAACCAATTTCAAAGTACATAATTAGGAAAAGTGTCCAACTACATATGGAGACTACATGTACAATGTAGAATAGATGGAATGTAGCTAGCAATGGAACCTAGGACTCGCGTTTCACCCCATTCGCGACTCGTCAGCTAGATGTACCCGCATCTTGGAGTTAATTTTCACTCCGGGATGGACAACAAAATAATCCAAGTCATTTCAGATTGAATTACATTCTGATATGTATTGTCTTTTATTTGTCTCTCTATCCATCCAGGTACGACATAGATTATCTCAAACTTGTTTTAAACAATTACCTAACGCTGTAACTATTATGGATGGATTTTATGAAGGTCTATATTTATGGTTGACATTAAACTTTCTCAATAATCGTTTATCAAATGGAAAAGCACAAAAGAATCATGCAGTGATTGAAAATTCACTTACACAAACAATTGGCACATTAGATCTAGGTGGAGGTTCTACACAAATCACATTTATTCCCACTGAGTTAAATACCCTCAACAATGCACCTGATAATTTTATTACATATTTTGACGTACAAAATAGTAATGATAAACCGAAACAAAAGGTATTATTGTACATTTTATTGTGTTGTTATTTGTTCATTTGTTCACATAAATTTGTGATTTGGTATCTAATTGTCTGAAATCTATTTCACTTACATTTTGGGTTTAGTTAAATGGATATAATTACTGTTACTTTTAGATTAACTACTATGAAACTTAGTACTTTGTCATGAACATCTAGTTAGCTAGTGAATTGTACGTTTAAGTTACATCTGTTGGTTATTATAAGTACCGATTCATATGATAAGAATCAGCACTTATCTATTTTATGCAGTGAAGTTGATTATCTGAATTGTATTCAAATTATAAATTCACTTGGTGTTGTTTTACTTGTATCTTCTCGCTGTTATTTAGGACTCCAATTGATCAGTCGCATGTTGGCATATGTGTATCCTGTACGGATTGCCTCGATATAGCCTTAAGTCACATGCTGGATGGATAGTGGTTAGCAGTGGAATCCTGGGATGCAGGTACATCCGACCGACGAGTCCCAAATAGGACAAAACACACGTCCTGGATTCCACTGCTAGCCACTTTTGAGGCTATGCTATAGAACAGATTTGCAAACAACCTTTAACTTTTTCACTGTAGTCATATCATGGGTACATTATAGTTTAAAAACCAGTCTTTTCATCTTATCTGTGCATGGTCAGTAAATTATGTTTTTTTAATATGTCTATAACTTATTTAAGTAACCAAATAATATATTTCATTTTAGATCAAATATAATAGATGTATACAGTAATCGGTCATTTCGTAGAAACCTAAATCATATTATTCAATCCCTGGTGTTAGTCGGTTTTTATCAATGTATACTAGACGAAATATCGATCGGCATAAAAACTGGATCCAGGACTTACTATTATTGATTTCCTCCAACTACTTGTCATCAAATAATTACACTACAATGTCAAATCACATAACCTAGTAGTTTTGTGATTAAATTGCGGTATTCTACAGGTTTGGATCAGGGCTAGAGATTAGATAGTATGATACTATGGTTACTGCCATTGCGATGGATTAGAGTGAGCCTCCCAACTCTCTATGGGGTTATTTTGACATGTATAGCCTGATGCTGACGGCTTAGTGCCAACTGTTATGAAACCAGTCTTATGGTCTCCTACAGATTGTCCTTAACTATTCAGTAATAGTGTGGGTAGTTATTCACGCTTTAATTTTTTTCTTCTTACAGATCTATTCACATAGTTACTTAGGCCTAGGACTAATGTCTGCACGTTATTCAATGTTATATAATGCAACTGAACATTTTAAGTTAATTACTGAAGGAAAGAAAGAGTTTTTTCATCCTTGCTGGCCTAATAATGTAACTGTAAGTTTAATTTTGTGTATGTTAAACTCTTTATTATTAAATTACTAGATTTTTGTTGAAAACTTTCAGGTATCAGTTTGTTATAACTTGTGACCGCCGACTAGAGGGCAGTGACTAATAGACAGGGCAGAATTCAAGAATGGTAAAACGTATAATAATGGTTCATTGGTCAAAATAAAGCTTATAATAAGAGGAACATGAATATGAATAGTTTAGTTATATAACAATTATACCATAAAAGCATACGTTTAGTATTGGTCCATAAAAGGATCCCAAAGTTACCATTCATTACGTTTCTCGGGACCTAACACAGTTATAATCAAGATCGAGGATCTGGAAATAGTATGAATCAGGTCAAGTTGTTATATTTTACATATTAACACAACAAAAAAGGTAAACATTAACAGGACCTTAAACAATAGATCAATAATAATAATATTAATAATAACCAAAGTATTAAGTTAAGAAATGGTGGAACATAGTTTATGAAGTACAAACATTCAATGTTTGGTTGGTGTGAATGTTCTTTCTACGAACTAATTCTCTTTTCCTGTACTATGTTCTTATATGCAATCTTTTATATATTACCACCACTGAGTGAACTACTTCTATGAATCCGGTGTTCATGTTGTTGTGCTAATGCGGTATGGCTACTTGGACCGATACACATATGTGCCTGATCCTACTTTGTAGCCGACTAACTGGTTTGAATGTGTGATTGGATAGAAACTACTTAAAATCACTTGTGTTAAACATTGTAAACACTTAACAATACTTGAACTCAATCTCTGTTCTATCATGTACATACAATCAAAGTCTAAAAGTGTTATAACTTATGCCCTGTGTCCTATTAATGTATAACGTAATGATACTGCCAATTAGATAACAGTGAATTATTGATTGGACCAATATTGTGTAAAACCCGTACGAGTAGTCTAGAGTACTTATCGGTCCTGCTTCCTGCCTAGCCCAGCCAGTTAAGTCCGGAACATCAATCTCAGCCTTCGCGATATAAATCATGTATTTTAAGCATACCGGGTTTATATACTAACCGAACAGACTACATTGTACCATAAAATAGGAAACAACATTTGTACAAGAATTAGCCAAATGTGGCTGTGAATAAGGGAGGTAGTAATTGATAGACAGGGCATAATTCAAGAATAGTAAATCGTACAATAATAATTCATAGGTCAAAATAAAGTTCATAATAAGAGGGGCATGAATATGAATAGTTTATTTACTTAACATTGATACAATAAAAATATATGCATAGTATTAGTCCAGAAATAGATTTCGACAGTTACCGCCATTCATTATTCTCATCGGGATATAACAAAAACAATCATCAAACGTCTTTAAAAATAATTTATATTCATTTTGATTATTGATGGGACTCTAACTTTAAGTGTTTCATCTGAACCGAATCATACTTTTTAATCGTGCACTGATTCTCTCGTTTTGTTTAACCACATGGTATATGTGTAATATTTTTCAAGAAATACGAATCTAATACAGTAGCTGTTATATCCTAGCGAAGATCAAATTACGAGTAACTTCTGAGAACTATTAGTGGACAACAGTAGTAGTTGTCGGCTTCTGTATATTTTCGTCTATTCATTATCATTCATTATTGTTCTTTATTTAGATTAAATGGAATCATGCCGGTAAAGATTGGCAAATCAGTCGTATGAATCATTCAATGTCTAAATCTTTATTATCATTTATTAAAACAAAATCAATTTATCATCATCAAGCAGCAATTGAACCGGTCAATGTTAATGCTAATAATATTGATAATGATCATCTAATGTTGTGCTATGCTTTAGCAGTGAATGTATTACAAAATCCTGTTGAAGGTAAGCAAAATTTGATCTGATTAACTTATACTTATATATAATCTGGTGTACGTGTGTGTGTGACAATTATTGAGAATCTGTTAGTCGTAGGCAGCATAAAATATGGTACAAATATGTATCGGGTGAATTTGCCACACCATATCAATTACCTAGATAAATACTAAGGGGATCGAAATAACATCGATACAATGATACTGATATATAACTAAATGTTAAGAATATAATTTCAATAGTTGAGATCATGATTGTCACTCAATTTTGTGGATTAGTTGAAGTTAGACATTAACACCATTGAATGCCGGCTCAATGGTCCAGTCGTTAAGTACTCGCGCGCGAGACCAGTAGGTCCTGGGTTTGAGTCCCGCGAGGCGGCGTCGTGGATGTGCACTGCTGAGGAGTCCCACAATAGGACGAAACAGCCGTCCAGTGCTTTCAGGTTCTCCATGGTGGTCTAGCTTCAATTGACTCATGATATCAACTATTGAAATTACTACAATCCCCACAAAACCTCTTCTGATGGTTAGAATATAGTTTGCGAAGTAAAATTCAGAAAGCTAAACAGACTGGATCTACTGACATGTCTCAAAGTAACTGTCATCGACACTTAATGAACTGATGCCACATTTTAGTTTGATCTCATTAGCTTTATTCTAACCTACTACTTTCATACATCTTTTTTGACATGTACTTTTTACATTATTTCTACTACTGTCTATATTAATAAAGATTTCGACTTCTTGTCTGTATTATCTATTGGTGAACTTTGCACTTACTCAACAACAACAGTGAAAATATACTGCACACATGTATGTTTTTAGCTGACATGGTTTAATGCGATATCAGACAAGTTCATAAGTGTAATCGTATAACCTGACAGTATATAATTCCTTGAATAGAAGTGATCAAACAATTATGGTTAATACTTAACTAATTTATATGCATGCTTGTAACTTTGATTCAACAATACAATTAAATCCGTTCTTTATTGTTTCAAAACTTGTCACTTTACATATATGAATAATATAACTGGGCTGCAGGTACATCCAGTTGACGAGTCCCAAATAGGACGAAACACGCGTCCTGGATTCCACTGTATTTCTTTGCTTAAAACCTTGTGACTTAAGGCTATATCGAATCAATGCGCATAGGATGTATAGGATAAAAGTAAACAATATCAAGTGAAAATGAATATTATATGTTCTATTCAATAACATATACTTAATTAAAATAAAGAATTCTCAGCATAAATGATTCAATATTGAATCACATTATTTATCATTTACCCAGTAAATAATTAAAAATTGTCTAGAAAAGATTTCTTATTCTATGATTAACTGTCATTCATATTCAGTCTTAAATCTTTATGAACAGTCTTGTATTCTTAACATCTATCTTCGTCGTCAAGTATGTTCAATGTTTAAATCATATGAGTGATGCCCCCAAATGCCTTGGTATGGCCGAGAGTGGGGTGAGCCCACCCTCCCTCTCTAAATGCTCTCACACGGCCACGCGTATACAGCCACTGCCAACGAAGTCCTACTCACTGCCTTCTCGTGACGGGGGTGTTGTTTACGAAAATGAGAGGACGAAAAGCGAATGTCCGGCGCTTTAACCGGATTTCAAACTGATGGTGCACATGGGCTCCAGTATCCTGCGGGAACAAATGGCGTATGAACCAATCATTGGTCACCAGCTACCATGGGAATGCATCTCCTTACGATGCTCCACTGCCTTGTGGGTTAGACTTTTAGGTCAAAGGCTCGGGGTGTAGCCCCCTAAGAAAACCACCTTTGGTCTGGGCACCCGGGCAGTATTACAACCCACACACACAAATATGGTGTGGCGCATATATATTTGGTGCCCTCTTGTACCAATATTTATGTGTTGAAATAATAAATAATAATATAATAATCATTAGTGATAACGTCTTGTTTCTTCAGTATGGTAAAAGAGCAAGGGAAAAGTATTTGAATGATCATGGTGGTACTTTTTTTAGTTTATTAGTAGTTAGTTTTCAGTAAGATGAAGAACCGCGTAAATTTACGAGGTTAACAGATATAATTATTTAATTCAAGCAAACTTCATATAACAAAAACAGGCCTAGAACGCACACTTGAGAAAAAAGTGATTTGAACATTTACATACTTCATATTATGTAATAGTTCAATAGTTTGATCAGAGGCAGTAGAAATACATATATGTTATTAAATAACCTATTGCTAACGAATGATATTAAAATCCTAAACAATTATGCGTTATTGACTAATTGTGCATACTCATGTATTAATTTAGCTATTAGTTTAATTTAACTAGTTATCTACAACATAGGACCAGGTACATATATGCATCTGTTCAAGTTGGCATACCTCATTAGTACAACAAGTTGAACACCAAATTCATAGAAGTAGTTACTTCTATGGTAGTAAAAAAACATTTCATATAAGGATATGATACAGGAAGAAAGAATTAGTTCGTGGAAAGAAAGGTGTAAAATAATTTTAATCTCACCGTTTAAAGGAAGATAGAGAATGTATTCACCTATATCATTGTGATGGATTCTGAGTTATGTCAAACAGAGTCTCCAAGCACTGGTTACGATAGTAGCGCGGACCGAACCAAGTAGTCTGAATCTATCAATATGGCTGAGGCCAGTAAGGCTTAAGCAAATACGTGTTCGTGTTAGAGTGTGGTCAGAGTCTAAACATGTATTCCAGAACAAGCGTCAGTTTTCCATCGAATCTCTGCAACGATGATTGATGGCAATAAGGTCTATTTGAGTCCATCGTTGGTTTGGTGTAGGGGGTCGCCATGTTAGACGACGTCTCTCCTTATGCAAAAAATAAACGATTGTCTGAGCACAGTTGCAGCAGACGGTCACTAGTATCCGTCCTCTGACCCGAAATACCAAAATACCCACCTAAATATCTTTCCGTTTTGTTTAAGCTACCTAATGGAGCATTAAAGTCACCTACTACGAGTACTATGACTGAGTGTTTAGCTTTTTAAAGAAGTTCAGAAAGCTTTCTATAAAAGTCATTTTTCATTTCATCCGGGCTGCAGTCAGTGGGATCGCAGACAGAAACGATGAAGAGGCAACGAGGTGTGTCCCTCTACTTCCGAGTTCTTACAGAGCCGTTTAGCCGAACAGCACATAGACGACTGTTAACAGGGATCTAATAGTGCTTGTTTTGCCCTCGTACTTAGTGCTATGCTTACACCTACCAGTCAACGAGAACTGGGTCGCCAGATAAACGGAGGGTGTGTCTCGTCGTCTCTCTGTTTTGGCAAAGTGAGGTGAAGTGAATGACCACACTGGGATCCTGTATGCGTGTTTCGGAGACACAGCGTACATCAATAGCACAAGATCCTAGGATCTCAGACAAGGAGACCTGCTGACCGATTTGACATATGTACGAACTTACGTACGTTGAAGGCTTCAATGTGTAGTGTGGAGCGAGGTTTCAGTAGACCTGGGACAGTGTTTTGCGCACAAGAATCGTTGGCTATGGTGACACTTGGGGAGGAAGTCGAAAGAGAAAGTTTAGCACTGAAAGTCGATGTAAGAGGAATAATAGGAATTGAAGAGGGAGGTTGATTATGAATACAGTGATCTTGAGTGCTGTTAGAGGTATGAGGGCCGTTATCACTTCCCGGTTGCCCACACCGTAAAAGGGTTGTTCTAGAGGTACCTGAAAAGGAAATTTGATTAGAGGTGGTTTTGTAGTGAACAGAACGCGGGTGGGGATTGTCGAATGTATTCAACACAAAATTACAGGACTTGTTAATAAAAACTAACAATCATGAAGTAAATGCGTAATTTGCAAAATGTCCACCAATTTTCTCAAGATGACTCAGACTTCATTGTTCTTGTATTTTCATACAAATTGCATCCTGTTTCCATTCTTTACTTTTCGATCCTCTTGTCTCTGCTCCCAGACCTTCTGTCCACGACTAACATCATATACTACTTATATCAATATAAGTGCCCCCTGAATGCCCTGGTACGGCCGAGAGTGGGGAGAGTCCGCTCTCCCTCTCGAAATACTCTCACACGGCCACGCGTATACAGCCTCTGCCAGGGAAGTCCTACTCATTGCCTTCTCGTGGCGGGGGTGTTGTTTACGAAAATGAGAGGACGAAAAGCGAATGTCTGGCGCTTTAACCGGATTCCAAATCAATGGTGCACATGGGCTCCAGTATCCTGCGGGAACAAATGGCATATGAACCAATCATTGGTCACCGGCTACCATGGGACTGCATCTCCTTACGATGCTCCACTGCCTTGTGGGTTAGACCTTTAGGTCAAAGGCTCGGGGAGTGGCCCCCTAAGATAACCACCTGCTTCGGTTTGGGCACCCGGGCAGTATCACAGCCCACACACAAATGATGAACTCTTTATGTCTATGGAAATTACTTTTGTCGCTTTGAAAAACAATCAATCGATTCAAATTATGATCACTACAATTATTGTCATTATTAATACTAATATTATTATTACTACTATTATTGTCATTATTGTTATTATCATTATTATTATTTTCCACATTATTCACCTTCTTTTATACTTATACAGCGGCTCGTCTTTGGTGGAATTCCGACTGTATCTAAACGTTCTCGAGTCACTGTCCGGTTGAAAATTGTATGTTACCACCGAATACGAGGACTGAAGCAGATTTTCTGAAACCACGTGCATCATTCAAACTGGCTGCCTTCAACGTTCGCACATTTATGCAGGTCGGACAACAGATAGGGCTGGCTATGTCTTTGGAAAGTCTTAATATCGACGTGTGTTGTCTATCCGAGACCCGTATTCAAGACTCTGGCGAAGTACTACAAATTCGATCTCCATCTGTCGCTTCGAAAAGCTTGTTTTACGTGCGCTTATCCGGGGACCCTGTGGCATCTTCGTCTGGTATTGCTGGCGTTGGTGTCGCACTAAGCGCTAGAGCTGAGGCAGCACTAGTCGATTGGATCCCCATTAACAGTCGGTTATGTGCTGTTAGATTAGAAAGTTCCATCAAAGTGAGAAGAAATCGGCGTGAGAAACGATGTCTTTTCGTCATCTCCGCCTATGCCCCGACAGATTGCAGCCCGGATGCAATCAAGGATGAGTTTTACCAGCAGTTATCAGTTCTTCTCCAGAAAGTGCGTTCGACAGATATTGTAGTACTAGCCGGAGACTTGAATGCTCAGGTCGGGCGTCTAGGCACAGAAGAGAGTCGTTTAGGTGGCCGATGGGGACTCGTTGGTCGCAGGTCAGATAACGGGGACCGTCTACTGCAACTTTGCACAGACCACAACCTGTTTCTGGCTAGCACTAACTTTCGGCACAGTCATCGCCGATGTGCCACCTGGCGTCCTCCCTCTGCATCTCAAGCCTGGACTCAGATTGATCACATCGCGATCAGCTACCGCTGGCGTGGTTGTGTACAAGACTGCCGCTCCTTTTGGAGTACCTATCTGGACTCTGACCATGCCTTGGTCTGCGCCAATCTTGCCTTACTTTTCAGTGGACAACGAAGTGAACGCCATCAACGGATTGATGTTAGCAAGCTGGTTGCAACTTCTGTTGCAAGTAAGTATTGAACCGAGCTAGCCTCTAGGCTAGCTACCACTCCACCGAAAAGTATAGATGAGCATTGGTTGCAATTGCATGACGCCATGAAAATGGCGGGAACAGTCAGTTGTGGGTTTGCGAAACGTCCCGCTTTTAAGCACTGGGTTTCTTCTGGTTCCTTACAACTCATTGAAGCCCGTCGGTCTACTCCGGGTGACCGTGAGTTTGACCATAAACGAAGGATGCTATGTAAGGAAATCGGGCAAAGCTTGCGTAAGGACCGAGAAGCCTGGTGGTCGATGCGTGCTAATGAGCTGGAAGCAGCAGCTGCATCTGGTAACTACCGGAAGCTCTTCCAACTCATCCGAGCCACTGGCAGCAAGAAGTCTGGTGTGAGTGAAACAATCTGCGAGGATGATGGGATGCCAATCGCTAACATCCATCGACGTCTTGGACGATGGGCAGAATTTTTCGAAGGGCAGTTCAACTGGCCTGCTGCTCCGGCAACATCGGTCAGACTGTCCTGCCCTCCATGGCCGGTGACGACTGATCCACCAAATGAGGAGGAAGTCCGCAAGGAACTCCAACTCTTGAAGCGTTACAAATCACCTGGTCCAGATGACTTACCTCCGGCTCTTTTTAAAGATGGTGGTGACTTTTTGACTAAGGAATTGACGACGTTGTTTACAAAGGTTTGGGAACTAGAGAGTGTACCAACGTCATGGAATGAGTCGATAGTTGTCCCTATCTTTAAAAAGGGTTCACGTCGTTCTTGCAACAACTATCGGGGGATAAGTTTACTTCCGATTGCGTCCAAGCTATTGGCTTCCGTCATTCTTCGTAGATTGTTCAAAATCCGAGAAAGATTGACTCGCGAGGAGCAGGCTGGGTTTCGTTCTGGTCGAGGATGTATTGATCATATCTTCACCCTCCGCCAAATGTTAGAACACCGCCATACTTTTCAAAGGCCAACAATCGTAGTGTTTCTTGACATCAGGGCTGCCTTCGATTCGTTGGATAGGACTGTTCTCTGGGATTGTCTATTGAAGAAGGGTGTGCCTGAGAAGTTTATTAACATCCTAAAAGCCCTGTATAAAAACACCTCAGGCAGAGTGAGGGCATACAACCACCTCTCTCCATTGTTCCATTCGAGCAGTGGGGTTAGGCAGGGTTGCCCAATCTCACCATTCTTCTTCAACTTTGCCATCGATGACATTCTGGAAACAGCTCTGATGAATGTAAGTAATGGTGGTGTGGATCTGTTGCCTGGAGAAAGACTTCTCGACCTTGAGTATGCGGACGATATTGTCTTACTGTGCGATAATGCCCAAGGCATGCAATCCGCACTTAATCAGTTGGCAATCAATGTCCGTAGGTATGGTATGTGCTTTGCACCTTCGAAGTGCAAAGTACTTCTACAAGACTGGCAGGATTGTAATCCTGTACTAACCCTGGATGGTGAGCGGATAGACGTAGTCGAGAAGTCCGTGTATCTGGGTAGCTGCATAAGTGCTGGTGGGGGTGTGAGTGATGAGATCAATGCACGAATAGTGAAAGCCAGAGCGGCTTATGCCAATCTGGGCCATCTATGGCGCCTTCGTGATGTTAGTCTGGCCGTAAAAGGTCGGATCTACAACGCGTCGGTGAGAGCAGTTTTGCTCTATGCTTGTGAAACCTGGCCTCTCCGAGTTGAGGACGTTAGACGACTCTCTGTGTTCGATCATCGCTGTCTCCGAAGGATTGCTGACATTCAGTGGCAACACCATGTCAGTAATGCAGAGGTTCGGCATCGTGTGTTCGGGCACAGAGATGATAACTCAATTGGTGTCACCATCTTGAAACACCGACTTCGGTGGCTTGGACATGTTCTACGAATGTCGTCCCAGAGAATTCCACGTCGTGCGTTATTTGCCGACTCTGGGACTGGTTGGAAGAAGCGGAGAGGTGGTCAGTGCATGACATGGTGTCGTGGCATGAAAGAAAGCTGCAAAGGACTGGCTTGTGTTGGTCCTTCACGACTCCCTGGTTGGGGTCCGAGAGATGGTGCTACACAGTGGCTAGAGACGTTATCAGATATGGCTCAGAATAGAAGCCAGTGGTGATCCTGCTGTAACCTTCTTTTACTTTCTTCATAAAATGTGGTTGTGTCTCCTTTACCTGAAAGATTTCTTCTGATTGTACCTCTTCGTCATTACTCTCTTTTTCTTTTGCGTTCCTTAGTTTTTTTTCTTTTTCTTTCTACTTCTCTTCGAATTCCCATTGTTTTGTGTGGCGCATATATATTGGCGCTCTCTTGTACCAATATTTATGTGTTCAAATAAATAAATAAATAAATAAATCAATATAAGTAGCACACACAGTCTTAGTGAGCTGAGAGCTTGACCGCAGCGCCCAAGGGACAACTACTTGAGGTCGGTCACACACGACCTTTTTGTTGGCAATTTTCGCGTTAGCTCCGTACTTGTTGGGAGACGGATATCTGTGGGATAAGGCGAGGTGTTCATTTTTAGGGTCAACCTTTTCTAACCCTACCTGTTGGGATATTCAGAAAAATATCCCATCCCCGTCCCCACTGTTATAATTTCTTCCTTACAGTTATGACCCAGCTATTCCTATTGTTTAGTATTCTCGGACACCTATTCACTCAACAAGTCCCCAAATCAGAACACGGTTGAACAGGAAAGAGATTATATTCCAAATAACAAAGTTAGATGGAAGTAAGGAGCACAATAGGGAGAACGTTAGTATGTTTATAGTTTTTACATGAGAAGATTCTAGAGTATTCTCCAAATATCAACTAGTGCTGATTGGATAAGGATTAGCCAATCAGTGTGCACCAAAGTAATCGTGCATTGAGTATGCTTTAATCCAGTCTATATCCCGCTAACACTACCCTTCCTTGTTGTAAGGCAGCATCGCTGTTATTCTGGTTGTCTGAAGGAAACACCTCCCTGCCGTCACGTTTTTGTACATTGAGCTGTACGACTTTGCCTTTGGGCCTTAGATATGCTGCTTTTAGTCTTACTGCTCTTTAACCAATCTGTCTGGCATAGTAGGAACTTGACGAACGATTGTTCCAGCCAGTATATCCCGATTGGTTCATCACAATAGACAAGCCCGACTACCACGTCAAGGTAGCAGCAACGTTCGGCTATAGTTTTTATTGGTATATATGGCAATAATACCAATAAAAAAACTAACTACTACTTAAAATGAATTAGGCAAGACAGTTAAGTTGTTAAATTTACAACCTAATAATTAAAAGTCGATTGCTTCAAAGTGTTAGAACATTACTTTATTTACCTACCTACTTACCTACCCATACACCTACTTGCCTAATTAATTTATCAAAAAATTGATTTTATCATCATTTTGTCAGCTGAAGAATATAATTTGGATAAAAATTTACAAATCAACATTCTTCAGAAAATCTTCTTTGTTATACTTTCATTCAATAAGGTTATTGTCAGGTTTGTTTTCCTTTAATCAATGTGACTTTTGTTTGTTATTGTTGTTTTTTCCCATTGTGTTAAACAATCAATTCAATTTTTTTTTCTTCATTGTTAATAGGTGATATAAATGTTATCAGATATCCGCCAAACAATAATATTGTTCATCAACCAGTGGAAGTGAAAACACGTGAATTTTATGCATTTTCATATTATTTCGATTTAGCTGTTAGTGTTGGTTTAATACATGAAAATACTGGTGGATTTCTTACAGTGAATGATTTTCAAAATGCTGCTGAACGAGGTAGGTATTTTTCTTCTTGGTTTTTTTTTCAACAAAAAATTTATTTTTGTTTTGTATCCCATATCACCATTGTGTTCGAAAAGTTTACGTTTTAGCCATTACGTAACTAATGGTTGCTCTGGTTGTCAGAAAAAGCATCGGCCTCGTGACTTCCGAAGGAGCCCGGCTTTCATCATGAGGCGTCATAACTCATCTAAATGAAGACCTTCTAACTCCCATGACAGAGATTAAATAGTTTGAATTATTTTTTCTGGTTTGTGTTTCTTTAACGAGTTACTATTCTACGGGATGTGGTCGCTAACCTCATGCTCAACTCTCTTCCTTTATCCTGGCATTGGACCGGAAATTAAGTGTAGAAATAACGGAGGTGGTTGCTTCGACGATGCGACTCCGTATAATAATCTCTTTTCAAATGAACACTTATTGACATATCATAACTTCTCAAAAAGCTAAACTAATTAATTACTGACTAATGTGATTACCAAACATTAAACAAGATAGAAGCCAAGAACAATCGTTCTGTAGTTTTATATTATTGTGAAACATAGATGAACGAACGGTTTTATTAGAAATACCAGGTGATCATTGATAGTATGTCAGGTATATTCAAACCTTAAAAATATTTCTTATTACAATTTATTTATTTATTTAAACGCATGAACATTGGTACAAGGAGGCAACAAATAGATATACACCATAGAAATAATTCAGTTTGTGGTTTTCTTAGGGGGCCACACCCCGAGCCTTCGACCTAAAGGTCTGATTCACAAGGCAGTGGAGCAACGTTAGGATATGCAGCCAAAATTAAGTTCATACGCCTTTTGTTCCTTCAGGATACTGGAGCCCATGTACACCATTGGTTTGGAATTAGAGTTTCCCAACTCACCTAGGTGAACTCTGTTTCCACCAACCCGGTTGCAGCACTGGACATTTGCTTTTCGTCCTCTCAACTTCGCAAACAATAGTAATGCCACAAGAAGGTAGTGAGTAGGACTTCCCTGGCAGTGGCTGTATACGCGTGGCCATGTGAGAGCATTTGAAGAGGGATTACTGACTCTCCCCACTCTCGGCTGTACCAGGGTATTACTGATATCCATTATATATTGGTGACACTAAGATTTTCCTAACACTCAGTCATCATCGTTAACAGTTATCATTTTGTGAACGTGATAAATACAACTGTACACATTTTCCTTGTTGTAAAAGCCCAGAAGTTACTTAAGATTAACCTCTGTTACTTCAGGTTTCAATGTCACTTTATTGATGAATATGATCCTGCATAGAGAGTTCATCATGAAAATTCTTACTCTGAAATCCAAGTTCATTTCTAGAAAAAGGATAATGAACATTTTTATACTTAAAATTTTCTAGATCATAAAATACTTCCTTTGTCACCAACGAGTTGAGTTCAGTGAATGTTGAAGTTTTCCAACATTCATTTATAGTATATTCAGCTTGATAGTTTATTATTTCCATCACAAGACCATAATTAGCAATCTCGTTGAGCCCCCAAATGCCATGGTACGACCGAGGGTGAGGAGAGTTCGTTCTCCCTCTCGAAATACTCTCACATGGCCACATGCATACAACCACTCCCAGGGAAGTCCTACTCACTGCATTCTCGAGGCATTACTGTTATTTACAAAATTGAGAAGACAAAAAGCGAATGTCCGGTGCTTTAACAGGGTTGGCGGATATGGAGAATCCACTTTGGGGAGTTGAAAATCCCTGATTCCAAACCAATGGCGCACATGAGCTGCCGGATTCTGAAGGAACAAATGGGCATGAACGAATCATTGGTCACCGGCTATCATGTGATTGCATCTCCTTACGTTGCTCCACTGTCTTGTGGATGAGAACTTTTGATCGAAGGCTTCGGGTGTGGCCTCCTAAGAAAACCACCTGCATCGGTTTTGGCACCCGGACAGCATCACAGTCTATACACAAATCAAGTAATTTGTGTTGTCCATATGTATTCGGTGTCCCTTTGTACTGATATTTATGTGTTCAAATAAATAAATAAATAAAACCCTTCTGGATTCTTGAAATTCGACAAACATATTTAGTAGACTCTAGCTAGACCATTATCAATATTGAAAAATGTGTGTAATCATGTGCCTTAAGTCACTTAAATTTCCGATTACCTTTGATTTCGAGCTTTATTCATTACATTTTCGATCACTGAAGTAAAGTTACAATCCCATCTCTTTATAAGAGTCTAAATGCTCAATATTAGTGTCTTTTACGATTGTATGTCACTATATTGCTTCAAATCTCTATGACAGTATGGATTTCCTCAAAATTACAAATGATGTTCTTTATTGACTAATAGTATCAGTTGATTATACAGTGGTCTTGAGTGCTGTTAGAGATGTGAGGGCGGTTATCTATTGCCGGTCGCCCACACCGTGGAAGAGTTCTTCTGGAGGTACCTGAAAAGAAAATCGGATTAGAAGTGGTCTTAGCGACCTGGGAGCGTGACCGCAGTGCCCAAGGGACAACTGCTTGAGGTCGGTCACACACGACCTTTTTATGGGTAATTTTTGTGTTAGCTCCGTACTTGTCGGGACTTTACCGCCGGAGACGGATATCCGTGGGATAAGGCGAGGTGTTCATTTTTAGGGTCGACCTTTTCTAACCCCACCCCTCCTTGTGGGAAGGTAGCATCGCTGTCATGCTGGTTGTCTGAAGGAAACACCTTACTGCTGTCACACCTCTGTACAGTCAGCAGTACGACTTCGCCTTCGGACCTTGGGTTTGTTGCTTTTCGTCTTACCGCTCTTCAAGCGATCTTTCTGACGTGGTAGGACCTTGAGGAACAGTTGTTCCAGCCAGTATAGCTCGGTTGCTTCATCATAATAGGCAAGCCCGACCACCACGTCAAGGTAGCAACAACGGTCGGGACTAATAGTACCAACTAGCTACAAAGATTATTTTTATTCTTTTCCATTGAATTTCTTCAATCATATATCTGTTTGTTTTCTTTAAGAATACTTAAATGTTCTTTTGTAAATATCAAATCAATTAGCCTATGTTTGTTTAATGCAATGATCATTCTACATTTAGTTTTAAGGCTAATCGATTGAAATTAATTATAGTACAATGGTATACACCCTTGTTTAGATATTCCATATACGAGTGTGTGAAATTTCATTTACAGCAAAATTGATTATTTTATGCGAATTGTAGAGAGAGAAAGAGAGAGACCACTAAATTACATTTCAATGGTGTTTAGTTAAAATCATCTTAGAGTTTTCTTTATTTCGTTTAATTAACTGATAAAAGTAAGGTTAATTGATCCTTCGAAACTAATTGTTTAATTCACACATAAAGCTTACACATGTAAATAATTTACTTCTATGAAGTGTTGCTAATGCGTTTATTATCAATATAGGGATTTGTAAAGAGATTGTAGTATTTTCATACTTGACACTACGAGTCGATCTAAACTAGATCGTTGTTGAGAACCTGAAGACACTGAACGACCATATAGTGGTCGGAGGTAGTCGACAGGAAACCCTGGACACGGGTTTCGTGCTACTTGGCACTTGTCAGCAAGGTGTACCTGTAATTTCGAGGGAACTGGTGCTCCCTGACGGAACGACCGTTTTGTCTTAGTGTGGAACTTCTCAGCAATGCGTATCTGCGATCCCACAAGGGCGACTCGAACACAGGACTTTCAGTTTCGCGCGCGAACACTTAACTTCTAGATCACTGAGCCGGTATCCAGTGGTCTTAATTGTCCAACTCCAATCAGTCCATGACCTTGTTCAACCCTTCATCGATTGCCTGAGGTAAGTGAGATTATATCGGAAAAAGACGATACACTCATCTGCTCCAAGTCCAGGCGTTTAGAACGATGGGCGGAACACTTTAGGGAACAGTTCAGCTGGCCTTCAACTACTCTACAACTACCCTCCATTCCCAGACAGTGTGAATGGAACATTGAAGTAGGTCCCCCGACTCTTGCTGAAATTCAAAAGACCATAGTTAATCTGAAACGAGGAAGGGCAGCTGGTACAGATGGATTGGCTCCAGAGGTCTTTAAGGATGGTGGTCCAACTTTAGCGATTAAGTTGACTAATATTTTAGCTAAGATCTGGGAATTAGACTTTATCCCATCTGACTGGTCGCAATCACTTATCGTCCCAATATATAAGAAATTGTCAAAATCATCCTGTGACAACCACAGATTGATTAGTTTAACTAATATAACATCTAAAATACTGGCCTCGATAATTATCAGACGCCTAACTAAGACTCGTGAACTGCAAACACGAGAGAACCAAGCTGGCTTCAGACCTGGTCGTGGCTGCATCTACCACATATTCACCATTCGTCAGGTTCTAGAACACAGGCATACTTATCAACGTCCGACAATGGTGGTCTTTCTTGACTTAAAAGCAGCATTTGACTCGGTAGACCGCGAGACTCTGTGGCAGTGTCTGTCATTGAAAGGCGTACCTCAGAAGTACATAAACCTTGTGAAGGCTCTTTACTCGAACACTACTAGTCGAGTCAGGGCTTATGGCGAACTGTCATCTACTTTTGCAACCTTAAGTGGTGTCCGTCAAGGCTGTCCACTTTCTCCATTTCTGTTTAACTTCATCATAGACCTACTGATGGAAATAACATTCTCGTCGACTGAATTCTCAGGTATTGATCCCCTACCAGGAGGTTCACTTATCGACTTAGAATACGCAGATGACATAGTCCTGTTTGGTGAAGACTCTGACAAAATGCAGTCTTTTGGTAGCACTAAGCAACAATGCCAGAATGTTTGAGATGCGCTTCTCTCCCTCTAAATGCAAGTTGTTGCTTCAGGACTGGTCTGCGTCAACACCTGAACTAAGTATAGGAAGTGAAGTGGTCGAACGCGTTGACAACTTCACTTATCTTGGAAGTCTGATCAGCCCTAATGGGTTGGTGTCTGACGAAATCTCAGCACGGATTCGAAAAGCTCGTTTGGCTTTTGCCAACTTACGTCACCTTTGGCGAAAGCGAGATATCCGTCTATCAATAAAAGGACGAGTATACTGCGCGCAGGGTATTAGGGAATGATGGTAAATCAGTTGATGAGGTTATGAATCTTCATCGACTGAGATGGTTGGGCCACGTATTACGTATGCCTGAACACCGATTACCACGACGTGCAATGCTAACCGGTATTCGGGATGGTTGGAAGAAAGTTAGGGGCGGCCAAACCAAAACGTGGCATCAGTACCTGAAGTCACTAACTTCTAGTCTGAGCCATGTTGGTAGATGCAGACTACTTGGTTGGGGTCCGCGTGACTTTCGTAACCAATGGTTGGAGACTCTTGGTGACATGGCTCAGAATCGATCACAATGGCGTCGGTGTATACACTCCCTGTCTTCTTTTAAACTAAGAGACTAAAATCACTTCATTCTTTCTGTCTACGAACTAATTCTTTCTTCCTATACTATATCCTTATTGCAACCTTTGACCTAACCACTCCTATGAATCCGGTGTTCATCTTGCTGTGCTAATGAGGTATGGCAACCTGGACCGATGCACATATGTGCCTGGTCCTACGTTGTAGCTGACTGACTGACTGACTGCCTGAGGTAGATAACTATTTCACACCTGACACGGAGTCTCATACTAGCACAAAACGGCCGTCCAGTGTTTCTGTGTTTTCAATGGCGGTCTATCTTAGATCAAATTGTGATTTTAACTATGATAATTCATTTGTTACTGGTACATGCTGGGGAATATCAAAGAAGATTTCATATAATTGATTCTATTTATGATGAATAAGTATAAAATCGGAACAACATTTAAAGCAGAATAATATGAATTTATTTTATTTCGTAGTTTCTCGATAGTTGTTTACAACCGTATTAGTTTTAAAGTGTGTAACGTTGGAGTATAATGTCATGATATAACAGTATGAATCGTTGCATATATTTCTCTCAGGTCCTAAGTGTTGATAATGATAGACAGGCTGAGTAATTTGGACAATATTTCATTGTTCTTTCATCATGGATAAGTTAAAGTCTTCTTTTGTAATGGTATAGCCAGTTCTCTTGCTCAATTTTCGTACAAAAACAATAAGTGAATAGATTTCGTCATTTCATATAATCCAAGCATCGACATATTCACCAATTTGTATAATTAAATAAAATGTAATTTTGTTGTATAACATGGATACAAATCATTTAAATCATTAGTATATAGTGATTGATTATTAGTGTTTACAGTTTATCAATGATTGAAATAAGTGAAAGCGATCATGATGTAACCGACTACATAAAACGTATATATATATATATATATATATATATATATATATATATTAAAAACTTAGTTCTTGCCAACCGTAACTTGAACTCAAAGTTTATTTTTGTTTATCAACTCATCCATCTGGTACACTTGGGCATGAACCACATTCTAAGTGTAGGAGCTGATGATAATATTATCCATTTGCTTAAACTAAAGTGGGTTGAGCGGGATTCGAACCCCCACTATCTTGTGAATTCTAAGTAAAACAAACACAGTAAATAATTCTAAAGAAATCGAGTTCTTCTAGTGTATTTGTAATATTTTCTTTCCATTCCCATTTATGCCCTCTTCATCTCTCGCATTTCTGTCGATGTCATTATCATCATCATCTTCTTCACAGTTTGTCGTAACCCAAATCCTCAGAAACCATTCGATTGCATGGATCTTAGTTTTATCACTGCATTATTGCATAGTGGTTATGGGTTCCCGTCAGATAAAAAAATTGGAGTAAGTTTGACTTTTTGGTTAATGATAATAAGTTTTTAAAGATCTTTTTTTCTCAATCTGTAATGGTTAAATTTTCAATATGAAAATGGCAAATAAACAAAAAATACAATCTAAGTGTAAACCATTGATCATTCAAATAGGTGATGTGTTTTCTTTAACATATATTATTTGTTTCTTTGTATGTATGTATGTATGACCATAACCACTATCTAATTACTTGGCGTTGTTTCACTTGTATCTTCTCATTGTCATTTAAGACTGCAATCAATCAATCTCTTGTTAGCATATATCCATCCTGTACCCATTGCCTGGATACAGCCTTAAGTCACAATCTTTTTTAAGCAAAGATGGATTATGGTTGTCAGTGGAATGCAGAACTCGGATTTCGTCCTATTTTTGGGACTCATCAGCTGGATGTAATTGCATCTCAGAGTTGATGTTCACTATGGGATTCGAACATCAACTCTGGGATATAGGTACATTCAGTTGACGATTCCCAAATAGATTGAATTGTGTATCCTGAATTCCAGTACTAATCACTATTCATCTTTTCTTAAAAATTATTATCTAATTAGTTAACCATTTTCCATTTTACTGCTTTCTATTTAATTTAATAAATAATTCTGATGATTAAATTAATTTATTGATTGTTGATCATCTCATCATCGGTACACTTTTTATCATCTAATTGTACTCATGAATATCATTGAATGTTAAGTGCAAAAAAAGGTTTTATACGTCATGTTATTACATCAAAAATACATTAATTAGATAATAAATTTTATAATTTGATTCTATCAAAATATTAGAATTCTGTGAGAGATTATGACAATTATGTCATCTACCGACTTCAAATCGACAAGAATGAATCTAACTAACATAATTCTCTCTATAAAGGTATATTCATGTTAAATTTGATAAAGATAAAGATTTTTGTAGATAATTTCAAGTAAGCATATCTGATTATACAAACACATTATGATATCAAGATGAGGTGTTGTCAATGTTGATTCATTTTTATATTAGAGAATTCTATTGTGAAATCATAACTTCTTTCAAATGATCTATCAGCTATATAGAAACAACCCGAATAACTCTGAAGAAGATGAGAATCTACATTACATTTTTTGACGACCATCAAATCATTATTAAGAATATTGTTAATGACTTCAAGCACTGATGCCACGTTTTGGTTTGACCGCCCTTAACTTTCTTCCAACCATCCCCAACACCGGTTAGCATTGCACGACGTGGTAATCGGTGTTTGGGCATACGTAACACGTGACCCAACCATCTCAGTCTATGAAGATTCACAACCTCATCAATTGATTTACCATCATTCCCTAATACCCTGCGTCTAACCTCACTATTACTTACCCGGTGATCCCAGCAGATGCCAGCAATATTTCTAAGGCATCTGTGGTCAAATACTAGTAACTTATGAGTATCTTCTACTCTTAAGGGCCATGTTTCGCTGCCGTAAATTAAAACAACGGACTGCCGCGCAGTATACTTGTCCTTTTATTGATAGACGGATATCTCGCCTTCTCCATAAGTGACGTAAGTTCGCAAAAGCCAAGCGAGACACCAACCTATTAGGGCTGACCAGACTTCCAAGATAAGCAAAGTTTTCAACGCGCTCGACTTCTTCACTCCCTATCCTTAGTTCAGGTGTTGACTTCTGGTCTGAGCCATGTTGGTAGATGCAGACTACTTGGTTGGGGTCCGCGTGACTATCGTAACCAATGGTTGGAGATTCTTGGTGACATGGATCAGAATCGATCATAATGGTGTGGGTGTATACACTCTCTGTCTTCCCGTAAACTAAGAGATTAGAATCGCTACATATCTTTCTTTCTACGAACTAATTCTTTCTTCCTGTACTATTTCCTTATCTGCAATCTTTCTTTTATATATAACCACCTCTAAATTAACTGCTTTTATGAATCTGGTGTCCATCTTGTTGTGTTAATGAGGTATGGCAACTTGGACCGATGCATATATGTGCCTGGTCCTACGTTGTAGCTGACTGACTGACTATTAAAATGGTTCAAAAGAAAGGCTAGTAGCTGAAATACTTTATGTGCTAAGAAATTTCAATAGTTGATATCATGAGTCAATTGAAGCTAGACCACCATGGAAATCCTAGAAGCACTAGACGACCATTTCGTCCTATTGTGGGACTCCTCAGCAATTCGTATCCACGACCCGGCCTCGTGGTATTTGAACCCAGGACCTAGGTTTTTCATAGTGGTCTAGCTTCAATTGACTCATGATCTCAACTATTGAAATTACTACAATCTCCACAAAACCGATTCTGAGATTACTAAATTGTTCGGTGCTCAACAAAAGGAAGGTCTTACAAATTGACTGACTTGAACAATCTTCCAAAACAGTCACACTCAACTTATCCAAAGTCATATAAAACCATTGTTCATCTAAATCTCCAATATTACGAAATGACTAGAGTTAGAAATATATCGGATCATATTTGTCTACCCTTAAATTCTGAGATTCTCAGTTCCTCATAATTTCTTTTTTGTTGTGTGTTTTTATTTCACTAATTTGTAATTTCTTTCCGAGTCATATGTTCGATGTCAAACTTTTTTATTTATTAACACTGATACTGTTACCACCTCTACTATCCTGGAATTTGATCTCTTTTTTTGTTAGTAGATTATGACAACCTAAACTAATGTACATATGGATCAGGTTGTTTGAAGCGTTCGACTGACTAGCTCATGACTTTATTGTAAATGAATAAATGATTATCCATTCATTCATTCTTGTCATATGTTTCTTTTTTGTTTGAATTTTTCTTATGAATCATAGAAACACTCTATTTATGAGTAGTAATGTGCTGATAGTATTTACCAATAAAACACAACAACAACAACTGATAGCTGATAACATGTGCATATTTGAAACGAATTCATTTAACTTAGTTTTGAACTATTTTAAATATGAGCAAAGATGGATAGTGGCTAGCAGTGGAATCCAGGACGCGCGTTTCGTCCTGTTTGGGACTCTTCAGCCGGATGTACCTGCATCTCAGAGTTGATGTTCACTCTGGGACTCGAACTCAGTACCGTTCACTTCCAACGCCATCGCGTTATCCACTTAGCAACTGAGTCCTGATAGCCACTTGCTTGTGCAATGGGGTGAAGTTTAATTCACTTGATATTGTTTTATTTGAATCTTCGCATTAATGCTTTAGGACTGAAATTGATCAGTCTCTTATTGGCATATGTGCATACTGTGCGTATGCTTCGATATTGCCTTAATTTACGCGTCCTGGATTCCATTGCTAGCCACTATCCATCTTTGCTTATAATGCTTGTAAATTAAGGCAGTCCTAAAACATCAATGGGAAGATTCAAGTAAAACAATATCAAGTGAATTATTTTAAATACGGTTTGAATGATTTTGTTTCTGGTTAGCGTTTTATTTTTGGCGAGTTCGTTTTCTACAGGATAAGGTCGTTAACCCCTATGCTCAACCCTTCTCTTTCTTTTATTCGGGCTTGAGACTGGCAATAGCCTTAGAACGGCTTTAGACGGAGTTAAATGAGTCTAAAATTTAGATATAATGGTAACTAAATGTATGATTGTAACGTTGTCTTTCTTTTTTTTTGCTCTACAGTTTTTTAAAAAAGTCAATTCTTTTGAAATCAATTGGAGTCTTGGTGCCTTATTTTCAGAAATGTATCATAAATAAAACTGCCTGAAAATAAAGGATATTACGTTCATTACAACATTATTGTTCTTTACTTTGTATGATACATGCGTTAGTTATATCGATCAGATTTCTCTTCTTTTATATATATTTGAAAAAAAAAGTTTTATGAACTCTATATTCATTTTTTTAAAATCTATTTTTATCAACTTTCTTAATACCTACCTACTTACCTACCCACCTACTTGCCTACTACTACTACTACTATTAGTAACAATAGGGTCTATATTGTTCTTTTTAACTGATTCGTTGTTGTATGACAACTATTTATTGCAATGATTGCATATATGTTAAATTTTAATCCTGTTTTTGTTCTCTCTTTTTTTTGTTTATTCATTTACTTTACATTTACGTACGTAACATTCAATGAATCTAATAACTATCTGATATAATGAATCCAACTGAAAAAATTTTTTTCATCCTTTAAAGTTGCTCAGATCAAATGTTAACGCCGTTTATTTTCAGCTCTTAAATTGTTCTTTTTTCTCTCTCTCTCTCTCTCTTCTGTTTCTGAGTGTAGATAAAGTCTTCTCACTATCATTTTAAAAATGAAATTATTTGGCTGATATTCTCAGTATAGTCAACTTTTCAAATCCAGTTCGATCTGATTCTTTCAATATAATCTTAGAACGTCATCTTAATACTTTTTCGTCATAAATTATTCATTTGTCAAGCTTTTCAAGTTATGTAACTTCAACAGATAATGTTTGTTTGTTTGTTTTTAAATTACACTGCTTGATGGATTGGACACTTCGATGAATTAGATGAATGATGGATAATACAGGCTAATGTCTCAACCTAACCATTTAAAAATTAATCCGTTATTTTATTTGTATGATAGGGGTCACGAATTTAGAGCATCTAATTAGGGGTAGATCTTTTCATATACTCACGCCTCGTTGTCGGAGTGGTAACAGCTTAATCTTGTTGTAAATTTCAATGAAAGGGAAATATTATTGTTTTCAGTGAACTCGGATGTTACTGTTTCGAAATTACTGTTAATATTCGGTTTTCGTTCAAAGATCAAACTCAAATGGGTGATCAATCTAGACAAACGCAAAATATAGGGGAATGATGCTTGCGAAATGATTAAGTAAAATAAAGGATAAGGAGTGCATGACGTCACTGGCATTTAGTGTCCATAAACTACCAGGTTGATAGAGAAAAACTTCCCCACGCAACTATATTTCATCCGTTACGAGCAACGGAGTATAACAGTTTGATTAGTGAAGAGGTACTGAATGAATGGGGATTTGCACACAAATGTCGGAATAGTTTCAAAACAAATTTATACAGTCCAGATTGTACCTGTACTAACTTGGATCAAGGACTTAATCAAAATATCATAATACGTAGGAACGAATATTAATGCGCAAATAGAAACTGGTCGAATCACACTTAGATGTATATATAGTGAACGAGTGAAACAGTAATAGACAACATGTAAAAATCGTTAATTTAGAGCTCGTTTTCCATCAGAACAACGAACAGTGTTCATGCAATTAACGAACATACTTCTACTTAGGGCCGACGACTGGAATAGAAGCATAGGTCCACCAGTGCTTTCGAATCTAGTAATTACAGATATCGTAGTGTCCAGACGAACCAACGAGAAAGCTTCACGCTCATTTACCAAATACCAAAATAAAATTATGATTTGGTGTGAGGAATTATTATCAGTTAGTTGTTTCTCTACGAAATGATATCGGGTATAATGCAAGGATCCTAACAACTATATCTAACTCCTAGAACAAAAAGGCAATATATTATTTTTCCGTTATCTGATTGGCTGAAAAGGTGTTGATAGTTCTCTGCCGTTCGGCTACATACAAGCCTATGATCTCACTTAATGGATAGTAGCCTATAATAAACACACTCACGAATGGGCGTTCCCAGTGAAATCGGGCAATTGGTTCAAATAAGCAGTACATGGTGATTGCAGACATGTTTTCATAAGCAATATTACACATACAAGATGAAGCATTTTACTGTGATTACATATAGGTGCAATTTTATCAGTAATAACTTGTTCCTAAAGGGCACAGTTTAAACGTTAGATCCTTTTGAACGTGCCCGCCCTTTCGTTTCAACGACCTTGAACGTCCTGACTAGAGGCGGTTATTCCGTATTTCGATTGCCGTGCGTTGGTTGGATTGCATGAGTATCAAGCTTTTTCATATAAAAGTCATCTTATGCTGCATAAAAAGCACGAAATAAATACCAAAAGCATTAATTTAGCATTCTCTGTTTTGTCGTGTACACTTTGGCTCTGTTGTTGCTTTGTAGTTTGATCTGTGATCCCAACAACTGTACTAAACCTTAACGAAATGTCAAGTCACAACTAAATCCTAAGTATTTGTAGTATTTCCTTGGGTTATTATTGTTGCAAGGAATAACTTTTTAATAACTAATCATGGCCGTTTGTAGTGATTCATACTCTAGTGACATTTCAGTCGACCTTAGCGATGCCTTTCGAAGTATAATACTGAACAAGCGTTTTGAGTGCTGGGATGATTTTGATAGCGCATTAAAAGAGTTCCGAAAAGTATGGAATAGTAATTTTATCGCTTCTCAGACTACTTATACTAGTTACATCCACACGGAAAGCAGATTTCTAAAGTATGTCAGGTTCAAATACCTGTTTCTAACGTTTCATTGTACGTTTGGTCATAAGCGGAAATCGGAAGGTTTGAAAGTGAAGCAAAAATCGTAAGATCTTTAACTAATATCTGATGTTTAAGGTCTAAATTCCGTGTAAGACTAGTGGAGCAAGGATATGTCATCAAATCCTACAACATGCTCCACAATCATCCATGTAGTAGTTCATGGATGGTATGTTATCTATGGACAAGAGGATTCTCATCAGAAGAAAATGAGTCAGCAGATGAAGCTATCGAAAGTATTAAGGAGAGAACTGGTAAATAAGCAACCGCTGCCGACGTCAAAGGTATGAAATCTACACTCTCCACTGGTAAGTGTATATAAATATATTTCAGGTTGTACTCAGAGGCAGGTAGTGAATATGCTGAGACAAAAAGGCGAAGTGGGAGAACATTTAGAAAATGGATATGCCACGCGAATATGTTTCAGTAGTTATGACCAAATACGGTTGTACAGGAAATATCCAGAAGTTCTGTGCATTGATTCTACGTATAATACCAATAATAAAAAGTCAATATGTTTTTCGTTGTTGTTATGACTTTAAGTTGTTGTAGATTTCTACCCTGTGTTATCGATCGATTACAATGACACGTAAACACGTACGGACGGCCTAGAGTCTCGATTGGTCCCACTTCCCTGTCTAGCCCGGTCAGTTGAGTCCAGAACACAAGTCACAGCCTCGGGGATATGAATCACTATATTTCAAACATACTTTGTTTATATACCAGTCAAGCATACCACAGCGTACCATAAAAATAGAAAACAACAATTTGTACAAGTGAACAGATATCGACCAATAGGAAATGTCCATTTAAAGTCCAAGGACACCATTGGACTTAACATGATAATTATTGGTATATTCCTGCGCATCCACAACAGTTGTATTTTACTATGTAGATATTCGTTATTCCGGTTGGTGGTGACAGATAACTGGGGTCGAGGACGAACTGTTATGTTTGCGTGGACACGAAAGGAAAAGCGTGCCGATGTGACATGGATTTTAGATAAATTCAAAGAGATAATGTGTAACACAATGTTGACAGAAACATTTACGATGGATTGTGAACGATCTGAAAGCGCAGTTGACTGGATAACACACGGACATGCAAGCATCATTCTGTGCAACTTTCATGTAACTAGAGCTTTCTGAAAAAAGGTACACCAATGGTCGACGAAGCGAAACTTCAAGTTGCCAACCACTGGCTCTTCTCTCATTACCTTCAAAAATCATGGAGTCCCTGATATGCGACGGTATAAATGACTATTTACTGTACTTCAATTCCCTCTCACCCCAACAGCATGGTTTCTGGAGGGGTTACTCTTGTATAACCAACCTGCTGCCTGCGGTGAACAGATGGACAAGCATCCTTGATCACAAAGGGAAGGTTGATATCATCTACCTAGATTTCTCAAAAGCTTTTGATAAGGTTAACCATACATGTCTTATCAATTAGCTCTAAAGATTGGGTATAAAACCACCTCTAATTGATTATCTCACTTCGTACCTGAAAAATCGACATTTTAAGGTCAGGGTTAATTTCACTTTATCTCAGGCTATGAAATGTCCTGGTGGGGTTCCCCAGGGCTCAGTACTAGGACCTCTTCTCGTCTTGATCTACATAAATGATCACCCACAACAGGTAACGTCAGACTTATTACTTTTTGCCGACAACGTGAAACTTTGGAGAGAGATACGCAACCAGGAGAATATACAGGCACTTCAGGAGGATCTGACTCGATTTCAAAGTTGGGAGGACAGTAACGGACTTGCTTTCAACTCTTCAAAGTGTAAAGTAGTCCATCTGCGACACGTCGCAGGTTACAGTTACAGCTTAGGAAACTCCTATCTAGTAGTATCTCGAGTCCAAAAATATTTAGGAGTCCTGGTGCCCCGTGATTTAGTCTTACGCTAACTGAGACAAAAATGCCTTCACAGCAAACCTTGAACTGGTAACATTGAAGCGCATTTTTGGCCAGTGTGACGGAAGAATTTTCCACATAATCTTCAATAGTTTCATCCGTCCCCACTTAGAGTACAGAAACATGGTACTTCCCCCCTCAATCCAAAAGAATGAGGACACTTTGGAGCGTATCTAACTGCGAGCCACGAAATCAGTTCGAGGACTCAAATTTAAGTCATGAAGAGCGCCTCCATTCACTTAACCTTTACCCACTAGAGTATGGGCGTCTTAGAGATGATCAATTAATGGCTTATAGTATTCTCAACATTTCTGAACATCCCCCTAAACACTTACCTAAGCTTAATTTCAACACGAACCGAAGGGGTAACACCCAGAAATTGGAGAAATAACTTCTACTCCTTAAGGTTTGTCAAATGCTGGAATTCACTGCCGGCTGAGCTAGTCCAAGCGACTTCCCAGAAGTCCTTTAACAGGCAACTTGATCTATATTTAAGGACCAAGGTCAGCATCGTACTATGATTTACCTCTTTCTTTTTCCTCCTTTATTGTTAACAAACTCAGGTTGCTGCTTGGAGGATTCGGTGATCCACTGCTGCTAGACACGAAGCTCGTTAAGCGAAAGCATCTTCGATTCCGTCCACAACCATTTGAACTACCTAGCCCAACTAGTGTGGTTGTTAAAATATTAGAAAGATTATTCGGAAGGAGCTGTTTAAGTATCTCGATAAAATCCGGATCCTCTCGGAGAAGCAGCACGGCTTCAGAATAGGTTATTCTTGTCTCACTAACTTATTAGTGGCTCGTGAAAGCTGGTGTGTTCTTAAGGACCAAAAGCTACCTGTAGATGTCGCCTTCATTGATTTCAGTGAAGCTTTTGATAAAGTTCCGTACAACCGGCTGTTATATAAGTTAAGAAAAGTCGGGATTGGAAGTAATTTATTGATGTGGATAAAGGACTTCTTAGTTGGGCGTCAACAAAGAGTAAGGGTGAACTCCAAGTTGTCTAGCTGGGAAACTGTGCTTAGTGGAGTGCCCCAGGGTACAGTTTTGGGGCCAGTGCTATTCCTCTTGTATGTAAATGACCTTCCTTGTCTCCTATCATCATCGGTCTTGCTATATGCTAACGATGTCAAGATATGGAGAACGACACGATGTAAGAGTGATAGCTTAGAACTTCAAAATGACCTGAAGAAGTTATCTGAATGGTCTCAAACATGGCAGTTGCCGATAAATACTTCCAATTGTGTTGTGATGCATATCGGTCATCAAGGCACAGATACATACACGATGAATAACACTGAGCTACCTGTCGTCCAGACATATAATGACTTAGGAGTTATCGTTAGTCAAGACTTAAAGACTACTGCACACTGCCGTGCAATAGCCGCCAAAAGTTTTAGAACGTTATGGTCAATACGTAGGGCTTTTAGTCATGTCGACACTAAGACGTTTTTGACTTTGTATACAGTGTTCGTTCGTCCTAAACTTGAGTACTGCATACAAGCGGCTAGCCCCTGCTTAAAAAAGACAGTGAGCTTCTGTAAAGCTTCAGAGGACGGCGACTAAGCTGATTCCCGGAATAGCGAAGCTTCCGTATGAATCTCGACTGGCCAAGCTGAACCTTTTCCCGTTGTCATATCGCAGAACTAGAGGCGACTTGATTACAGTCTACAAATTGCTTAGTGATAAATTTGCACCTAACATGCCCTCATTTTTCTTGTTTTCCAAAACAGAGAATTTACGAGGACACTCCAAAAATGTTCATAAGCCGAGAACAAATTACTTGTCAGCTGACTATCGACTTTCCCATCGAAACATCAACGAGTGGAATTCACTACCTCAGCACGTGGTTGAGGCTCCATCCGTCGACTCTTTCAAAAGAAAGTTGGATCAACTGAGAGACCACCATTGCCAGGACTAACATAGGCCATCGAGCCTCCTGTCCTTCCCAAGCTGAAACTGAACCGCGGGCTTTTGGGAATAGTACGTAACGCTATCGTGTTTAGCACCAGATTCCGTTAGTTTCACGGTTGTGTAAATTTTCGTGTTAAATTTTGCGATATATTCGTACAGATTGTTATGATTGTCTGTACATATCACTGTTGTTAGTCGACTTGTCTATTTCCTATCGAGATGAAATTACTATATAACTCAATCAACCACCCAGACAACCAAAAAAGGGGAAATAAATGCGAACAAAGGGGAAATAAAGGGGTAAATGCTTTGGAAAAGAAAGGGGAAACGAAAGTGAAAACGCATCAGAATGTCGCCTTTTTCGCCTGTCTGGGGGGAATACTGCGGATTTCCCCCTTTTTACCGCTTTGTCGATAAATTGCCGACTTTTCGACTAAATATCCGCTGAATTGTCTACTTGTCGCCTAAATATTCGCCAAATTACCCACTTTTCGCCCAAATTTCCGCCGCATTGCCGAATTTTTGCTTAAATGTCCGCCGAATTTTCACCTAAATTTCCGCGGAATTGTCTACTTTTCGCCTTAATACACACAGAACTCCCTATTTTCGATCCATTGACATAACCCCAAAGGTCTCCTATGTTCGCCTTTATTTTCAACAACAGACCAAAATAAATCTGCAATGCACTGGAAAACCGGTGTATTTTCAAAAAATTTTATTTAAGAGGAAAATCGTATTATTGTACAACATTAGAGCAGAAGCTTGAGCATCAGTCGTTTTGTATATCCACTGTAATTGCTAATTCATTGTTATTTGAAAAGATCTACAAAAGATGAAACCGGTGATGTATTATTCATAAGGCATTTGCATCTAATCTAAAGTTAACTGACACTCAAACACACATCCTTAACACTTCTATAGTTTCCCATGTAAGTAATAAAGTGAGCTCTTTTACCAAAAATTGTTTATTAAAAATGAGGTAGATTATAAAGAAAATTGCACGGACTATTCCCTTAAGCCACGTTCGTTCGGCTATTGAGAATTGAAATAGTCGTCCTGTGAAGTTTAAAAAACAGAAAAAGTCACAACAATATCTAAATGACATGGCTTGGCACAGCCAAATACTCTAAGCTAAACTTACGGTTATGTCCGTTAACGCTGATGACTAACTATAGAGCCGTGAGGAGTGTTATCACTTTAAATTAGTACATACTTGCCCTTCTTTCCTTCTTTTACGCTTTATCACTTTGTCTCTGACATCGTGAAAAAAACCTTGTGTGGCTATGTCGTACAGCTTCGCATTATTTTTTTCGTTAACGGAGGATGATAAAAAGCGATTTGTTAACGCACCTGAAGTTTAAATATTAGATATGAGTTACTTCGTATGCAGCCGTAAAACCGGCATTTTAGAAGTGGTCGTTTAGAAGAAGTTCCAAGTAACGTGAATTTACTGGCAACCTCAGGTGTTAAAAGGTACGACAGAACATACCGCATTGATGTTTTCGGATCATCACCCGATAACCTGGTAACCATTGCCATCTGTAATCGGGATAAATTATTAAATTAATGTTGATGACTTACAAATCGGTCTCTGGTTTCTTTCTGCTGCAAACCAGTCTCCATCTGCAGTTCCTCTTCAGGGAACTGCTGACTTGACAGTCCGCAATCGAATTGATGTGGATGTTTGCGTTCACTGAACTTCGCTAGTAGCAGCTTTACATTTGTACTCAAATCAGTAATAGCTGAAGACATGTTCTGCATCATTGTATACTTACTTACTTACGCCTGTTACTCCTCGTGAAGGAGCATAGGCCGCTCACCAGCATTCTCCATCCAACCTTATCCTGGACAATCCTTTCCTGCTCCTTCCAGTTGTTATTCATCCTTTTCATATCTGCTTCTATTATCCTACGTAATGTGTTCTTTGGCCTTCCTCTTTTCCACTTCCCTTCAGGATTCCAAGTTAGGGCTTGTCTCGTGATGCAGTTTGACGATTTGCGTAATGTATGTCCTATCCATTTCCATCGTCTTTTCCTAATTTCTTCTTCAGCTGGAAGTTGGTTTGTTCTCTCCCACAAAAGGTTGTTGCTGATGATATCCGGCCAATGGATGTTGAGTATCTTGCGTAGTCAACCATTTATAAATACTTGTACCTTCTTGATGGTGGTTGTTGTAGTTCTCCAAGTTTCAGCTCCATACAGTAGAACTGCCTTGACATTCGTATTGAAAATTCTCACTTTGATATTCGTTGAAAGTTGTTTTGAGTTGCATATGTTGTTCAGTTGTAGGAATGTTTCCTTTGCTTTGCTAATCCTCGCCTTTACGTCTGCATCTGAGCCTCCTTGTTTATCGATGATGCTTCCCACGTATGTGAAGGATTCTACATCTTACAGAGTTTCGCCATCAAGAGTGATTGGATTGCTGTTCTCTGTGTTGTATTTGAGGACCTTGGTTTTCCTTTTGTGTATACTGAGGCCTACTGATGCAGAGACTGCTGGTAAACTGGCTGTCTTTATTTGCATTTGTCCATGTGTATGCGATAGGAGGGCTAGGTCATCTGCGAAGTCCAAATCGTCTAATTGATTCTGAGCTGTCCATTGTATTCCGCGTTTTCCCTCAGACGTCGAGGTTCTCATAATCCAGTCAACCACTAGAAGAAAAACGAAGGGAGAGAGTAAACAGCCTTGTCTGACTCCGGTCCTTACTTGGAATGCATCTGTCAGCTGTCCTCCATGCACTACTTTGCATTGTAGTCCGTCGTGTGAGTTCCGGATAATATTGACAATCTTCTTAGGAACTCCATAGTGTCGAATAAGTTTCCATAACGTCCTCCTATCCACACTGTCAAATGCCTTTTCATAATCAATGGAGTTGATGTATGGTGACGAGTTCCACTCAACTGATTGTTCGACGATGATCCGTAGTGTTGCAATTCTGTCTGTGCACGATCTATACTTACGGAATCCAGCTTGTTGATCTCGAGGTTGGGCGTCTAGTGCATGTTTCATCCGGTTCAGCAACACTCTGTCGAAGACCTTCCCTGGTATTGACAGTAGTGTAATGCCTCTGTAGTTCTCGCATTTGCTCAGATCTCCTTTCTTTGGAATCTTGACGAGGTGTCCTTCTTTCCAGTCCATTGGCACTTGTTCCTCCTCCCAAATCTTTTTGAATAGAAGGTGAAGCATGTTTGTAGTTAGTTCGATGTCTGACTTCAGTGCTTCAGCTGGTATGTTGTCGGGTCCTGCTGCTTTCCCGTTCTTGATTTGTCTGACGGCCATTCTGATTTCTTTCTTCGTTGGTGGGTTGCCGTCTATGGGAAGATCTATGTGTGCTGCTTCGATGTCCACTGGATTCATTGAAGCCGGCCTATTCAGGAGTTTCTGGAAGTATTCTACCCATCTGCTCCGCTGTTGTTGAATTTCAGTGATTGGCTTGCCTTCTTTGTCTTTGACCGGTCTCTCTGGTTTACTGTATTTCCCTGATAGTTTCTTCGTTGTATCGTAAAGCTGTTTCATATTTCCTTCTCTAGTAGCTTTTTCTGCCGTCGTTGCTAGTTCTTCAACGTATTTTTTCTTGTCGGCTCTAATGCTCCTCTTCACTTGCTTGTTTGCTTCTATGTATTCAGCTTGTGCTTGGACTTTCTCTGCTCGTGTTTGGCTGTTGTTAATTGCTGCCTTCTTGTTCTTCCTTTGTTTGACCTTGTACAGTGTTTCTATAGTGATCCATTCCTTATGATGGTGTTTCTTTAGCCCCAGAACCTCTTGACACGTTGAAGTTAATGCTTCTTTGATGCCTTTCTAGTTGTCCTCCATAGTAGTTTCTTCTTCTTTCAGTAGATCTTGTAAGGCTTGGAACCTGTTGTTGAGAGCTATCTTGAATTTATTGAGTCTGTCAGTATCTCGAAGGAAGGCTGTATTGAACCTTTGTAGTGCTGTTTGTCCACTTGTCCAGTTCTTTTTTAGCTTCAATTTTAAATTCGCTACAACTAGGTGGTGATCTGAAGCTATGTCAGCACCTCTCCTGGTTCTCACATCTTCCATTGTCCTTCGGAATTTTTTGTTGATGCAAATATGATCTATCTAGTTCTCTGTAGTGTGGTCCGGTGAGATCCATGTAGCCTTGTGTATACGCTCGTGTGGAAATATTGTGCCGCCTATGACCAATTTGTTGAATGCACATAGATTTGCAAATCTTTCTCCATTTTCGTTTCTCTGTCCCAGTCCAATTAACATTGGATAATATTCATTGTGATCCCCTGCTTCTTTGTTTTGAGTGGTGCTTTGATGGTTCTAGATCCGTGAGATTCCCATCCTGCAAGTGCATTTCGTGCTACTTTGGACAGCATTAAAGAAACTCCCTGAGTGTGTGGAGCGTTTTCTCTTTCGTAGCTAGCGTTTTCTGTCCAGTGGGTTTCGCTGATTCCCAGTCCTACCAAATTGTATCTCCTCATTTCCGTTGCTATTTGACTGGTCTTCCCGGTCTCCCACATTGTTCGGACGTTCCATGTACCTACAAAAACTTTTGCTCTAGTTGTTAGAAAGGGCATCGGCCTCGTGGCTTCCGAAGGAACTTGGCTTTCACCATGAAGCGTCATAATTCTTCTAAATGAAGACCTTCTAACTCCCAGGGCAGAGTTAAAATAGTTTGGATTATTTTTTCTGGTAAGCGTTTTTTTAGCGAGTTAGTTTTCTACGGGATGGGGACGCTAACCCCATGCCCAACCCTCTTCCTTTACCCGGGCTTGGGACCGGCAGTAACTCTAGAAGAGCTACAGGCGGAGTTATCATTGTATACAACCTGTCAAATCTGAAAAACTTCACTTGATCGTACAGGTGACTTACTGGGCCGCTGAAGCACAGCCTACATGCTTAGATTATAATGATGTATCTAATTGTGTCGAACTACTTCATTAACATCTAAATAGTCATGGAACGTGATTGGCAATTGGCGAGGCGACAACCGAAATTTCGGATATTGTGCGTGGCTATTTCCAGCCTTAATCTCGGCCACATCCATGTCTACTGAATTGTAAAGAAATCCTTATTTGTGCTTCAATGCACCTCTAAGAAATGTTAATAAGATTATTGTACTGACCTGTTGGGCTTCTCATTGTTGAGTGGCAGGATCTTTTCCTCCGTTGAAGTATTTTTGAAGGGAAACTAACATGTCCTTTGCAGACTGCAAACCGTCTATAGTAAATTGTAGTTTCTATGTTTGTTACTCACCGAATTCGTGAATGACTTTACAACCTGCCTTACCATTGTGATTAACCGTGTACCTAACAGCAGAACTAATTAATTGGTTCGAAACTGACTTTAAAAGTCACTACACATCAAAGCAACATGGTGAAGTATTTGCAATCAGAAATAAAACTGACGTACATAGCTGTAATGATAAACAGCGAATAGTTATGAAAGTAAGTCATTTTATGTTTATGAAACAGCACCTCCTGTGAAGTATACTATATAATGTGTTTCAAATGTCCCAACATGCGTCACTCGACATGGTTATTTGCATAGCTCATCTTTGAACCTCAACGTTTTTTCTACTTCAAAGGCCCAGCGTTTTCCCAATAGGTATGACTCATTTTATCACTATATTTCTTGATGTCAGTAATTAGATTGTATTTTTAATCTTATTCCATTTTGGTAGCCCATAACTTCTGTCTTATTAAAGCAAATGGAACTAAATGGATAAAAACTAAAATTCTCTTTTTAGGTAACATTCTATCTGAAATGAAACTGGATATCAGAGATAGTAAATCTGATGTTGGACGAAGTGCATGTGATATAATCAAGGCTATCCTTTTAGACTCAACTAAGGATAACCGTATTGTTACAATCGGTTTATCTGGTAATTTAATCTTTTAGTTAACTTTCTTTTATTAAGGTGGGAGTATGCCTCATCTTCTTGCACCACACCTTTGCTCTTTCTCGGAAATCAATTGGGAACTAGTTCATTTCTTTTATTGCGATGAAAGACTAGTTCCATTAGATAGTGAAGATTCAAATCATCATTGCTACCAAGAACTACTCTACTCTAAAATTAACATTCCATCCTCAAATATTCATACTGTTAATACAACATTATCATGTAGAGTGTCTTTAATCATAATATAAATCATGTTTAGTAGAAGATTCAGCTGCTGATTATCAGAAACAGCTCTTATCATTCTTTGGAACAGCTAACGGTTATCCACGTTTCGACCTACTGCTTCTTGGTATGGGTCCAGATGGTCATACATGCTCCTTATTCCCTGATCACAAATTGCTCTATGTAAGTTAATATTTTATGCCAAACGTTCAAGACACCATCGATTTGTGCTTCTAATTTACTTCAATATCTTGATGCTGCATAATACTTTGTATTTTCCACTGTTCACCGAGGAAAATGCAAAGAGAGTTATTTTTTATTGTTACGATAAGGCTTCTGGCACGATGATGTATCAATTTAATTCTTCACTCTTTCTAGCTCTACAAATAATGTAAAATAACAAAATTATTATGAGTTATATGAAAACATTGGAAAATTCAAATACAACTGACGGGATATGGATGAACAGACTGTTAAATTAATATTATTACTGTTCTAATTTATCTCACCACGTTATAATAGAGGTAAAAGAAAGCAAAAGAAATAACATTATTAAACAGGAAGTCAATCAGTCGAAAATAAGGTTAATATGGATGAATTTA